>OZ020510.1:91524205-91879205 GCA_963971375.1 Platycheirus rosarum
GCAGCTCAGACATAAGCTGATGCTCTAATTTGGCGCTTGGCATCTAGGATGGGCTTAAGCGGCCCCAACTTGCTTCTCTCTGGAAGATCTTTAAGCATCTTTAGGGCTGCCAGCTCTACACTGTAGTGATACCTCTGCGAAGCACGTACGAGATAGGCCGTCGCTCTTGCTTTTTCTTCCATAGTTGGTTGGTGTATTTTGACTCTACGCCTTCTGACTCTTATTTTGAATGTCGGATTGGCTTACCATTTGTCAACGAAACGAAGTACGTAGCTCATGATGTTGATCAATCTTTCTATGCTATTGGAATAATCCAACAGAGGGACTCTGCGCCCTTTCTGTTTCAGGCCTATGCACAGCACTGGTTGGGCTCGTGTGAGCACTAACACTTTTAGCTCTTCTTCCACCTGCGCTGAGCTATCTGTACCAAAATTAGATTTCGGCCAATTTGCTTTCGGCTGTTGCAGCCATTTTGTACCTTCTAACCATAGCTTGTTGTCTACCAAAGCAGACGCCTGTGCTCCTCTACTTAGTAAAAATCTGTACTCAGCCTCCAAATGTCTTGAATCAAGATTTTACCAACGACCGTGACTGGAGATATGTAGCCGTTCGGGTCGTAAAGTTGCGCTATACAACTTACTATTTTTCTCTTGGTCAGTATGCTGGTATGGTGTTTTCACCTCATAGGTAAATTGTATATAGTATACCAGCTTACAGTTACTGGAAGCCCTATCTGCTATTTGTACATGGCCTAGAATAATGCTTTCACGCATTTTCTGTATATAGGTTGTTCTCATCTGCTCATTCTTCTCCAGGCGGCTTTCTAAATACATGAACCGTCGTAGAGCAGCTTGACGCGACCTGCCTATGTGTGTACATTCTTGCTTCTGTGGCATTCTGACTAACGGGTCCGCCAAATAACTTCTTTTTTTTTAAAATGCTTCATCAACATTGAGTGTAGCTTCGGCTGTGTGGCACTTAGCGCCGTTCTGTTGAAACCAAATGTTGCCTATATCCTCTTTTTCAATTTTTGTGAACAAAGTTCGTTCAACATGGCCCGATAACGATCGCCATTGACTGTAACGACCACTCCTTGCTCATTTTCGAAAAAAGGCCCAATTATGCCTCTGGACCAAAGTCCGCACCAAACAGTGACTCGTTTTGGGTGTATCGGCTTTTCAATGTATGCGTGCGGGTTTTCTGTGCCCCAAATGCGACAATTTTGCTTGTTTACATACCCGCCAAGATCAAAATGAGCTTCATCTGAAAAGATGATTTTTTTGGCAAAATCGGCATCTTCTCTTAATCGATCGCAGGCAGTAATGTCGCAATATTTCCCAGCGTATACACAACCATATTCGTTCAGCGGAAGAATAAAACTAATTATCTGTCAAATCAGACAGATATATAAGCTCTAGTTGAAAAAAAAACGTTAGATGGCGGACCCTTTACAACTACTCCTTTACTGTCTGTATAGTGAGAGGACATAAAATGTTGCTCTACAAGTTCTTCTTCATCCGACCTTCTCGTAGTCGACCCAACTTGGTCCATTTACCAGAGTCTACTAAGAAGTTGGTCTAATTGATTTTCTGCCGAGTAGTTTATTGCTGGAAAAGTGCTTTCCGTTCTTTTGAGGCCCGTATGGCTTGAGCCTATGACCAATACACCCAGCGACGATTCTAGCAGTGCTGTACCATATGTGGTTCTGCCAACCACTGACATGATGGACTTCGCGAAGATGTTTACACCTAATAAAATCTGTACTTGTCCCGGCTTAAAAAACTCAGGATCTGCATACCTGTACGGCTCCAAGTTTGCATATCCTTGAGTACTGACAGGGTTGGGTGGTAACGTTGGACGCAACTGGCTCTCTGCTGGCAGGAACCAGAATAACTCAGTCGTATTATACTCGTTTGCGTTAGTCGCATACCATGGCAAAATTTTCAACATAGCTTGTCGCCTGATTACCAAAGGCGCTCCTTCTATACCAACCAGTTTCCCAGATACTTGCCTAGTTTGTATTTTTAGCTCTTTTCTCAGCTTATCCACCATTAAATTGAGGTGGTAACCCGTGTCAAGCATTGCTTGAAACAGTCCAAACGGAAGACCATTTATTTCTACCTTTACCATAGCTGTAGGAATTAAATTTGTGCCAACTTCTATATAATTAAGAGACTGTACATATTTTTTAGAATTTATTTTTTGAATCTTTCTTATAAATACATTGCTTTGAACGATATTTTTTCTTTTGCCTGGTACTGCCTGTTGTGGCTCCGGACTTTCCTTCGTCTTCGTTAGTATGTCGATCTTGCTCTTGATAAGATCAAGTTTTTCATCAACTGATGCGTTTTCGACTGTACCTTCATCTATTGATTTTCCCTTTACGAGACCTGTACCTCAGCTACTTCTCTTTTGAAACGAATTACCTGTACGAAACTTTGAACCTGTACTACGCAGCTGATTTCTGCGATCTATACGACCTTTAAGTGATGGGTGAAGACCGACGCCTCCAGTAGATAGTCAGTCAGCTTTGTTCTTTAAGCGCAGACTAGCTGATGAGCTTGAGGCGATCTCGTTCTTTTCCTTCTTACACAAAACTGGGAGGACCGGCTTGTTCACTTCTTTGGTGGGTCAGAGGAATATATTATGCTTAGGCGCCCCTGGACATCTAGCACAGCCTCGAGTGAAGCAGTTATTTTCTTTGTGGCCATGCTTCAGGCAATTTGGGCAGATTTCTCGCCTATCGACAAGGTCCTTTCGGCCCCGGATAGAAAGTGCCGCAAAATCGTGGCATTCCCAAATCCTGTGGTCTTCTCGGCAAACTTCACATAATTTGGAAGCTGACCATTTTCTCGTACCATGACTCGAAAGCTGACGTTGGCCCTGGCTTGCTACTTCCTTGTGGCCTTCTTTCTTCTGGCATCGCATTCGAGTGCTCGCCACATTTGACGAGGCCGCAGCCTGTTTATCAATGAACGTGAGCATGGTTGCCAACTTAGGCTGGTCAGAGTCGCGTTGGAGCTCCCATTGCCGAGCTGTCTCCGGATCCAATTTTTCACTTAGGATGTGAATGACCACAAAATCCCAATGTTCAGCTGGATGCTTCAGCGACTTGAGCTGCCTGATAGCCTTAGAGTACTATTTGCCATTGCGCTTTACATGTTGCTGCCATCTTCTCTTGTAGCGCCGCATTCGCTGTGAAATAGTCCACCCTGGTGGCCTCTGTACCTTCCATCAGCTTTGGAAGCTCTCTTTCCCGCGCTACGTCCAGCGCGTCGTCGGAGAGATACTGGAAACTATTCCAATTCTCCTCCAATATCTGCAACCGCAACTTGGCATGGAGAAAGGATATATCTTCAAACGCCTCTGATTCCACGAACAGCTTCGCTGTATTGATTGCGTTAGCTGTGCAGCGTGCCCGATTCGAAGCCATTTTAGTTCGTACTACATCGAGAACAAAATAAGATGATAGAAGTGGTTAGCAGTAATTAATGACTGGATTATTCTAAATGTGGAGCATTTAAAAAAGGTTGTAGCTATATTAATTAAATCTGAATTTACCATTTAAGTTAAGATACTCATCGAGTTAGAGGATGAATTTGGTATCAAATGAAAGTTAATTACTTCTTTTTTTTTTAAATTAAGAGGTCTCCCGGGTGGAAGCTTGGCAGTTTCATCACTCGGCCTGATTTTATGAGGGTAGGCAAAATTGCGCGGTTTTCGTTTAAAACATATTTTTCCTGTTACTCATTGAGTTAATGAATAAAATTTATATCACTCTATGCTCAAAATATGTCATTTTATTATATATAAGAAACTAAGGTAGAAACTTGAAGAAATATATGATTCAGCTATAGCAGACTTCAAACCGATCGTTACAAAGAGAAGAAAATCTGACTTATTTATGTTTATATTATAAAATATTTAGTTTCTCTAGGAAAGTCATGTTGGATAAAAAAGTCTATTTGACTGTTGGAGAGTTATGTTATTCGTAGTGCAAGGAAAAAATATTTCAAAACATGTAGTTCCGAACTTGAATGTCACCATGAGGAAGCTGATTGTATTAAAGCGGACTGTAAAACTTTAGGAAAGAAAAACACGGATTATTTAGAGTCGGGAAAAGTGAGTAAAAAAAACCCGACTATAGAAAATCTTTATTTAACTCGAAACATACAAAAAATATACATAGCGCGGCGGTAAAACTATTTCTTTTACGACTGTACTTAGAGATCGCGGCAAAAACACGTCCCGTTCTTATGAAAAACAGATCTGTACTGGCTTGTTCTTTTAATAATATAATAGAACTACTTTCTCACATATACATTAATGGATTGTTCTTATATATTCTATTACAATTACATTCATTTGTGTTGGTTCGATTTTTACATATATACATACTTTATAAATAATCATCTTTTATTTTACATTAATAAGATTTCTACATTTTCACTGGTATAATACAAATCTTCTGTACTGGTCGTTTGAGTCTTCCTGTCTCTGTCTGCACGACTACGGATCTGACGATGCCATCTTTGCTAGGAATGAGTTCGCAAAATCTGCCTAGTGCCCAGTATGCTGGCGGGAAGCTCTCTAGCTGACCAATACGGAGCTCTTCTCTCTCCTTGCGCCACTTATTACGCTGCTGAAGAGTAGTTAAATATTCTGTACTCCATCTGTACCAAAAATGATTTAACATCAACTGCCGTTCTTTCCAGAGTTTGACCCCTACTGTGCTCGGCTGATTGCTGACATCAAATGGAATCGGAAGTATGGTTGGCTCCCCCACAGGGAAGTGAGCTGGAGTCAATGCCTGTACGTCTGACGGGGTGGATCGGTCTTAAATTTATAATTGCTTCTACCTGTACCAAAAGTGTCGACAGCTGTTCGTAAGGCAGCGCCTTCATTCCTATTATCCTCTTGAGATGATATTTTATCGATTTAACGGCTGCTTCGTAGATGCCACCTTGATGGGGCGCGGCAGGTATCATAAACCGCCATTCTGTACCCTTGTTGTTTAGATGAGATATCTTCGGTCCCTCTGTCCATTTCTCTATGGCTCTCTTTAATTCCTTGTTGGTGCCAACGAAAGTTGTGCCGTTGTCACTATATATACGCTCGCATCTTCCTCTACGTGCTATGAAGCGCTCATAGCAAGCAATAAATGTTACAGATGTTAGATCCGTAACCAGGTCGATATGTACGGCCCGAGTCTTGAGGCACACAAAGATCGCCACCCAGCATTTACTTTTAGTTACCTGATCACCTCCTTTTTTTATCATCTTCATTTCCAATGGACCTGCATAATCTACACCGCAGTGTAGAAACGGTTTCTCCGCCTGTACTCTATCAGCCGGCAGCTCAGACATAAGCTGATGCTCTAATTTGGCGCTTGGCATCTAGGATGGGCTTAAGCGGCCCCAACTTGCTTCTCTCTGGAAGATCTTTAAGCATCTTTAGGGCTGCCAGCTCTGCACTGTAGTGATGCCTCTGCGAAGCACGTACGAGATAGGCCATCGCTCTTGCTTTATCTTCCATAGTTGGTTGGTGTATTTTGACTCTACGCCTTCTGACTCTTATTTTGAATGTCGGATTGGCTTACCATTTGTCAACGAAACGAAGTACGTAGCTCATGATGTTGATCAATCTTTCTATGCTATTGGAATAATCCAACAGAGGGACTCTGCGCCCTTTCTGTTTCAGGCCTATGCACAGCACTGGTTGGGCTCGTGTGAACACTAACACTTTTAGCTCTTCTTCCACCTGCGCTGAGCTATCTGTACCAAAATTAGATTTCGGCCAATTTGCTTTCGGCTGTTGCAGCCATTTTGTACCTTCTAACCATAGCTTGTTGTCTACCAAAGCAGACGCCTGTGCTCCTCTACTTAGTAAAAATCTGTACTCAGCCTCCAAATGTCTTGAATCAAGATTTTACCAACGACCGTGACTGGAGATATGTATCCGTTCGGGTCGTAAAGTTGCGCTATACAACTTACTATTTTTCTCTTGGTCAGTATGCCGGTATGGTGTTTTCACCTCATAGGTAAATTGTATATAGTATACCAGCTTACAGTTACTGGAAGCCTTATCTGCTATTTGTACATGGCCTAGAATAATGCTTTCACGCATTTTCTGTATATAGGTTTTTCTCATCTGCTCATTCTTCTCCACGCGGCTTTCTAAATACATGAACCGTTGTAAAGCCTTTGTGTGTACATTCTTGCTTCTGTGGCATTCTGACTAACGGGTCCGCCAAATAACTTTTTTTTTTGAAAATGCTTCATCAACATTGAGTGTAGCTTCGGCTGTGTGGCACTTAGCGCCGTTCTGTTGAAACCAAATGTTGCCTATATCCTCTTCTTCAATTTTTGTGAACAAAGTTCGTTCAACATGGCCCGATAACGATCGCCATAGACTGTAACGACCACTGCTTGCTCATTTTCGAAAAAAGGCCCAATTATGCCTCTGGACCAAAATCCGCACCAAACAGTGACTCGTTTTGGTGTATCGGCTTTTCAATGTATGCGTGCGGGTTTTCTGTGCCCCAAATGCGACAATTTTGCTTGTTTACATACCCGCCAAGATCAAAATGAGCTTCATCTGAAAAGATGATTTTTTGGCAAAATCGGCATCTTCTCTAAGTCGATCGCAGGCAGTAATGTCGCAATATTTCCCAGCGTATACACAACCATATTCGTTCAGCGGAAGAATAAAACTAATTATCTGTCAAATCAGACAGATATATAAGCTCTAGTTGAAAAAAAAAAACGTTAGATGGCGGACCCTTTACAACTACTCCTTTACTGTCTGTATAGTGAGAGGACATAAAATGTTGCTCTACAAGTTCTTCTTCATCCGACCTTCTCGTAGTCGACCCAACTTGGTCCATTTACCAGAGTCTACTAAGAAGTTGGTCTAATTGATTTTCTGCCGAGTAGTTTATTGCTGGAAAAGTGCTTTCCGTTCTTTTGAGGCCCGTATGGCTTGAGCCCATGACCAATACACCCAGCGACGATTCTAGCAGTGCTGTACCATATGTGGTTCTGCCAACCACTGACATGATGGTTCGCGAAGATGTTCACACCTAATAAAATCTGTACTTGTCCCGGTTTAAAAAACTCAGGGTCTGCATACCTGTACGGCTCCAAGTTTGCATATCCTTGAGTACTGACAGGGTTGGGTGGTAACGTTGGACGCAACTGGCTCTCTGCTGGCAGGAACCAGAATAACTCAGTCGTATTATACTCGTTTGCGTTAGTCGCATACCATGGCAAAATTTTCAACATAGCTTGTCGCCTGATTACCAAAGGCGCTCCTTCTATACCAACCAGTTTCCCAGATACTTGCCTAGTTTGTATTTTTAGCTCTTTTCTCAGCTTATCCACCATTAAATTGAGGTGGAATTAAATTTGTGCCAACTTCTATATAATTAACAGACTGTACATATTTTTTAGAATTTATTTTTTGAATCTTTCTTATAAATACATTGCTTTGAACGATATTTTTTCTTTTGCCTGGTACTGCCTGTTGTGGCTCCGGACTTTCCTTCGTCTTCGTCAGTATGTCGATCTTGCTCTTGATAAGATCAAGTTTTTCATCAACTGATGCGTTTTCGACTGTACCTTCATCTATTGATTTTCCCTTTACGAGACCTGTACCCCAGCTACTTCTCTTTTGAAACGAATTACCTGTACGAAACTTTGAACCTGTACTACGCAGCTGATTTCTGCGATCTATACGACCTTTAAGTGATGGGTAAAGACCGACGCCGCCAGTAGATAGTCAGTCAGCTTTGTTCTTTAAGCGCAGACTAGCTGATGAGCTTGAGGCGATCTCGTTCTTTTCCTTCTTACACAAAACTGGGAGGACCGGCTTGTTCACTTCTTTGGTGGGGCAGAGGAATATATTATGCTTAGGCGCCCCTGGACATCTAGCACAGCCTCGAGTGAAGCAGTTATTTTCTTTGTGGCCATGCTTCAGGCAATTTGGGCAGATTTCTCGCCTATCGACAAGGTTTTTTCGGCCCCGGATAGAAAGTGCCGCAAAATCGTGGCATTCCCAAATCCTGTGGTCTTCTCGGCAAACTTCACATAATTTGGAAGCTGACCATTTTCTCGTACCATGACTCGAAAGCTGACGTTGGCCCTGGCTTGCTACTTCCTTGTGGTCTTCTTTCTTCTGGCATCGCATTCGAGTGCTCGCCACATTTGACGAGGCCGCAGCCTGTTTATCAATGAACGTGAGCATGGTTGCCAACTTAGGCTGGTCAGAGTCGCGTTGGAGCTCCCATTGCCGAGCTGTCTCCGGATCCAATTTTTCACTTAGGATGTGAATGACCACAAAATCCCAATGTTCAGCTGGATGCTTCAGCGACTTGAGCTGCCTGATAGCCTTAGAGTACTATTTGCCATTGCGCTTTACATGTTGCTGTCATCTTCTCTTGTAGCGCCGCATTCGCTGTGAAATAGTCCACCCTGGTGGCCTCTGTACCTTCCATCAGCTTTGGAAGCTCTCTTTCCCGCGCTACGTCCAGCGCGTCGTCGGAGAGATACTGGAAACTATTCCAATTCTCCTCCAATATCTGCAACCGCAACTTGGCATGGAGAAAGGATATATCTTCAAACGCCTCTGATTCCACGAACAGCTTCGCGGTATTGATTGCGTTAGCTGTGCAGCGTGCCCGATTCGAAGCCATTTGAGTTCGTACTACATCGAGAACAAAATAAGATGATAGAAGTGGTTAGCAGTAATTAATGACTGGATTATTCTAAATGTGGAGCATTTAAAAAAGGTTGTAGCTATATTAATTAAATCTGAATTTACCATTTAAGTTAAGTTACTCATCGAGTTAAAGGATGAATTTGGTATCAAATGAAAGTTAATTACTTCTTTTTTTTAAATTAAGAGGTCTCCCGGGTGGAAGCTTGGCAGTTTCATCACTCGGCCTGATTTTATGAGGGTAGGCAAAATTGCGCGGTTTTCGTTTAAAACATATTTTTCCTGTTACTCAATGAGTTAATGAATAAAATTTATATCACTCTATGCTCAAAATATGTCATTTTATTATATATAAGAAACTAAGGTAGAAACTTGAAGAAATATATTATTCAGCTATAGACGACTTCAAACCGATCGTTACAAAGAGAAGAAAATCTGACTTATTTATGTTTATATTATAAAATATTTAGTTTCTCTAGGAAAGTCATGTTGGATAAAAAAGTCTATTTGACTGTTGGAGAGTTATGTTATTCGTAGTGCAAGGAAAAAATATTTCAAAACATGTAGTTCCGAACTTGAATGTCACCATGAGGAAGCTGATTGTATTAAAGCGGACTGTAAAACTTTAGGAAAGAAAAACACGGATTATTTAGAGTCGGGAAAAGTGAGTAAAAAAACCCGACTACAGAAAATCTTTATTTAACTCGAACCATACAAAAAATATACATAGCGCGGCGGTAAAACTATTTCTTTTACGACTGTACTTAGGAATCGCGGCAAAAACACGTCCCGTTCTTATGAAAAACAGATCTGTACTGGCTTGTTCATTTAATAATATAATAGAACTACTTTCTCACATATACATTAATGGATTGTTCTTATATATTCTATTACAATTACATTCATTTGTGTTGGTTCGATACAGTGCCAGCAAAAATTAACAATTTTTACATATATACATACTTTATAAATAATCATTTTATTTTACATTAATAAGATTTCTACATTTCCACTGGTATAATACAAATCTTCTGTACTGGTCGTTTGAGTCTTCCTGTCTCTGTCTGCACGACTACGGATCTGACGATGCCATCTTTGCTAGGAATGAGTTCGCAAAATCTGCCTAGTGCCCAGTATGCTGGCGGGAAGCTCTCTAGCTGACCAATACGGAGCTCTTCTCTCTCCTTGCGCCACTTATTACGCTGCTGAAGAGTAGTTAAATATTCTGTACTCCATCTGTACCAAAAATGATTTAACATCAACTGCCGTTCTTTCCAGAGTTTGACCCCTACTGTGCTCGGCTGATTGCTGACATCGAATGGAATCGGAAGTATGGTTGGCTCCCCCACATGGAAGTGAGCTGGAGTCAATGCCTGTACGTCTGACGGGGTGGATCGGTCTTGAATTTATAATTGCTTCTACCTGTACCAAAAGTGTCGACAGCTGTTCGTAAGGCAGCGCCTTCATTCCTATTATCCTCTTGAGATGATATTTCATCGATTTAACGGCTGCTTCGTAGATGCCACCTTGATGGGGCGCAGCAGGTATCATAAACCGCCATTCTGTACCCTTGTTGTTTAGATGAGATATCTTCTGTCCCTCTGTCCATTTCTCTATGGCTCTCTTTAATTCCTTGTTGGTGCCAACGAAAGTTGTGCCGTTGTCACTCTATATACGCTCGCATCTTCCTCTACGTGCTATGAAGCGCTCATAGCAAGCAATAAATGTTACAGATGTTAGATCCGTAACCAGGTCGATATGTACGGCCCGAGTCTTGAGGCACACAAAGATCGCCACCCAGCATTTACTTTTAGTTACCTGATCACCTCCTTTTTTTATCATCTTCATTTCCAATGTACCTGCATAATCTACACCGCAGTGTAGAAACGGTTTCTCCGCCTGTACTCTATCAGCCGGCAGCTCAGACATAAGCTGATGCTCTAATTTGGCGCTTGGCATCTAGGATGGGCTTAAGCGGCCCCAACTTGCTTCTCTCTGGAAGATCTTTAAGCATCTTTAGGGCTGCCAGCTCTGCACTGTAGTGATGCCTCTGCGAAGCACGTACGAGATAGGCCATCGCTCTTGCTTTTTCTTCCATAGTTGGTTGGTGTATTTTGACTCTACGCCTTCTGACTCTTATTTTGAATGTCGGATTGGCTTACCATTTGTCAACGAAACGAAGTACGTAGCTCATGATGTTGATCAATCTTTCTATGCAATTGGAATAATCCAACAGAGGGACTCTGCGCCCTTTCTGTTTCAGGCCTATGCACAGCACTGGTTGGGCTCGTGTGAACACTAACACTTTTAGCTCTTCTTCCACCTGCGCTGAGCTATCTGTACCAAAATTAGATTTCGGCCAATTTGCTTTCGGCTGTTGCAGCCATTTTGTACCTTCTAACCATAGCTTGTTGTCTACCAAAGCAGACGCCTGTGCTCCTCTACTTAGTAAAAATCTGTACTCAGCCTCCAAATGTCTTGAATCAAGATTTTACCAACGACCGTGACTGGAGATATGTATCCGTTCGGGTCGTAAAGTTGCGCTATACAACTTACTATTTTTCTCTTGGTCAGTATGCCGGTATGGTGTTTTCACCTCATAGGTAAATTGTATATAGTATACCAGCTTACAGTTACTGGAAGCCTTATCTGCTATTTGTACATGGCCTAGAATAATGCTTTCACGCATTTTCTGTATATAGGTTTTTCTCATCTGCTCATTCTTCTCCACGCGGCTTTCTAAATACATGAACCGTTGTAGAGCAACTTGACGCGACCTGCCTTTGTGTGTACATTCTTGCTTCTGTGGCATTCTGACTAACGGGTCCGCCAAATAACTTTTTTTTTTGAAAATGCTTCATCAACATTGAGTGTAGCTTCGGCTGTGTGGCACTTAGCGCCGTTCTGTTGAAACCAAATGTTGCCTATATCCTCTTCTTCAATTTTTGTGAACAAAGTTCGTTCAACATGGCCCGATAACGATCGCCATAGACTGTAACGACCACTGCTTGCTCATTTTCGAAAAAAGGCCCAATTATGCCTCTGGACCAAAATCCGCACCAAACAGTGACTCGTTTTGGTGTATCGGCTTTTCAATGTATGCGTGCGGGTTTTCTGTGCCCCAAATGCGACAATTTTGCTTGTTTACATACCCGCCAAGATCAAAATGAGCTTCATCTGAAAAGATGATTTTTTGGCAAAATCGGCATCTTCTCTAAGTCGATCGCAGGCAGTAATGTCGCAATATTTCCCAGCGTATACACAACCATATTCGTTCAGCGGAAGAATAAAACTAATTATCTGTCAAATCAGACAGATATATAAGCTCTAGTTGAAAAAAAAAACGTTAGATGGCGGACCCTTTACAACTACTCCTTTACTGTCTGTATAGTGAGAGGACATAAAATGTTGCTCTACAAGTTCTTCTTCATCCGACCTTCTCGTAGTCCACCCAACTTGGTCCATTTACCAGAGTCTACTAAGAAGTTGGTCTAATTGATTTTCTGCCGAGTAGTTTATTGCTGGAAAAGTGCTTTCCGTTCTTTTGAGGCCCGTATGGCTTGAGCCCATGACCAATACACCCAGCGACGATTCTAGCAGTGCTGTACCATATGTGGTTCTGCCAACCACTGACATGATGGTTCGCGAAGATGTTCACACCTAATAAAATCTGTACTTGTCCCGGTTTAAAAAACTCAGGGTCTGCATACCTGTACGGCTCCAAGTTTGCATATCCTTGAGTACTGACAGGGTTGGGTGGTAATGTTGGACGCAACTGGCTCTCTTCTGGCAGGAACCAGAATAACTCAGTCGTATTATACTCGTTTGCGTTAGTCGCATACCATGGCAAAATTTTCAACATAGCTTGTCGCCTGATTACCAAAGGCGCTCCTTCTATACCAACCAGTTTCCCAGATACTTGCCTAGTTTGTATTTTTAGCTCTTTTCTCAGCTTATCCACCATTAAATTGAGGTGGAATTAAATTTGTGCCAACTTCTATATAATTAACAGACTGTACATATTTTTTAGAATTTATTTTTTGAATCTTTCTTATAAATACATTGCTTTGAACGATATTTTTTCTTTTGCCTGGTACTGCCTGTTGTGGCTCCGGACTTTCCTTCGTCTTCGTCAGTATGTCGATCTTGCTCTTGATAAGATCAAGTTTTTCATCAACTGATGCGTTTTCGACTGTACCTTCATCTATTGATTTTCCCTTTACGAGACCTGTACCCCAGCTACTTCTCTTTTGAAACGAATTACCTGTACGAAACTTTGAACCTGTACTACGCAGCTGATTTCTGCGATCTATACGACCTTTAAGTGATGGGTGAAGACCGACGCCTCCAGTAGATAGTCAGTCAGCTTTGTTCTTTAAGCGCAGACTAGCTGATGAGCTTGAGGCGATCTCGTTCTTTTCCTTCTTACACAAAACTGGGAGGACCGGCTTGTTCACTTCTTTGGTGGGGCAGAGGAATATATTATGCTTAGGCGCCCCTGGACATCTAGCACAGCCTCGAGTGAAGCAGTTATTTTCTTTGTGGCCATGCTTCAGGCAATTTGGGCAGATTTCTCGCCTATCGACAAGGTCCTTTCGGCCCCGGATAGAAAGTGCCGCAAAATCGTGGCATTCCCAAATCCTGTGGTCTTCTCGGCAAACTTCACATAATTTGGAAGCTGACCATTTTCTCGTACCATGACTCGAAAGCTGACGTTGGCCCTGGCTTGCTACTTCCTTGTGGTCTTCTTTCTTCTGGCATCGCATTCGAGTGCTCGCCACATTTGACGAGGCCGCAACCTGTTTATCAATGAACGTGAGCATGGTTGCCAACTTAGGCTGGTCAGAGTCGCGTTGGAGCTCCCATTGCCGAGCTGTCTCCGGATCCAATTTTTCACTTAGGATGTGAATGACCACAAAATCCCAATGTTCAGCTGGATGCTTCAGCGACTTGAGCTGCCTGATAGCCTTAGAGTACTATTTGCCATTGCGCTTTACATGTTGCTGCCATCTTCTCTTGTAGCGCCGCATTCGCTGTGAAATAGTCCACCCTGGTGGCCTCTGTACCTTCCATCAGCTTTGGAAGCTCTCTTTCCCGCGCTACGTCCAGCGCGTCGTCGGAGAGATACTGGAAACTATTCCAATTCTCCTCCAATATCTGCAACCGCAACTTGGCATGGAGAAAGGATATATCTTCAAACGCCTCTGATTCCACGAACAGCTTCGCTGTATTGATTGCGTTAGCTGTGCAGCGTGCCCGATTCGAAGCCATTTGAGTTCGTACTACATCGAGAACAAAATAAGATGATAGAAGTGGTTAGCAGTAATTAATGACTGGATTATTCTAAATGGGGAGCATTTAAAAAAGGTTGTAGCTATATTAATTAAATCTGAATTTACCATTTAAGTTAAGTTACTCATCGAGTTAAAGGATGAATTTGGTATCAAATGAAAGTTAATTACTTCTTTTTTTTAAATTAAGAGGTCTCCCGGGTGGAAGCTTGGCAGTTTCATCACTCGGCCTGATTTTATGAGGGTAGGCAAAATTGCGCGGTTTTCGTTTAAAACATATTTTTCCTGTTACTCATTGAGTTAATGAATAAAATTTATATCACTCTATGCTCAAAATATGTCATTTTATTATATATAAGAAACTAAGGTAGAAACTTGAAGAAATATATGATTCAGCTATAGACGACTTCAAACCGATCGTTACAAAGAGAAGAAAATCTGACTTATTTATGTTTATATTATAAAATATTTAGTTTCTCTAGGAAAGTCATGTTGGATAAAAAAGTCTATTTGACTGTTGGAGAGTTATGTTATTCGTAGTGCAAGGAAAAAATATTTCAAAACATGTAGTTCCGAACTTGAATGTCACCATGAGGAAGCTGATTGTATTAAAGCGGACTGTAAAACTTTAGGAAAGAAAAACACGGATTATTTAGAGTCGGGAAAAGTGAGTAAAAAAACCCGACTATAGAAAATCTTTATTTAACTCGAACCATACAAAAAATATACATAGCGCGGCGGTAAAACTATTTCTTTTACGACTGTACTTAGGAATCGCGGCAAAAACACGTCCCGTTCTTATGAAAAACAGATCTGTACTGGCTTGTTCATTTAATAATATAATAGAACTACTTTCTCACATATACATTAATGGATTGTTCTTATATATTCTATTACAATTACATTCATTTGTGTTGGTTCGATACAGTGCCAGCAAAAATTAACAATTTTTACATATATACATACTTTATAAATAATCATTTTATTTTACATTAATAAGATTTCTACATTTCCACTGGTATAATACAAATCTTCTGTACTGGTCGTTTGAGTCTTCCTGTCTCTGTCTGCACGACTACGGATCTGACGATGCCATCTTTGCTAGGAATGAGTTCGCAAAATCTGCCTAGTGCCCAGTATGCTGGCGGTAAGCTCTCTAGCTGACCAATACGGAGCTCTTCTCTCTCCTTGCGCCACTTATTACGCTGCTGAAGAGTAGTTAAATATTCTGTACTCCATCTGTACCAAAAATGATTTAACATCAACTGCCGTTCTTTCCAGAGTTTGACCCCTACTGTGCTCGGCTGATTGCTGACATCGAATGGAATCGGAAGTATGGTTGGCTCCCCCACATGGAAGTGAGCTGGAGTCAATGCCTGTACGTCTGACGGGGTGGATCGGTCTTGAATTTATAATTGCTTCTACCTGTACCAAAAGTGTCGACAGCTGTTCGTAAGGCAGCGCCTTCATTCCTATTATCCTCTTGAGATGATATTTCATCGATTTAACGGCTGCTTCGTAGATGCCACCTTGATGGGGCGCAGCAGGTATCATAAACCGCCATTCTGTACCCTTGTTGTTTAGATGAGATATCTTCTGTCCCTCTGTCCATTTCTCTATGGCTCTCTTTAATTCCTTGTTGGTGCCAACGAAAGTTGTGCCGTTGTCACTCTATATACGCTCGCATCTTCCTCTACGTGCTATGAAGCGCTCATAGCAAGCAATAAATGTTACAGATGTTAGATCCGTAACCAGGTCGATATGTACGGCCCGAGTCTTGAGGCACACAAAGATCGCCACCCAGCATTTACTTTTAGTTACCTGATCACCTCCTTTTTTTATCATCTTCATTTCCAATGTACCTGCATAATCTACACCGCAGTGTAGAAACGGTTTCTCCGCCTGTACTCTATCAGCCGGCAGCTCAGACATAAGCTGATGCTCTAATTTGGCGCTTGGCATCTAGGAAAGGCTTAAGCGGCCCCAACTTGCTTCTCTCTGGAAGATCTTTAAGCATCTTTAGGGCTGCCAGCTCTGCACTGTAGTGATGCCTCTGCGAAGCACGTACGAGATAGGCCATCGCTCTTGCTTTTTCTTCCATAGTTGGTTGGTGTATTTTGACTCTACGCCTTCTGACTCTTATTTTGAATGTCGGATTGGCTTACCATTTGTCAACGAAACGAAGTACGTAGCTCATGATGTTGATCAATCTTTCTATGCTATTGGAATAATCCAACAGAGGGACTCTGCGCCCTTTCTGTTTCAGGCCTATGCACAGCACTGGTTGGGCTCGTGTGAACACTAACACTTTTAGCTCTTCTTCCACCTGCGCTGAGCTATCTGTACCAAAATTAGATTTCGGCCAATTTGCTTTCGGCTGTTGCAGCCATTTTGTACCTTCTAACCATAGCTTGTTGTCTACCAAAGCAGACGCCTGTGCTCCTCTACTTAGTAAAAATCTGTACTCAGCCTCCAAATGTCTTGAATCAAGATTTTACCAACGACCGTGACTGGAGATATGTATCCGTTCGGGTCGTAAAGTTGCGCTATACAACTTACTATTTTTCTCTTGGTCAGTATGCCGGTATGGTGTTTTCACCTCATAGGTAAATTGTATATAGTATACCAGCTTACAGTTACTGGAAGCCTTATCTGCTATTTGTACATGGCCTAGAATAATGCTTTCACGCATTTTCTGTATATAGGTTTTTCTCATCTGCTCATTCTTCTCCACGCGGCTTTCTAAATACATGAACCGTTGTAGAGCAACTTGACGCGACCTGCCTTTGTGTGTACATTCTTGCTTCTGTGGCATTCTGACTAACGGGTCCGCCAAATAACTTTTTTTTTTGAAAATGCTTCATCAACATTGAGTGTAGCTTCGGCTGTGTGGCACTTAGCGCCGTTCTGTTGAAACCAAATGTTGCCTATATCCTCTTCTTCAATTTTTGTGAACAAAGTTCGTTCAACATGGCCCGATAACGATCGCCATAGACTGTAACGACCACTGCTTGCTCATTTTCGAAAAAAGGCCCAATTATGCCTCTGGACCAAAATCCGCACCAAACAGTGACTCGTTTTGGTGTATCGGCTTTTCAATGTATGCGTGCGGGTTTTCTGTGCCCCAAATGCGACAATTTTGCTTGTTTACATACCCGCCAAGATCAAAATGAGCTTCATCTGAAAAGATGATTTTTTGGCAAAATCGGCATCTTCTCTAAGTCGATCGCAGGCAGTAATGTCGCAATATTTCCCAGCGTATACACAACCATATTCGTTCAGCGGAAGAATAAAACTAATTATCTGTCAAATCAGACAGATATATAAGCTCTAGTTGAAAAAAAAACGTTAGATGGCGGACCCTTTACAACTACTCCTTTACTGTCTGTATAGTGAGAGGACATAAAATGTTGCTCTACAAGTTCTTCTTCATCCGACCTTCTCGTAGTCCACCCAACTTGGTCCATTTACCAGAGTCTACTAAGAAGTTGGTCTAATTGATTTTCTGCCGAGTAGTTTATTGCTGGAAAAGTGCTTTCCGTTCTTTTGAGGCCCGTATGGCTTGAGCCCATGACCAATACACCCAGCGACGATTCTAGCAGTGCTGTACCATATGTGGTTCTGCCAACCACTGACATGATGGTTCGCGAAGATGTTCACACCTAATAAAATCTGTACTTTTCCCGGTTTAAAAAACTCAGGGTCTGCATACCTGTACGGCTCCAAGTTTGCATATCCTTGAGTACTGACAGGGTTGGGTGGTAACGTTGGACGCAACTGGCTCTCTTCTGGCAGGAACCAGAATAACTCAGTCGTATTATACTCGTTTGCGTTAGTCGCATACCATGGCAAAATTTTCAACATAGCTTGTCGCCTGATTACCAAAGGCGCTCCTTCTATACCAACCAGTTTCCCAGATACTTGCCTAGTTTGTATTTTTAGCTCTTTTCTCAGCTTATCCACCATTAAATTGAGGTGGAATTAAATTTGTGCCAACTTCTATATAATTAACAGACTGTACATATTTTTTTGCCTGGTACTGCCTGTTGTGGCTCCGGACTTTCCTTCGTCTTCGTCAGTATGTCGATCTTGCTCTTGATAAGATCAAGTTTTTCATCAACTGATGCGTTTTCGACTGTACCTTCATCTATTGATTTTCCCTTTACGAGACCTGTACCCCAGCTACTTCTCTTTTGAAACGAATTACCTGTACGAAACTTTGAACCTGTACTACGCAGCTGATTTCTGCGATCTATACGACCTTTAAGTGATGGGTGAAGACCGACGCCTTCAGTAGATAGTCAGTCAGCTTTGTTCTTTAAGCGCAGACTAGCTGATGAGCTTGAGGCGATCTCGTTCTTTTCCTTCTTACACAAAACTGGGAGGACCGGCTTGTTCACTTCTTTGGTGGGGCAGAGGAATATATTATGCTTAGGCGCCCCTGGACATCTAGCACAGCCTCGAGTGAAGCAGTTATTTTCTTTGTGGCCATGCTTCAGGCAATTTGGGCAGATTTCTCGCCTATCGACAAGGTCTTTTCGGCCCCGGATAGAAAGTGCCGCAAAATCGTGGCATTCCCAAATCCTGTGGTCTTCTCGGCAAACTTCACATAATTTGGAAGCTGACCATTTTCTCGTACCATGACTCGAAAGCTGACGTTGGCCCTGGCTTGCTACTTCCTTGTGGTCTTCTTTCTTCTGGCATCGCATTCGAGTGCTCGCCACATTTGACGAGGCCGCAACCTGTTTATCAATGAACGTGAGCATGGTTGCCAACTTAGGCTGGTCAGAGTCGCGTTGGAGCTCCCATTGCCGAGCTGTCTCCGGATCCAATTTTTCACTTAGGATGTGAATGACCACAAAATCCCAATGTTCAGCTGGATGCTTCAGCGACTTGAGCTGCCTGATAGCCTTAGAGTACTATTTGCCATTGCGCTTTACATGTTGCTGCCATCTTCTCTTGTAGCGCCGCATTCGCTGTAAAATAGTCCACCCTGGTGGCCTCTGTACCTTCCATCAGCTTTGGAAGCTCTCTTTCCCGCGCTACGTCCAGCGCGTCGTCGGAGAGATACTGGAAACTATTCCAATTCTCCTCCAATATCTGCAACCGCAACTTGGCATGGAGAAAGGATAGATCTTCAAACGCCTCTGATTCCACGAACAGCTTCGCTGTATTGATTGCGTTAGCTGTGCAGCGTGCCCGATTCGAAGCCATTTGAGTTCGTACTACATCGAGAACAAAATAAGATGATAGAAGTGGTTAGCAGTAATTAATGACTGGATTATTCTAAATGTGGAGCATTTAAAAAAGGTTGTAGCTATATTAATTAAATCTGAATTTACCATTTAAGTTAAGTTACTCATCGAGTTAAAGGATGAATTTGGTATCAAATGAAAGTTAATTACTTCTTTTTTTTAAATTAAGAGGTCTCCCGGGTGGAAGCTTGGCAGTTTCATCACTCGGCCTGATTTTATGAGGGTAGGCAAAATTGCGCGGTTTTCGTTTAAAACATATTTTTCCTGTTACTCATTGAGTTAATGAATAAAATTTATATCACTCTATGCTCAAAATATGTCATTTTATTATATATAAGAAACTAAGGTAGAAACTTGAAGAAATATATGATTCAGCTATAGACGACTTCAAACCGATCGTTACAAAGAGAAGAAAATCTGACTTATTTATGTTTATATTATAAAATATTTAGTTTCTCTAGGAAAGTCATGTTGGATAAAAAAGTCTATTTGACTGTTGGAGAGTTATGTTATTCGTAGTGCAAGGAAAAAATATTTCAAAACATGTAGTTCCGAACTTGAATGTCACCATGAGGAAGCTGATTGTATTAAAGCGGACTGTAAAACTTTAGGAAAGAAAAACACGGATTATTTAGAGTCGGGAAAAGTGAGTAAAAAAACCCGACTATAGAAAATCTTTATTTAACTCGAACCATACAAAAAATATACATAGCGCGGCGGTAAAACTATTTCTTTTACGACTGTACTTAGGAATCGCGGCAAAAACACGTCCCGTTCTTATGAAAAACAGATCTGTACTGGCTTGTTCATTTAATAATATAATAGAACTACTTTCTCACATATACATTAATGGATTGTTCTTATATATTCTATTACAATTACATTCATTTGTGTTGGTTCGATACAGTGCCAGCAAAAATTAACAATTTTTACATATATACATACTTTATAAATAATCATCTTTTATTTTACATTAATAAGATTTCTACATTTCCACTGGTATAATACAAATCTTCTGTACTGGTCGTTTGAGTCATCCTGTCTCTGTCTGCACGACTACGGATCTGACGATGCCATCTTTGCTAGGAATGAGTTCGCAAAATCTGCCTAGTGCCCAGTATGCTGGCGGGAAGCTCTCTAGCTGACCAATACGGAGCTCTTCTCTCTCCTTGCGCCACTTATTACGCTGCTGAAGAGTAGTTAAATATTCTGTACTCCATCTGTACCAAAAATGATTTAACATCAATTGCCGTTCTTTCCAGAGTTTGACCCCTACTGTGCTCGGCTGATTGCTGACATCGAATGGAATCGGAAGTATGGTTGGCTCCCCCACATGGAAGTGAGCTGGAGTCAATGCCTGTACGTCTGACGGGGTGGATCGGTCTTGAATTTATAATTGCTTCTACCTGTACCAAAAGTGACGACAGCTGTTCGTAAGGCAGCGCCTTCATTCCTATTATCCTCTTGAGATGATATTTCATCGATTTAACGGCTGCTTCGTAGATGCCACCTTGATGGGGCGCGGCAGGTATCATAAACCGCCATTCTGTACCCTTGTTGTTAAGATGAGATATCTTCTGTCCCTCTGTCCATTTCTCTATGGCTCTCTTTAATTCCTTGTTGGTGCCAACGAAAGTTGTGCCGTTGTCACTCTATATACGCTCGCATCTTCCTCTACGTGCTATGAAGCGCTCATAGCAAGCAATAAATGTTACAGATGTTAGATCCGTAACCAGGTCGATATGTACGGCCCGAGTCTTGAGGCACACAAAGATCGCCACCCAGCATTTACTTTTAGTTACCTGATCACCTCCTTTTTTTATCATCTTCATTTCCAATGGACCTGCATAATCTACACCGCAGTGTAGAAACGGTTTCTCCGCCTGTACTCTATCAGCCGGCAGCTCAGACATAAGCTGATGCTCTAATTTGGCGCTTGGCATCTAGGATGGGCTTAAGCGGCCCCAACTTGCTTCTCTCTGGAAGATCTTTAAGCATCTTTAGGGCTGCCAGCTCTGCACTGTAGTGATGCCTCTGCGAAGCACGTACGAGATAGGCCATCGCTCTTGCTTTTTCTTCCATAGTTGGTTGGTGTATTTTGACTCTACGCCTTCTGACTCTTATTTTGAATGTCGGATTGGCTTACCATTTGTCAACGAAACGAAGTACGTAGCTCATGATGTTGATCAATCTTTCTATGCTATTGGAATAATCCAACAGAGGGACTCTGCGCCCTTTCTGTTTCAGGCCTATGCACAGCACTGGTTGGGCTCGTGTGAACACTAACACTTTTAGCTCTTCTTCCACCTGCGCTGAGCTATCTGTACCAAAATTAGATTTCGGCCAATTTGCTTTCGGCTGTTGCAGCCATTTTGTACCTTCTAACCATAGCTTGTTGTCTACCAAAGCAGACGCCTGTGCTCCTCTACTTAGTAAAAATCTGTACTCAGCCTCCAAATGTCTTGAATCAAGATTTTACCAACGACCGTGACTGGAGATATGTATCCGTTCGGGTCGTAAAGTTGCGCTATACAACTTACTATTTTTCTCTTGGTCAGTATGCCGGTATGGTGTTTTCACCTCATAGGTAAATTGTATATAGTATACCAGCTTACAGTTACTGGAAGCCTTATCTGCTATTTGTACATGGCCTAGAATAATGCTTTCACGCATTTTCTGTATATAGGTTTTTCTCATCTGCTCATTCTTCTCCACGCGGCTTTCTAAATACATGAACCGTTGTAGAGCAACTTGACGCGACCTGCCTTTGTGTGTACATTCTTGCTTCTGTGGTATTCTGACTAACGGGTCCGCCAAATAACTTTTTTTTTTGAAAATGCTTCATCAACATTGAGTGTAGCTTCGGCTGTGTGGTACTTAGCGCCGTTCTGTTGAAACCAAATGTTGCCTATATCCTCTTCTTCAATTTTTGTGAACAAAGTTCGTTCAACATGGCCCGATAACGATCGCCATAGACTGTAACGACCACTGCTTGCTCATTTTCGAAAAAAGGCCCAATTATGCCTCTGGACCAAAATCCGCACCAAACAGTGACTCGTTTTGGTGTATCGGCTTTTCAATGTATGCGTGCGGGTTTTCTGTGCCCCAAATGCGACAATTTTGCTTGTTTACATACCCGCCAAGATCAAAATGAGCTTCATCTGAAAAGATGATTTTTTGGCAAAATCGGCATCTTCTCTAAGTCGATCGCAGGCAGTAATGTCGCAATATTTCCCAGCGTATACACAACCATATTCGTTCAGCGGAAGAATAAAACTAATTATCTGTCAAATCAGACAGATATATAAGCTCTAGTTGAAAAAAAAAACGTTAGATGGCGGACCCTTTACAACTACTCCTTTACTGTCTGTATAGTGAGAGGACATAAAATGTTGCTCTACAAGTTCTTCTTCATCCGACCTTCTCGTAGTCCACCCAACTTGGTCCATTTACCAGAGTCTACTAAGAAGTTGGTCTAATTGATTTTCTGCCGAGTAGTTTATTGCTGGAAAAGTGCTTTCCGTTCTTTTGAGGCCCGTATGGCTTGAGCCCATGACCAATACACCCAGCGACGATTCTAGCAGTGCTGTACCATATGTGGTTCTGCCAACCACTGACATGATGGTTCGCGAAGATGTTCACACCTAATAAAATCTGTACTTGTCCCGGTTTAAAAAACTCAGGGTCTGCATACCTGTACGGCTCCAAGCTTGCATATCCTTGAGTACTGACAGGGTTGGGTGGTAACGTTGGACGCAACTGGCTCTCTTCTGGCAGGAACCAGAATAACTCAGTCGTATTATACTCGTTTGCGTTAGTCGCATACCATGGCAAAATTTTCAACATAGCTTGTCGCCTGATTACCAAAGGCGCTCCTTCTATACCAACCAGTTTCCCAGATACTTGCCTAGTTTGTATTTTTAGCTCTTTTCTCAGCTTATCCACCATTAAATTGAGGTGGAATTAAATTTGTGCCAACTTCTATATAATTAACAGACTGTACATATTTTTTAGAATTTATTTTTTGAATCTTTCTTATAAATACATTGCTTTGAACGATATTTTTTCTTTTGCCTGGTACTGCCTGTTGTGGCTCCGGACTTTCCTTCGTCTTCGTCAGTATGTCGATCTTGCTCTTGATAAGATCACGTTTTTCATCAACTGATGCGTTTTCGACTGTACCTTCATCTATTGATTTTCCCTTTACGAGACCTGTACCCCAGCTACTTCTCTTTTGAAACGAATTACCTGTACGAAACTTTGAACCTGTACTACGCAGCTGATTTCTGCGATCTATACGACCTTTAAGTGATGGGTGAAGACCGATGCCTCCAGTAGATAGTCAGTCAGCTTTGTTCTTTAAGCGCAGACTAGCTGATGAGCTTGAGGCGATCTCGTTCTTTTCCTTCTTACACAAAACTGGGAGGACCGGCTTGTTCACTTCTTTGGTGGGGCAGAGGAATATATTATGCTTAGGCGCCCCTGGACATCTAGCACAGCCTCGAGTGAAGCAGTTATTTTCTTTGTGGCCATGCTTCAGGCAATTTGGGCAGATTTCTCGCCTATCGACAAGGTCTTTTCGGCCCCGGATAGAAAGTGCCGCAAAATCGTGGCATTCCCAAATCCTGTGGTCTTCTCGGCAAACTTCACATAATTTGGAAGCTGACCATTTTCTCGTACCATGACTCGAAAGCTGACGTTGGCCCTGGCTTGCTACTTCCTTGTGGTCTTCTTTCTTCTGGCATCGCATTCGAGTGCTCGCCTCATTTGACGAGGCCGCAGCCTGTTTATCAATGAACGTGAGCATGGTTGCCAACTTAGGCTGGTCAGAGTCGCGTTGGAGCTCCCATTGCCGAGCTGTCTCCGGATCCAATTTTTCACTTAGGATGTGAATGACCACAAAATCTCAATGTTCAGCTGGATGCCCCAGCGACTTGAGCTGCCTGATAGCCTTAGAGTACTATTTGCCATTGCGCTTTACATGTTGCTGCCATCTTCTCTTGTAGCACCGCATTCGCTGTGAAATAGTCCACCCTGGTGGCCTCTGTACCTTCCATCAGCTTTGGAAGCTCTCTTTCCCGCGCTACGTCCAGCGCGTCGTCGGAGAGATACTGGAAACTATTCCAATTCTCCTCCAATATCTGCAACCGCAACTTGGCATGGAGAAAGGATAGATCTTCAAACGCCTCTGATTCCACGAACAGCTTCGCTGTATTGATTGCGTTAGCTGTGCAGCGTGCCCGATTCGAAGCCATTTTAGTTCGTACTACATCGAGAACAAAATAAGATGATAGAAGTGGTTAGCAGTAATTAATGACTGGATTATTCTAAATGTGGAGCATTTAAAAAAGGTTGTAGCTATATTAATTAAATCTGAATTTACCATTTAAGTTAAGTTACTCATCGAGTTAAAGGATGAATTTGGTATCAAATGTAAGTTAATTACTTCTTTTTTTTTAAATTAAGAGGTCTCCCGGGTGGAAGCTTGGCAGTTTCATCACTCGGCCTGATTTTATGAGGGTAGGCAAAATTGCGCGGTTTTCGTTTAAAACATTTTTTCCTGTTACTCATTGAGTTAATGAATAAAATTTATATCACTCTATGCTCAAAATATGTCATTTTATTATATATAAGAAACTAAGGTAGAAACTTGAAGAAATATATGATTCAGCTATAGACGACTTCAAACCGATCGTTACAAAGAGAAGAAAATCTGACTTATTTATGTTTATATTATAAAATATTTAGTTTCTCTAGGAAAGTCATGTTGGATAAAAAAGTCTATTTGACTGTTGGAGAGTTATGTTATTCGTAGTGCAAGGAAAAAATATTTCAAAACATGTAGTTCCGAACTTGAATGTCACCATGAGGAAGCTGATTGTATTAAAGCGGACTGTAAAACTTTAGGAAAGAAAAACACGGATTATTTAGAGTCGGGAAAAGTGAGTAAAAAAAACCCGACTATAGAAAATCTTTATTTAACTCGAACCATACAAAAAATATACATAGCGCGGCGGTAAAACTATTCATTTCTTTTACGACTGTACTTAGGGATCGCGGCAAAAACACGTCCCGTTCTTATGAAAAACAGATCTGTACTGGCTTGTTCATTTAATAATATAATAGAACTACTTTCTCAGATATAAATTAACGGATTGTTCTTATATATTCTACTACAATTACATTCATTTGTGTTGGTTCGATACACTGAAACACGTATGTTCTTCCACCTCTCAAAAATGTGTTTGCAGCATAAAGCACTAGTTCAGGCATCTGATACGGACCTTTTTATCATTTTATTGGGCAACATGGGTACACTTCCCGCTAAAGAAATTTGGCTAACATCTTCAAGTCTATCTGAAACACTGAACTGAATCGAACTCTTTGATAAATTAGTCGCACAGAAAAAACAGAAGGAGAACATGAAATAATTCCTTATTTGTTTTGTTCATTGTATATATGTATATAAACTACTAGCAGCTTTGAAGTTTATATACAATGGTTTCGATTAGCTCAAATAGTTTTTTGTAAGTATTTATACACGATTCAACATGTTCATTGTTAACGTTTTTTTTATATGGAATATGTAATATGAGAACTGGTTCTTACATAAGTATTCATACATGCGCACATCATTGACCAGACTTTTGATTTGAGTTTTTGAGGATTTTCAAGTTTTGTGCTACCTACCTAAATTATTGTCATATGTGTACAAATATACATCATTGACCAGACTTTTGATTCGAATTCTTTAGGATTTTCAATTTTTTTACTATTATGAAGGTTGTCGTCTTCAAATAATGTACACACATTCATTCTTGAAATTGAGGAATGCCAAAATAATCACACGCACCAAGTTTGAAGAAAATCCCTTTAGCCGTTTAGGCTGCAGCTCGTTATAAATACTGACAGACAGATAGACAGACAGACATTTTTTGTCGATCACTTTTTTAGACTTCTCTATGATCGTAATGTCATGTTTCATTGTTATCTAAATTTTTGTTATATTCACGAATTCTAAACTTGCCTTATAGTCCCTATAATCGAAAGTAAAAATTGAAAAAAAAACTCCTCTGTAGAAGGTCAAAATAACCTTAAGTTCTAAATTTGAAGACGATTGGCTCAACCGTTTAGGCTATAGTCCAAAATACATCCGTACAGACAGACCTACAGACAGACGGACAGAATTTTGCCAGTAACTCAAATATGTTTCTCTATCATCGTAATGTTATGTTTGATTATTATCACAATTTTTTATGTTCACGAATCCTAAACTTGACTTATAGTCCCTATAATTACAAAGCTACTTGTGCATGAAAATTAAAAAAATAAAATCATTGTGGATCCTCTTCGTTGTTTACCGTCACCGAGAACAGGATATACACAATACACATACACATGTGCTTATTAAGTTTTCCTTGTCAATATCTCCCTCACCATCGCTCAGACCGTCTACCACACCGACGACCTACCGATCGACCTGAATTTAGCTGAAGATTTTATCAAAGATAATATAACAAGTATACCTACGTAAATACACACTTTATGTAGGTATATATGTAGGTACATACCTAATTATCTACCTACCCTCGAAAGTTTGATATGAAAAAAATATAAAACTCAAAATAAACTTATTAACCTGCTTAAACATATACCCACTCACAGGCACCATTCATTTACAAAAGTCTTTTTTTTGTCATTCCTTTTTTTTTTTAAACTAGCCATCTCGTCACCCTGCTTGTGTGAAGCAATCCAGTTGTGCGAAAAAAAACTATACCGCATCATTGTATATAAACTGCAAACTGCAAAGAGCAAAGTACATGTTCACAGAGTTTCTCTTAGAATTCTCTTTGTTTGCCGCGTTCGCCTCTTTCACTTTATTGAGTTAACTTTACCTAGAGCCGCTTGGAACGCACCGGTCCACATGTCACCATGATAGTACTATAGCAGTTCATATACAATGCATGCATTTACTGGCTTTGACTATAATCCTTCCTTCAAAGGAAAGGGAAAAATTAAACCTTTAACAATTTTGAAGTCCAAAAGCAGTTACCAAGAAATATTTGCAGAGCGTACTAATCCAGAAATTTTGCCTACCCTCAAAAAATCAGGCCGAGTGATGAAACTGCCAAGCTTTCACCAGAAAGACCTCTTAATTTTAAAAGAAGAAGTAATAACCTTTCATTGGATACCAAATTAACTCGATAAGTAATTTAACTTTAATGGTAAATTCAGATTTAATTAATATAGCTACAACCTTTTTTAAATGCTCCACATTACTTGGGCATTTGTTTTTTTTTCTTTTTTTTTCTTTTTTTTTTCATTTTTTTAACTATGAAATAGTAATATTTACATGCTACATCACATCATCACCCAGCCAACTTGACATCGGTTGTATCGGCTCTTGTGAACCGTCCTCACAAAATTTGTGACCCCGAACTCCTCAAGCAAGAGTTGAAGGATATAGACATTGCACTTAAAAAGAATGGCTACAACTCCAAACAGAGAACCTGAAAACCCAAACCCAGCCCACAGAAACATTCGCTACCTCCAGCATTGGGAAAAAAGGGCCTTTTTACCCTATATCAAAGGCATAACGGATGGAATTGAGCGAATCTTACAAAAATATGATGTTAAAACCATCTTTAAACCGCCAACTAAGGTTCGTCAATTTTTAAGATCGCCTAAGGAGAAAATTCCACTCCAAAATCCCTGTGTATAGTCTGTTCCCTGTAGCTGTGGGTCTTTTTATATTGGTGAAACAAAAAGAGGGATTAAAACGCGTTTAAACGAACATATCAAAGCTATCCAAAACAACGCTGTCACAAAATCGGCAATATGTGAACATCTGGCCTACAACGAAGATCACTTTATACGTTTTGATCAAGCTAGATCAATCGCAAATGAAAGATTTTATGTACCAAGAATCGTCAGAGAAGCAATTGAAATTAAGAAACATACACATTTCAATAGAGATTCTAGCTTTAAATTATCGCCAACGTGGGATCCTCTCATAAGCAAAACCATAGTAAAGCAAATCAAAAAACCTATAGCCGATGTCGTGAGATTTGCATGCGTCCAAAAATACATCGACTCAACGCAACAACAACCTAGAACGAGTACACCACCACCACCCACAAGCAATCCAAGTGCATCAACATCTACGCACCGGTACTACTTGAGAGCGAGAGCTAAAAACCAATAACTTAAACTACATCAATCAAACGTCCGTCTCATCCCGTGACCACGAAGTATGAAACTTCTTCGAAACGTCGGGTAGAAAGAAATAAGAAAATATTTCTTATAACGTGGTAAGTTCCGAAAATACAGAACTTTATCTAATATGAATATCGTCCGCGAAAATAAAAACCTAAAATCTCATATGAAATAGTTACCTGAAATTCTTATATATAATAAAATGGCATAGTTTGAGCATTGATTGATATAAACTTTATTCCTTAACTCAATGAGTAACAGGAAAAATATGTTTTAAACGAAAACGGCGCAATTTTGTCTACCCTCATAGAATCAGGCCGAGTGATGAAACTGCCAAGCTTTCACCCGGAAGAAATCTTAATTTTAAAAGAAGAAGTAATAACCTTTTATTTGATACCAAATTCATTCTTTAACTCGATGAGTAACTTTAATTTAATGGTAAATTCACATTAAATTAATATAGGTACAACCTTTTTTAAATGCTCCACATTACTTAGGCATACATTTTTTTTTTAACTATGAAATAGTTACTTGAAATTCTTATATATAAAAAAATGACATAGTTTGTGCATTGACTGATATAAATTTTATTCATTAACTCAATGAGTAACAGGAAAAATATGTTTTAAACGAAAACCGCGCAATTTTGCCTACCCTCATAAAATCAGGCCGAGTGAAAAAACTGCCAAGCTTTCACCCGGAAGACCTCTTAATTTTAAAAGAAAAAGTAATTACCTTTCATTTGATACCAAATTTATCCTTTAACTTAACGATTAAATTTCTGTAATTGTATATTCACCTTTAATGAATATGCAAGTTTTTTCGAAACGATCGGTGTTAAGTGGGCAAATATTTGGGTTGTTTGAAAAACTGTCGGGGTACCTAAAATTCTTATATATAATGAAATGGCATAGTCTGACTATTGATTTGACATTAATTTTGTTAATTAAGTCAATTAACTACATATGAAAAAATAAGTTTCAAACGAAAAAACCCCGATGCTTCCTATCCACATAAAATCAGGCCTAGTGAAAAAACTGCCAAGCTTTCATCCAGAAGGCCTCTGAATCCCAAAGGCATATGTACTTACCTTTCATTTGACTTAGACCACCATGGCAAAATGGTTCACAAAAGCCTTTGAATGGGAAAAGTCAACTCGTGCTGGCATCCTTGAAACAAAACAAGGACTTGCAACTGTCCAAGGTAAATCAAAAGAAATAAATTAAGTTATGGAATGCTAATTTTGTTATTCTTTGAGTAGCAACAATTTTGAAAATGTGCCCGTATTACGACAGATTAAGAGACATTTTTGTCGACAAGACAGAAGGGCAAAGTTCCTTTGACACCTATGAACTTCAGGACTTCATAGAGTGCGAAAAAGAAGAGGAAATGGAACAGCAACAGGCACAAATGGGGTATTAGGTGCATCATTTGCTTGATCCAGAAGACACAGCCTTGCAGAGAAGAGATGATTTGAACCAAATTGTAGTGGATGTGGAAACTATTATTGAAATGGACCTTCCTACTATTCCCTTAACACCAACGCCAGCAGAAGAACTAGCTACACCAACACCATCTACTTCTGGGACAAAGCGCTTTCGCGAGTCCTTAAAATGCGCAGAAAAATTAAGCAAGTTTGCCCCCAAGACTGCTATTAGCCAGCTTTCACAGCTTCATGCTGAAGGCAAGCTTTCCAAGAAAAAAAATTAAAGTGGAACAGGAAAAACTTCGTTTAACTGCGGAAATGGAAGAAACAAGAAATTGCTTGATGAGGGAGGAGATGTCCATGAGATATGAGATAGAAGAAAGAAAAATTAAACTTGAGGAAGAAAAAGTTAGTAGCAATATAATCGTAGGTGGAATCTTCATCGTCTTGAATTTCTTCGTATTCAACATTTTCACTAATGACATTTAAGTCGGAGCTTATTAACAAAATGTTGTGCAACAGACCATTACCACTTGCAACAAAACTTATAACTTTTCTTATCTTGAATGCGAATCCTAAGTTCCTTTAGGCTTCCAAATTTTTCTTTAAGAAGACCGATGCAATGTTCTATTCGAACTCTATATTTGCTGTGTCGTAGATTGAAAGGTTTTCGCTTTGAGCTATCTAATTGATCTGAGTTATTTTTGTATGGTGTTATGATAAAGTCAATTAGAGGGTATGCAAAGTCACCAGCTATCCATTGTTGCTCCGATACTTAATTCTCTTTATGTTTATAAATTGAACAGTTTCTAAAAAATTTAGCATCATGACTGCTGCCTGGGCTTCTTACTACTACGTCGCCAATTCTAAGCTTATAATCACACACTACTTGAGCTTTGATAGAGTAGACATGATTCCTGAGAAATACGATTCATGGTCAATAACTGGTGCCTCTGCCAGTTTTATTTCGGTACTGTCAATGTAACCAATACATAATGGCAACTCATGGTACGTTTCTGCGGCAATTGTTCTTCTTTCTTCCTTACTAGGCCAAAATATATATTTGGGAAGCAGTTTTAATAGAACTCGAAAAATGCGGTTGGTGATTTTATTTAACGTTCCTCCGTCTCCAACTCCAAAAGTTGTTGCAATTTTTCTAACTGCAGCACTCTCACCTGATGAAACCAAACGAAAGAGCACAATAGCTAGTTGAAGTTCACTCGAGAACTGTTTACAAACATAGATTTGTGAAACTCTTCATCTTCGGATATCAATTTTTTTTTTATAATTAACGCGCGCACAACGGACTATTTGTTTCCCTTTTAATGTAACACACTGCGCGGGCATTAGGAAGATAGGGAGGGGAGAGATAGGAGGTGTCGATTAACATTGGTTTTGAATGTTTACATATTGAAATGGCAAGGGAAAATCTCGCCGGGTAAACCATTCCAAAGTCGTGTTGTACGGCTAAAGAATGTCTATATTTCACGGTACGTCCGAAATTGGGCTCAAGGGTGAACTGATGGGCATTCCTAGCAAGACGAGTATTACGGGCAAAACTTTTAAGGGGAGGAATGCAGCTGGCTAGCTCGAGTGAACATTTTTTATAAAAGAAACGATAAAATAAGGAAAGACATGAAACATTGCGACGGTGTTCGAGAGGGGCAATTATTTCAGCCGCAGTTCTATTTCTTATCAATCTTAACGCTCTATTTTGTATTCTATCAAGCAAGTGAAGCGATGTTTGTGAAGCACCTGCCCAGAGGTTTAGGGCGTATAAACGCTTTATACATTGTAGCCAGATCAGATGGGGAAAAATACTTCTTACACCGATACAGAATACCTAAGCACTTAGCAGCATTCTTAGCGATTTCAAATATATGATCGTTCCAACGGAGGTCGTCGTTGACACACATACCGAGTACTGAGAGCTTTTCGGTTTCTTCGATGTAAGTGCCATTCATGGACAATGGCATTGGGGGTATGTTAAGCTTTAACGACAGAAGACAGCATTGAGTTTTCGAAGCATTAAACTCTACACGACTCCTATTACCCCATTTGACAATGCTGTATAAATCGGAATTTAATGAGCTTGACATACGGCACCGTTGCAATTGTACGTCCGAAGGCGAAGGACGTGAATTATCGAACAAATATGAAAAGCTGAGGGTAGAGTCGTCAGCAAAACCAACTTGACATCGGTTGTATCGGCTCTTGTGAACCGTCCTCACAAAATTTGTGACCCCGAACTCCTCAAGCAAGAGTTGAAGGATATAGACATTGCACTTAAAAAGAATGGCTACAACTCCAAACAGAGAACCTGAAAACCCAAACCCAGCCCACAGAAACATTCGCTACCTCCAGCATTGGGAAAAAAGGGCCTTTTTACCCTATATCAAAGGCATAACGGATGGAATTGGGCGAATCTTACAAAAATATGATGTTAAAACCATCTTTAAACCGCCAACTAAGGTTCGTCAATTTTTAAGATCGCCTAAGGAGAAAATTCCACTCCAAAATCCCTGTGTATAGTCTGTTCCCTGTAGCTGTGGGTCTTTTTATATTGGTGAAACAAAAAGAGGGATTAAAACGCGTTTAAACGAACATATCAAAGCTATCCAAAACAACGCTGTCACAAAATCGGCAATATGTGAACATCTGGCCTACAACGAAGATCACTTTATACGTTTTGATCAAGCTAGATCAATCGCAAATGAAAGATTTTATGTACCAAGAATCGTCAGAGAAGCAATTGAAATTAAGAAACATACACATTTCAATAGAGATTCTAGCTTTAAATTATCGCCAACGTGGGATCCTCTCATAAGCAAAACCATAGTAAAGCAAATCAAAAAACCTATAGCCGATGTCGTGAGATTTGCATGCGTCCAAAAATACATCGACTCAACGCAACAACAACCTAGAACGAGTACACCACCACCACCCACAAGCAATCCAAGTGCATCAACATCTACGCACCGGTACTACTTGAGAGCGAGAGCTAAAAACCAATAACTTAAACTACATCAATCAAACGTCAGTCTCATCCCGTGACCACGAAGTATGAAACTTCTTCGAAACGTCGGGTAGAAAGAAATAAGAAAATATTTCTTATAACGTGGTAAGTTCCGAAAATACAGAACTTTATCTAATATGAATATCGTCCGCGAAAATAAAAACCTAAAATCTCATATGAAATAGTTACCTGAAATTCTTATATATAATAAAATGGCATAGTTTGAGCATTGATTGATATAAACTTTATTCCTTAACTCAATGAGTAACAGGAAAAATATGTTTTAAACGAAAACGGCGCAATTTTGTCTACCCTCATAGAATCAGGCCGAGTGATGAAACTGCCAAGCTTTCACCCGGAAGAAATCTTAATTTTAAAAGAAGAAGTAATAACCTTTTATTTGATACCAAATTCATCCTTTAACTCGATGAGTAACTTTAATTTAATGGTAAATTCACATTAAATTAATATAGGTACAACCTTTTTTAAATGCTCCACATTACTTAGGCATACATTTTTTTTTTAACTATGAAATAGTTACTTGAAATTCTTATATATAAAAAAATGACATAGTTTGTGCATTGACTGATATAAATTTTATTCATTAACTCAATGAGTAACAGGAAAAATATGTTTTAAACGAAAACCGCGCAATTTTGCCTACCCTCATAAAATCAGGCCGAGTGAAAAAACTGCCAAGCTTTCACCCGGAAGACCTCTTAATTTTAAAAGAAAAAGTAATTACCTTTCATTTGATACCAAATTTATCCTTTAACTTAACGATTAAATTTCTGTAATTGTATATTCACCTTTAATGAATATGCAAGTTTTTTCGAAACGATCGGTGTTAAGTGGGCAAATATTTGTGTTGTTTGAAAAACTGTCGGGGTACCTAAAATTCTTATATATAATGAAATGGCATAGTCTGACTATTGATTTGACATTAATTTTGTTAATTAAGTCAATTAACTACATATGAAAAAATAAGTTTCAAACGAAAAAACCCCGATGCTTCCTATCCACATAAAATCAGGCCTAGTGAAAAAACTGCCAAGCTTTCACCCAGAAGGCCTCTGAATCCCAAAGGCATATGTACTTACCTTTCATTTGACTTAGACCACCATGGCAAAATGGTTCACAAAAGCCTTTGAATGGGAAAAGTCAACTCGTGCTGGTATCCTTGAAACAAAACAAGGACTTGCAACTGTCCAAGGTAAATCAAAAGAAATAAATTAAGTTATGGAATGCTAATTTTGTTATTCTTTGAGTAGCAACAATTTTGAAAATGTGCCCGTATTACGACAGATTAAGAGACATTTTTGTCGACAAGACAGAAGGGCAAAGTTCCTTTGACACCTATGAACTTCAGGACTTCATAGAGTGCGAAAAAGAAGAGGAAATGGAACAGCAACAGACACAAATGGGGTATTAGGTGCATCATTTGCTTGATCCAGAAGACACAGCCTTGCAGAGAAGAGATGATTTGAACCAAATTGTAGTGGATGTGGAAACTATTATTGAAATGGACCTTCCTACTATTCCCTTAACACCAACGCCAGCAGAAGAACTAGCTACACCAACACCATCTACTTCTGGGACAAAGCGCTTTCGCGAGTCCTTAAAATGCGCAGAAAAATTAAGCAAGTTTGCCCCCAAGACTGCTATTAGCCAGCTTTCACAGCTTCATGCTGAAGGCAAGCTTTCCAAGAAAAAAAATTAAAGTGGAACAGGAAAAACTTCGTTTAACTGCGGAAATGGAAGAAACAAGAAATTGCTTGATGAGGGAGGAGATGTCCATGAGATATGAGATAGAAGAAAGAAAAATTAAACTTGAGGAAGAAAAAGTTAGTAGCAATATAATCGTAGGTGGAATCTTCATCGTCTTGAATTTCTTCGTATTCAACATTTTCACTAATGACATTTAAGTCGGAGCTTATTAACAAAATGTTGTGCAACAGACCATTACCACTTGCAACAAAACTTATAACTTTTCTTATCTTGAATGCGAATCCTAAGTTCCTTTAGGCTTCCAAATTTTTCTTTAAGAAGACCGATGCAATGTTCTATTCGAACTCTATATTTGCTGTGTCGTAGATTGAAAGGTTTTCGCTTTGAGCTATCTAATTGATCTGAGTTATTTTTGTATGGTGTTATGATAAAGTCAATTAGAGGGTATGCAAAGTCACCAGCTATCCATTGTTGCTCCGATACTTAATTCTCTTTATGTTTATAAATTGAACAGTTTCTAAAAAATTTAGCATCATGACTGCTGCCTGGGCTTCTTACTACTACGTCGCGAATTCTAAGCTTATAATCACACACTACTTGAGCTTTGATAGAGTAGACATGATTCCTGAGAAATACGATTCATGGTCAATAACTGGTGCCTCTGCCAGTTTTATTTCGGTACTGTCAATGTAACCAATACATAATGGCAACTCATGGTACGTTTCTGCGGCAATTGTTCTTCTTTCTTCCTTACTAGGCCAAAATATATATTTGGGAAGCAGTTTTAATAGAACTCGAAAAATGCGGTTGGTGATTTTATTTAACGTTCCTCCGTCTCCAACTCCAAAAGTTGTTGCAATTTTTCTAACTGCAGCACTCTCACCTGATGAAACCAAACGAAAGAGCACAATAGCTAGTTGAAGTTCACTCGAGAACTGTTTACAAACATAGATTTGTGAAACTCTTCATCTTCGGATATCAATTTTTTTTTTATAATTAACGCGCGCACAACGGACTATTTGTTCCCCTTTTAATGTAACACACTGCGCGGGCATTAGGAAGATAGGGAGGGGAGAGATAGGAGGTGTCGATTAACATTGGTTTTGAATGTTTACATATTGAAATGGCAAGGGAAAATCTCGCCGGGTAAACCATTCCAAAGTCGTGTTGTACGGCTAAAGAATGTCTATATTTCACGGTACGTCCGAAATTGGGCTCAAGGGTGAACTGATGGGCATTCCTAGCAAGACGAGTATTACGGGCAAAACTTTTAAGGGGAGGAATGCAGCTGGCTAGCTCGAGTGATCATTTTTTATAAAAGAAACGATAAAATAAGGAAAGACATGAAACATTGCGACGGTGTTCGAGAGGGGCAATTATTTCAGCCGCAGTTCTATTTCTTATCAATCTTAACGCTCTATTTTGTATTCTATCAAGCAAGTGAAGCGATGTTTGTGAAGCACCTGCCCAGAGGTTTAGGGCGTATAAACGCTTTATACATTGTAGCCAGATCAGATGGGGAAAAATACTTCTTACACCGATACAGAATACCTAAGCACTTAGCAGCATTCTTAGCGATTTCAAATATATGATCGTTCCAACGGAGGTCGTCGTTGACACACATACCGAGTACTGAGAGCTTTTCGGTTTCTTCGATGTAAGTGCCATTCATAGACAATGGCATTGGGGGTATGTTAAGCTTTAACGACAGAAGACAGCATTGAGTTTTCGAAGCATTAAACTCTACACGACTCCTATTACCCCATTTGACAATGCTGTATAAATCGGAATTTAATGAGCTTGACATACGGCACCGTTGCAATTGTACGTCCGAAGGCGAAGGACGTGAATTATCGAACAAATATGAAAAGCTGAGGGTAGAGTCGTCAGCAAAACCAACTTGACATCGGTTGTATCGGCTCTTGTGAACCGTCCTCACAAAATTTGTGACCCCGAACTCCTCAAGCAAGAGTTGAAGGATATAGACATTGCACTTAAAAAGAATGGCTACAACTCCAAACAGAGAACCTGAAAACCCAAACCCAGCCCACAGAAACATTCGCTACCTCCAGCATTGGGAAAAAAGGGCCTTTTTACCCTATATCAAAGGCATAACGGATGGAATTGGGCGAATCTTACAAAAATATGATGTTAAAACCATCTTTAAACCGCCAACTAAGGTTCGTCAATTTTTAAGATCGCCTAAGGAGAAAATTCCACTCCAAAATCCCTGTGTATAGTCTGTTCCCTGTAGCTGTGGGTCTTTTTATATTGGTGAAACAAAAAGAGGGATTAAAACGCGTTTAAACGAACATATCAAAGCTATCCAAAACAACGCTGTCACAAAATCGGCAATATGTGAACATCTGGCCTACAACGAAGATCACTTTATACGTTTTGATCAAGCTAGATCAATCGCAAATGAAAGATTTTATGTACCAAGAATCGTCAGAGAAGCAATTGAAATTAAGAAACATACACATTTCAATAGAGATTCTAGCTTTAAATTATCGCCAACGTGGGATCCTCTCATAAGCAAAACCATAGTAAAGCAAATCAAAAAACCTATAGCCGATGTCGTGAGATTTGCATGCGTCCAAAAATACATCGACTCAACGCAACAACAACCTAGAACGAGTACACCACCACCACCCACAAGCAATCCAAGTGCATCAACATCTACGCACCGGTACTACTTGAGAGCGAGAGCTAAAAACCAATAACTTAAACTACATCAATCAAACGTCAGTCTCATCCCGTGACCACGAAGTATGAAACTTCTTCGAAACGTCGGGTAGAAAGAAATAAGAAAATATTTCTTATAACGTGGTAAGTTCCGAAAATACAGAACTTTATCTAATATGAATATCGTCCGCGAAAATAAAAACCTAAAATCTCATATGAAATAGTTACCTGAAATTCTTATATATAATAAAATGGCATAGTTTGAGCATTGATTGATATAAACTTTATTCCTTAACTCAATGAGTAACAGGAAAAATATGTTTTAAACGAAAACGGCGCAATTTTGTCTACCCTCATAGAATCAGGCCGAGTGATGAAACTGCCAAGCTTTCACCCGGAAGAAATCTTAATTTTAAAAGAAGAAGTAATAACCTTTTATTTGATACCAAATTCATCCTTTAACTCGATGAGTAACTTTAATTTAATGGTAAATTCACATTAAATTAATATAGGTACAACCTTTTTTAAATGCTCCACATTACTTAGGCATACATTTTTTTTTTAACTATGAAATAGTTACTTGAAATTCTTATATATAAAAAAATGACATAGTTTGTGCATTGACTGATATAAATTTTATTCATTAACTCAATGAGTAACAGGAAAAATATGTTTTAAACGAAAACCGCGCAATTTTGCCTACCCTCATAAAATCAGGCCGAGTGAAAAAACTGCCAAGCTTTCACCCAGAAGACCTCTTAATTTTAAAAGAAAAAGTAATTACCTTTCATTTGATACCAAATTTATCCTTTAACTTAACGATTAAATTTCTGTAATTGTATATTCACCTTTAATGAATATGCAAGTTTTTTCGAAACGATCGGTGTTAAGTGGGCAAATATTTGTGTTGTTTGAAAAACTGTCGGGGTACCTAAAATTCTTATATATAATGAAATGGCATAGTCTGACTATTGATTTGACATTAATTTTGTTAATTAAGTCAATTAACTACATATGAAAAAATAAGTTTCAAACGAAAAAACCCCGATGCTTCCTATCCACATAAAATCAGGCCTAGTGAAAAAACTGCCAAGCTTTCACCCAGAAGGCCTCTGAATCCCAAAGGCATATGTACTTACCTTTCATTTGACTTAGACCACCATGGCAAAATGGTTCACAAAAGCCTTTGAATGGGAAAAGTCAACTCGTGCTGGTATCCTTGAAACAAAACAAGGACTTGCAACTGTCCAAGGTAAATCAAAAGAAATAAATTAAGTTATGGAATGCTAATTTTGTTATTCTTTGAGTAGCAACAATTTTGAAAATGTGCCCGTATTACGACAGATTAAGAGACATTTTTGTCGACAAGACAGAAGGGCAAAGTTCCTTTGACACCTATGAACTTCAGGACTTCATAGAGTGCGAAAAAGAAGAGGAAATGGAACAGCAACAGACACAAATGGGGTATTAGGTGCATCATTTGCTTGATCCAGAAGACACAGCCTTGCAGAGAAGAGATGATTTGAACCAAATTGTAGTGGATGTGGAAACTATTATTGAAATGGACCTTCCTACTATTCCCTTAACACCAACGCCAGCAGAAGAACTAGCTACACCAACACCATCTACTTCTGGGACAAAGCGCTTTCGCGAGTCCTTAAAATGCGCAGAAAAATTAAGCAAGTTTGCCCCCAAGACTGCTATTAGCCAGCTTTCACAGCTTCATGCTGAAGGCAAGCTTTCCAAGAAAAAAAATTAAAGTGGAACAGGAAAAACTTCGTTTAACTGCGGAAATGGAAGAAACAAGAAATTGCTTGATGAGGGAGGAGATGTCCATGAGATATGAGATAGAAGAAAGAAAAATTAAACTTGAGGAAGAAAAAGTTAGTAGCAATATAATCGTAGGTGGAATCTTCATCGTCTTGAATTTCTTCGTATTCAACATTTTCACTAATGACATTTAAGTCGGAGCTTATTAACAAAATGTTGTGCAACAGACCATTACCACTTGCAACAAAACTTATAACTTTTCTTATCTTGAATGCGAATCCTAAGTTCCTTTAGGCTTCCAAATTTTTCTTTAAGAAGACCGATGCAATGTTCTATTCGAACTCTATATTTGCTGTGTCGTAGATTGAAAGGTTTTCGCTTTGAGCTATCTAATTGATCTGAGTTATTTTTGTATGGTGTTATGATAAAGTCAATTAGAGGGTATGCAAAGTCACCAGCTATCCATTGTTGCTCCGATACTTAATTCTCTTTATGTTTATAAATTGAACAGTTTCTAAAAATTTTAGCATCATGACTGCTGCCTGGGCTTCTTACTACTACGTCGCGAATTCTAAGCTTATAATCACACACTACTTGAGCTTTGATAGAGTAGACATGATTCCTGAGAAATACGATTCATGGTCAATAACTGGTGCCTCTGCCAGTTTTATTTCGGTACTGTCAATGTAACCAATACATAATGGCAACTCATGGTACGTTTCTGCGGCAATTGTTCTTCTTTCTTCCTTACTAGGCCAAAATATATATTTGGGAAGCAGTTTTAATAGAACTCGAAAAATGCGGTTGGTGATTTTATTTAACGTTCCTCCGTCTCCAACTCCAAAAGTTGTTGCAATTTTTCTAACTGCAGCACTCTCACCTGATGAAACCAAACGAAAGAGCACAATAGCTAGTTGAAGTTCACTCGAGAACTGTTTACAAACATAGATTTGTGAAACTCTTCATCTTCGGATATCAATTTTTTTTTTATAATTAACGCGCGCACAACGGATTATTTGTTTCCCTTTTAATGTAACACACTGCGCGGGCATTAGGAAGATAGGGAGGGGAGAGATAGGAGGTGTCGATTAACATTGGTTTTGAATGTTTACATATTGAAATGGCAAGGGAAAATCTCGCCGGGTAAACCATTCCAAAGTCGTGTTGTACGGCTAAAGAATGTCTATATTTCACGGTACGTCCGAAATTGGGCTCAAGGGTGAACTGATGGGCATTCCTAGCAAGACGAGTATTACGGGCAAAACTTTTAAGGGGAGGAATGCAGCTGGCTAGCTCGAGTGAACATTTTTTATAAAAGAAACGATAAAATAAGGAAAGACATGAAACATTGCGACGGTGTTCGAGAGGGGCAATTATTTCAGCCGCAGTTCTATTTCTTATCAATCTTAACGCTCTATTTTGTATTCTATCAAGCAAGTGAAGCGATGTTTGTGAAGCACCTGCTCAGAGGTTTAGGGCGTATAAACGCTTTATACATTGTAGCCAGATCAGATGGGGAAAAATACTTCTTACACCGATACAGAATACCTAAGCACTTAGCAGCATTCTTAGCGATTTCAAATATATGATCGTTCCAACGGAGGTCGTCGTTGACACACATACCGAGTACTGAGAGCTTTTCGGTTTCTTCGATGTAAGTGCCATTCATGGACAATGGCATTGGGGGTATGTTAAGCTTTAACGACAGAAGACAGCATTGAGTTTTCGAAGCATTAAACTCTACACGACTCCTATTACCCCATTTGACAATGCTGTATAAATCGGAATTTAATGAGCTTGACATACGGCACCGTTGCAATTGTACGTCCGAAGGCGAAGGACGTGAATTATCGAACAAATATGAAAAGCTGAGGGTAGAGTCGTCAGCAAAACAGTTAAGTGGATTAGAAGTAACAGACAGAAGATCATTTATAAAAATGAGGAAAAGAGTCGGAGACAGAACACACACTGGGGCACACCAGCATTTATTTTAAGGGGATCAGACTTGAATCCGTCCAATACAACTTGTATTGAACGGTCCAGAAGATAGCTTCTAATCCAACGAACAAGAGTATTATCGATCCCAAAAGCACGCATTTTCGATAAGAGAGCTTCATGCCAAACTCTATCAAATGCCTTGGAGATATCAAGAGCAATAATCTTACTTTCACCAAAGCGATGTAAAGATTTGTTCCACTGTTCGGTGAGATATGCCATCAGATCACCAGTGGAACGGTTGCTGCGGAAGCCATACTGACGGTCATGGAGAAGCTTACGATCTTCGAGATTTTCCTTAAGCTGACGGTTAATCAGTGTTTCCATGACCTTAGAAAGAAGGGATGTCAGTGCTATGGGTCGGTAGCAGGAGGGGGAGGATGGGTCACCTTTCTTAGGGACAGACTGGACAAATGTTGTTTTCCATCTTCTAGGAAAGATTCCAGAAGAGTAGGAGCGATAGAAAAGCTTACGCAGTGGCTTTGCCAGTGTGGAATAACACCTCTTCAGAAGAATCGGGGGTATACCATCCGGGCCAGCGGATTTGTGTATATCGAGATCTTTGAGAACTCTTCCTACTGTACGAGTGCGGAACAAAATCTGTTCCATGGAAAAATTTACATTCTCAAGTACAGGAGGGGCAACGTTGCTATGCGGCAGCGTGGAGCTGGCAGCGAAATGGGCGGCGAGCAAGTTTGCTTTCTCTGAAGAGTAAACAGTTGGTTTGTTATTGTCGATGAGCGTTGGAACCGAAGATGTTGAGGAGTTTTTAATATTTTGTACAAATGACCAAAAATTTTGGTGGTTGGGTGCTGTATGAATAGGGTAGGTGATGCACAGTCGCTGCAACTATATCGTACACATCAATTGTGCTTATTTTACCTCCCCGCGGTAACCACCGGGTACTGGTCTGTCCATCCGGACATTCCTGCTAAACTTATAAGCGCGAGTGTTGAACACAGAAAAAATAGCAACACTAAAATGCTCTGCTTTAATGACTGTTCTGATCGATTCGCAGAAGTCTTGCACGAGCATCTCAGAAAGAGGACGTACGGCGGTTGAGCCCAACCAATTGGACCAACGGTGGCGTCAACAGTCAACGAAGCAGACGCCCTAATGAGCTACTTCGACGTATTTGGAGATAAGGTCATTGGGACAATTCAATGCAAGTCAGGGCATTGAAATAGAGATGGTGGCGGATGAACCCTTAATGGGCTAACGGCAGCGCTCATATCCCCGAAGTGGGTTACTGACTCCGGATTCTCCGGTTCCTTTTGTCCAAGGAATCCAACAAAGGACCTGGCCTTCCAGGTTAAGGGTTGTGCGTGGGGTTAACAACCCTGCCACGGAAAAAAGAAAAAGTTGCGAAGCGACCAATAGCCTCGGAAAAGGACGGATTTACTGTTGACGACCCGGAAAAACGAATCAAGGACAACGACCTTCGGATCTGCACGTGGAATGTTAGAACTCTTAACAGATCACGTGCATCCAAACAACTAGCGGAGGCCCTAGACTGCTACAGAGCAGGAATAACTGCCATCCAGGAAGTGCGATGGAATGGGCCGGGCAAAAGGAGGATGAAAAACTGTGACGTATACTACGGTGATTGTGCAAGAAGACCACAGCGTTTATTTGGGTGCGGATTTATCATAAGCGGTAGACTTAGGCATGAAGTCTTGGGCTTTCGACACGTAAGTGAGCGGCTTGTGACAATCCGTATCAAGGCTAAATTCGCCAACATTAGCCTAATATGCGCTCATTCCCCCACAGAGGACAAAAATGACGCCACCAAGGATAACTTTTATGAGTTCCTCGACAAAACATATGAGCAATGCCCTAAATACGACGTAAAGATCGTACTAGACGATTTTAATGCCAAAATAGGTAAAGAGAAAATCTTTGGTAGGACTGTCGGAAAACATAGCCTACACGACACAACGTCTGAAAACGGACTTAGGCTAATTGACTTCGCAGCGGTACATAACGTCACCATTGCAAGCACACGGTTTCCTCATCTCGATATACATAAAGGGACTTAGCGACACCCAGATCAAAGAACCGTCAATCAGATTGATCACGTTGCGATCGATGTAAGACACGCCTCCAGTATCTTAAATGTTCGCACCTTCCGAGGAGCTAACATCGACTCGGATCACTACCTTGTTGCAGCAAAGGTAAGAATTCGAATAACCCGAACTCCACAACAACGGAGTAATACTGTGAGGAAGTATGATGTCGGAAAGCTGCAATCGCAAGAAACCGCCAGAACCTATGCCGATCGAATATCCCGTAACCTCTCAAGAAATCCAGTACCACCAGCATCAAGTGCCGAAGACCAGTGGCAACACTGCCAACAAGCCATCAGAGATGCCGCAACTGATGTGCTAGGTTTCACCAGACCACCACCACGAAACCTCTGGTTCGATGACGAATGCAGGCAGGCCCATGCAGCCAAACAAGAGGCATATAAAGCGGCGCTGTAAAGAAAGACGAGAGCTGCTCGCGAGCTCTACGAGCAGAAAAGACGGGAAGAACACCGGTTCTCCAAAAGAAAAAGAGAGAGCATGAGAAGCGCGCGATCGAGGATATTGAGAGATGCTACTCCAGGAACAACGTGCGGAAGTTTTACCAACAGGTAAAAAGAACATGCCAAGGAAAAAAACCCGCACAGAAGCCTGTAGAGATAGGAATGGAAACCTCGTAGTAGAGTCACAGTCGGTGCTGAGTACGTGGAAAGACCATTTCTGCAGACTGTTAAACGGCGATGAAGACCAAAATCCCGCTGTCAGGCAGAATGCACCATTCAACATGGATGATGACAGACAAAACTTCCGTCCACCTGACCAAAATGAAGTAAGGATAGCAATACCTAAACTAAAAAACAACAAAGCTGCTGGACCCGACGGACTACCCGCCGAACTTTTTAAAGCAGCCGGAGATGACATGGTGGAGTGCATACACCAACTCATCTCTACAGTTTGGTCAGAAGAAAGTATGTCTGATGAATGGAACCTCAGCATCGTTTGCCCGATCCACAAGAAAGGAGACCCTCTAAACTGCGCCAACTATAGAGGAATTAGTCTCCTGAATATCGCCTACAAGATCCTCTCTGCCGTACTATGTGAACGCCTGAAACCTTTCGTCAGCAACCTGATTGGTCCCTATCAGTGTGGTTTCAGACCAGGAAAGTCCACAATCGATCAAATGTTCACTCTACGGCAGATCCTGGAAACCACCCAAGAATTCCAAATCGATACCCACCACCTCTTTATCGATTTTAAGGCCGCGTACAATATCATTTATAGAGACGAGCTATACAGAGCCATGTCAGGTTTTGGCATCCCCACAAAACTCATCCGACTGTGCAGGATGACGATGGAGAACTCTCGCTGCTCCGTCAAGGTTGGTACTGACCTCACAGAAGCTTTTGACATCAAAAAAGGATTCCGACAAGGTGATGCGCTATCGTGCGATTTCTTCAACTTAATACTTGAAAAAATTATAAGAAACTCGCATGTCAATTGTAGTGGGACAATTTTTTTCAAGTCTGTGCAATTGGTAGCATACGCTGACGACAAAGACATCATTGGCAGAACTCGGCGAGCTGTCACTGGAACGTTTGCTAGCATAGAAGCTGAAGCGGCTAAGATGGGACTAGCAGTCAATGAGGCCAAAACGAAGTACCTGCTGTCCACAAAAAGAGACACACAACACCGGCGGATTGGACAAAACATCACAATAGACAGATACAACTTTGAGGTAGTTAGGGACTTTGTGTACCTCGGATCCGCTATAACATCTGACAACAACATCTCGTCAGAAATAAAGCGAAGAATTACTCTTGCCAATCGCTGTTTCTATGGGCTAGGAAGGCAATTGAACAGCAAAGCCCTCTCTCGAAAGACAAAGGAGACTCTGTATAAGACCCTAATCATCCCAGTCCTGCTCTATGGCGCCGAGGCATGGACTCTATCTGAAGTGGATGAAGATATCCTTAGTCGTTTCGAGCGTAAGATTCTTCGGAGGATTTTTTTCCCTATCTGCGTTAACGGGCTTTGGAGGAGAAGGTTCAACCAAGAACTATACGAGCTGTACAGCGACATTGACCTGGTCAAAAAAATACGCATATCACGTTTAAGATGGCTAGGTCAGGTAGAGCGAATGGACAACAATGCTCCGGCTCGCAGGATCTTCGATTCCACCCCAGAGGGTAGACGCAGTCAAGGAAGACCTCGCCTTAGGTGGCGCGCTCAAGTGGAGGACGACCTCAACCAACTTGGAGTGCAAAACTGGAGGCAGCTAGCCAAAGACCGAGCCAGCTGGAGAGGCATGTTGGTTGAGGCCCAGGTTCGTCCCGAACTGTAGCGCCACCTAAGTAAGTAAGTAAGACCAAAAATTTTTACTGCCTTTGGGACACTGCAGAATTTTTTGCCGTAATTTTTGGTCATGCAAAAATTTGGTGCTTTTAATAACGGAGTTGCATGAGTTTCTTGCTTGTTTGTGCTTTTTCCGATTTTCCTCTGTAGGGTTGGCTTTGTAAAAACGGAAACTTACTTCTTTGAGCCTGATAGCTTCTTTACACTCAGAATTAAACCAAGACTTTTCTTTAGGTTTGATGCTTTTTACTCTGTTAGGAATAAAAGCACGCATCTCTAGAAGAATCACATTTGTGATCATTTCAGCACTGGCATCAATGTCACTATCGAGGAAGCATAGTGACCAGTTAAAGTTTCGGAAAAAAATATTCGGGCTGTCCCATTTCCAAACGGTCCTGGTGGGAAGTTTTTCTTTAACTGGATGGGTGGAGGATGAGAAATTAGTTGAAATGACACAATGGTCTGAAGTGCCAAATGGAGAAGTTACACTAATGGTATATTTATCAGGGTGAGAAGTAAGAAACAAGTCAAGAGTATGGGCGGCTTGCCCAGCAACATCCGGTATACGCGTTGGCACATCGATCAGTTGGGTAAGGTGATGTAACCCAGCAAAGAGCTCGACATACCTTCCTTCGGGTGTTGTCTGACCAGAATAGCGGAGCCAATTGGAATTGTGTACATTGAAATCGCCCGCAATAACGATTTCAGTGCGAGGACAAAGGGAAACAATTTTCCAGATAGAATCAGACAGCGTATCAAACTCGTTACAAGTCGAATTGCTGTCGAGATTTGGACTCCTGTAAATAAAACAATAATGAATGACATGCTTGCGGACAGTGAATTTGAGCCACAAGAAGTTAAAGTCCGTACTGGAACATTTCCCATATGGGGAAGGCTCTGGCAAGCAATATCATTCCTAACATAGACCACGAGACCATGATGGGAAAAGAGTAATGCACCAAGCTATACCCATGTAGAGCAAACTCTGATAAATCAGTATTTACTCCAACCTGGGTGTCACTTAATGCCATAACAGCTGGCCTGTATTGAACAGTGTAGACGTACAGGTGAAAAAAATTCTTTCTTATACCACGAACATTTGAATACACAACACAAAAAACACTTACCATTTAAAAATACTTACACACAAAACACAATTCTGACTAAGTCGAACCATGTAGTGAAAATCCAAACTAATCTCTGTAATAAACAAACTGTCTTAGGTGTTATGCCCATAAGACAGCTTGCATACAAAACATCAATTTGAATATTCAGCACAATAGGACAAACTCAGATGCCCTTATCCATTTACCGCAAGCATACGATGCCTACAGTAGATAAGAAAGAGGCAGTTAAGCTAAGCACAAAATCAATGAATTCTTATAAGCAAATTGGTCTTTTTTCATTCTCAGCATTTGACGAAAACGATCGCAGTCCATCGTAGCTAAAATATTGTTACGCCAGTCAATAGACTTAGGAACCGCGTTAATAGCCCCACGACGACATGCCAAGACGAAAAGAATATTCTCATCTAATGCATCCAGGATCTCATCGACAGCATCTTCATTTTAGTTTCCTCATTTTCTGAAAGTACAATCGATAACTTTTCATACACGTATAACTTTTTTTGTGTTTGTTTCTTCATACCTTCAACCCACATTATTTCATTAGCAGCATCATCCATTAAAAATTCAATAATTTTTTCCTTTTCACTTTTTTTTGGCATATTTGTAACAAATAATAAATTTATTTATTTTGCTTTCACAGCTCCGCAGTTCACAAAATTATTTTTAAACTAAACAAATGTCAATGTCAAACTGATTTTGACATTTGTTTCATTTTGCAACAGCTTAAAAAGAAAAGGGCGTTCACGATCTAAGAAAAAATTGAAAAATTGCATGGTTCTATCACCCTTGATAAAAAAGATCGTGAATAAAGTTAACACAGTGGTTTTGTTTATTTATAGGCAGGTGTAAACTTTTGTTTTCTTGATGGAAATTTTTGCATTCAGTAGTAATCGAATAGTTTTTTATTTGTTATTTGTTTTTTGTGTGTTTATCATAGGCGTCCTTATTTATTCTGTGTGCTTTTATGATGATGAAATGCTTTAAAATACGTAAGTATGCATGTAATGTTGTCACCTTCTTTTATTTGACTATTGGCTAGGGCTTAGCCGAGCAATATGAAATAAAATTTTAGGGAAAATATTAAACAAATAAAATTTGTATGAAATCAAAAAAAACAATATTCATTTTTTGGAAAAAATGTTGTAAGCCATCTTATTTCTTTTGCTGTTTTCTATTTTATGCATTTTTCAATTCAAAATCGTTTGACCAGTTTTTTCAAAAAAATGTTTTTTTTCAAAACTTTTCGAAAACCTATTTTAAATTTTTTTTGAGTATGTTTCTTTAAATTGAAATCTATAGTTTATATTAGGAGAAAAGTTTTTAAAAAAAATCTATAGATCCGTTTTGAAAATATTCAAAGAACAAAATAATTTTTTTTTTTAAATATTATAAATCAATAAAAGAATGTTTTTGAAAATTTTAATAAGCAATATTGTTTAAATCATAAAACACTATATATTTTGAAAATTTCATCAAAATCCGTCAATTAGTTAACGAGAAAGTCAGCCGTTTTCGAGAAAAATAAGATTTTCATTAAAAGTTATATGGCAGATACCGTTAGTTTTGGAGCTAGAAGGCCAATTCGAAAAACAGTCGGGTAGAGTACTCTAAAAATACTATATACCAAGTTTGAATGAAATCAGCCTAACCGTTTAGGCTGTAGGAATCGATACGGACAGACAGACAGACTGACGGAATTTCCGGACCACCCACTTTTTTTGACTTCTCTATCATCGTAAAGTCATGTTTTATTGTTAGATATTTTTTTTTTCTTGATAAATTTAAATAGATGTACGTTAAAATCGGTTTATATTGTAATAGGTAGGTACATATATTCTTATTAATTCGTTGTTCCTAAATTTACAACTTTTCATATAACAATTAACATTTTGTTTTCATAACCATTTTTTTTTCATTTTTACTGCGATTACTGGTTATAACATGGGTTGAGCTAAAATCATGTTCAAATCTTCATACATAAATTTATCATAAAATTCCACAAAGGACTTGTTCCAAAACTCAAATATTAACGGTAACTAGCATGTATAATATAAACGTTATAAAAAAAAGCTCTGTAATGGTACAGTTTAGGGGACTCGTCAGACGTTCACCTTGAATTTGAAATATGTTGTACAGATCATTATTATGAACAAGAACATATAGACATACCTATGTAATATGTTGGGCGCGGAAACGTCCTTTGAAAATTAAATTTTCACAGGGAAAAATCAATTTTTTGACAAAATATAGTGAGCATGATTTGTGCAATGTGCAACAATGCCAAGTTCGAATATACCATAAGAATAGAATGTGGCATACTGCGTTCGTAAATGTATGCCGCGGAAAAACCATCTGTCAGTTTTTATTAATATGTTTGCAAAAGATTATTTCAATTCGACATTTTGGGAAAAAAATGAAAAAGAATTTTTAAATTTTTTTTAATTAACAAAATATGTACCGAATTTTCTTTTATCATTTGTTACTCCTATTGACTTTTTATCGAACACTTAAAAGTAGATGCCTCTATGTCAACTAGATTTTGAGAAAATTGGAAATTATTAACCTACTTTATTGCAATTTGTTTGGTATTTACCTGATTACATAGGTATGCTGAGGTAACGGCATAGAAACAGACTGCTGCCCCCTTCAAACCCCACTGTAACCTATATCTCACGTGATCTTTGGCTTCATTATGGATCAGAGGCACAAACGGAACGATTCAGCCTCATAATTGATCTGTCAAAAGCGAGCTTTTTTGCAGAACTTCCTAATGCAAAAGTTCCAGAAGTATTTTATTTGGATATAACATAACATCTGCTACACGATTACTTGAAAACAAAAATAAGGAGGGAAGAGTTCTCGACATTCGGAGAGCTGAATTCTTTGATTCGCCACTTTGAACGTGTTCACAAACCACAGGTTTAGGACCGCAGAAGCTCGTTCGCCTTCTGAATGCAACAATTAGTTTTCATTTACTCTCATGATCGAGATTACAAATAATTTCACAACCATAACTGACCAGAGGAATGATTAGCGTTTTAACTAGTAAAGATCGTATTTTCATGGGTGTAAAATAATCCATAGACCAAAGTGTGCGGAGAGTGCCGTATGTTTTGCCAACAATAAAGTTAATATGATTTTTCCAAGTAAGGTTGCAATTAAAAATAAGTCCTAGATTTTTTACTGTTCCAACGTACTCCAAGGGAGAATTTTGTAAGAAAATTTGAGTAAAATAAGAGAGATCTAAGCTGCGCCTTGAAATAACAATAGATTTTTATTTTTTGGGTTGAAAACTAAGCTATTTTCTTTTGACAAACGCATGATAGTTTTGAGATTTTCATTTATACAAGTTACATTGTGTTCGATAAGTTCTAAAGGACAGCTAAGCACCATCAGCGTACAAACGAATAGAGCAATGTTTTATGACCACAGGTAGCATTGAGAACAATGTATGCCAGAAGCGAATTTTCTTTATTTCAACCGCTTAAAACCTATTGGTAAGATAAGAGCGAATGAGTTGAACTGCATTTTGAGAAAAATTAAAGAAAAGTGAGAGTTTTTCACACAGTATCGAGTGGTTAACCATATCAAAGGCCTTAGAAAAGTTTGAAAGTATCAGAAACGTTACATTTTCATGATCAATAGCTTCCCGAATACTTTCTGTGACGCTTATTAAAGCACTTTAGTATTCGCCAGGTTTGTCTGCTGCTGGGCGAGCTGTTAAAGCGATTAGAGTATAAAATTGTCTTTGCGTTTCGTATTGCTAAAACATTTTTATTTCTTAAAAATCGGTATTGTTGATTAATACTTTCAATAAGAAATCTCTTCCATCGTTTATAGGCCAAGTCGCGTTGTTTGATTAGCGACTATATTTCACTTGTGAACCATTGCGTAATAGAGGGGGAAGAGGGTTATTAGTTTTTGTTGGCACATGCGTATCAAAAAGCGAGAGTACAGCACTATTTAGAAATTCTACTTGTTCGGATGGCGTTTGCAGATGAAGAATGTTATTCCAGCTTATGTATATTGCTTACTTCAGCAAGAAGTGAAGGGTAATTAATATGCTTAAAATCTTTGTACAGAAAGATATTTTGTTTACTATTTAAACGCTTTAAAATCGAAATTTAAGAAGATAAGTTCATGCCTAGAAAAAACTGGTACTGGGAATAGAGAAAAACTTTGTTTTTATCGCTAACAAAAAACAAGTCCAATAAAGATGGTTCATAGTTAGAAAAATGTATGTGTTTACAGCATGTAGATTCAGAGAGCTTAGCTCATCGACAAGAGAATTTTCATCAAGCAAATTACAATTAAAATCACCACATAACACGGTGTAAGGGTATGTTACTGTGATTTCTTCTAGAGTATAAATGAGAGGTAAAATACATACACGATTTCATTCGTTTTGCCCTTAAAGGTATACCTTGGAATGATCCTTTCAATCTGCCACCATATGAATAGCGAATCCAGCTTCTGTAGATGCAAACCCTTCACCAAAGGCATGTTAATAAAGATTTAATATTTTTTCATCAACTTATTAACGCCTGTATTGGGTTAAATTACCGTGATGGAGGATCTTATCACCTGCTTGGATCGGAACTTCTGCATGTTGACTTTCATAGAACAAACTATGGCATAAATGAAGCTCTTAACCGTATGAGCAGACTTTTTAATCTAAACGCTTCTTCTATAGACTTTAACTTAAGTAAAGTGGGATTAAAATCTTTATTTTGAACCAGTGCTCCACTGTCGTGATTGTTTTGTTTAATGCGTGTTTTAAATGGAATTTTTTAATTCAGAGATTTGATTGTTTATAGTGTTGGACACTCTTTTTTCAGAGTCCGTTATGTGCTTCCACAAGAAAGATATAATGTATTCGTTTTGCTCTTTTAGTATATGTTCGAACGTTTTGGACTTTTTTTAAGTTTTTAGTGGGGTGGAAGCAGGGGAATTTTTTCCGTAGTGGTGTTTTTGCGAGAGGCTCCGACCGACAGATATAATAAATATAATAAAAAGTGAAAACGAAACAGCGAATAATTTATATCAAATTTACTTATGTTATTTTTTTGCACCGTTTTGGCGCTTTTAAAAAAAAAAACTACATTTATTTGCAAAGCAACAAGTTATTACAACTTTTTGGTAAGTGCATACAGTTTAAATTGTTCGTTTATTGCAAAAAAATTAACTTTGAAAGCCAGACCCAAAACACGCCTTTGAATTTGATCATAGTCTATTATGAAAAATATAGAAAATTTCATGAAAATCGGTTCACTAGTTAGTAGTTTTGGAGCCCATTGACGACAAAACATCGTGACACGTGATTTTTATGTATTAAGATACATATTTTACTTTGCAAAGTGAATGCACGCAGCCAAATTCGAGAATATTTAAATACTGAGACAGTTTTTCTGCAGAAGAGCATATTTGGAACCAGTGCTCCACTGTCGTCATTGTTTTGTTTAATGTTTTCTTGTACATATATAACTGACATGATTTTAGTTTTTGTATTTTGTGCATGTTGTAGGATATCATTATTTTGTTTTATTTTAATTTTACTAACAACACATGCAGTTATGATGAGTCTCTAATTGTAGAAATAAGGTTGCTCTAAGCTTACTACATCAAAGAATCTGAATGTTAAAAAGAAGCAAATTCAGTACAAATAATCTTAACTTGAAAAAAAACAATATAAACTATTTATTTTTTCATCATGTTTTATTCCAAAAACGTCGAGTTTTAGGAAGGTACATACGTATTTTGAAAAGATATTTATAGATATGTATAACTTAATTTTAAATCGCGCTATACCTACTCTGTAAGTAAATATTACCGTTACTTTCAAATATTTTTTTTTTCATTTTTAGTGTTGTTTTTTTTAGAAAATTGCCCCTAGACTCCCCCTTTAAATAAAAAATGCTTGTATCTAACGGTTCTACTAAAATCCATTATTATTTCTTGTCGCCGAGTTATCGTACTATTTCTAATATTTTCGACTCATTTTAAATTCAACCGTTACACAATCCATAGCGAGTCCAGAAGATTTTGAACTCAAACCGGCTACCGGCTTGCTTTGTATTCCATAAACAAGCCAATGTGATTCTTAAAAAAATTCTTGTCTGTATAGTCTTATTTACCAAGATTACCTAGTTGTTTTGTCGCTACAGATAACAAGAAATGCCTTCTGTTCAGTGGAAAAAAATAAGATTAATACTTGACTTTATAAATGTGAATACCTAGACCTTACCCACAATACAAACATAATTGTCCGTTATCATCTTAATCATTGCATTTGTATAAGTAGCAAAATTCATAAGAGCAATAATTTATTATTTAAGCAAGTAGAAAGTTAACTTTATATTCAATAATGGTGTTGCAGTGAATTCAAGTCGAGAAAATAAAACATAAGTAAAAAATAAACATAAGTATATCAGCATGGCAACAGAAAAATTATCGCTAGATTTCAATGGTCTAATGGTTCCTGTGTTTACATCTTTCCACTATGACAAGTAGATACAAATATGTGAAAAAAGATATTTTCAATAAGTTTAAACTCTGCATATGCTTTGATTTATAGGAATAACACCATTAAAGTGGACAATATCGATAATTACGCAAGCTTTATAAAAACAAAAGGCGTTCAAGGCGTTCTTGGTTAATATACACAATATTATGAGAGAAAAATATAAGAAGGCATATTAAATGTGCTATTTATCGTTGCAGTCAATGGAACTACCGGAGAAGGGCCTGTCCTGAGTACAACAGAAAGAAAACTTATCACCGAGGAATGGTGGAAAGCAGCTAAGAAACATGAATTAACATTGATGGTTCAAATAGGAGGTGCTCCTCTCATAGATGTCAAAGAAATGGCCAAGCATGCAGAATCACTTGGTGTGCATGCTGTCTTGTGCTTACCAGAATTATATTTTAAGCCTAGGAATGTGAAAGAATTGGTTGGGTATCTAAAAGTGATATCAAAACATTGCCCAAATACACCTTTGCTTTATTATCACATACCTATGTTCGTTGGACTAAATTGTAAGTAGCTGTACATACATGAATTCATTACTTCAAACAATACTACTAAGGTAGATATATGAAATGCACTGATTTTGTATGCGATGTATTACGCTCAATTTAACATCGTAAAATAATTAGCATACTATGAACTGGGAGTCGATTCCCGATATGTGAAACTGTGAAACGAAAATTTTGTTCACGTCTTTACGCTTAATTCGATTCTAGATCTGTGGTAAAATGAAAACAGGCGTCAAAAACCAAACAATGATAAATTATTTTTCACAAACAAATCATCCCGTGAAAAGCATTTCAATTTTGAGATAAAGCAACCATGTAATGTATAGCCACAGGCAAATGATGGGGGATTGAACCATTCTATGTCCGTGTCCGATATTTTTAGTTGCGATTATAGGGAATATAAGGCAAGTTATGCATTCGTAAAAAAAGTTCTAAGAATCAAACATGACGTTACGATCATAGAGAAGCTTAAAAAAGTGATCGAGAAAAAATGTCTGCCTGTCTGTCTGGGTATACACCCACGAGCTACAGCCTAAACGCGTTAAGCAATTGCCTTCAAATTTGTTATGTGTATTGTGTGTATCTTCAAAATTTAGTTTTAGGTCTAAAAATAACGCTACCTGCCATATAACCGTTAAGGAAAATCTTATTTTTCTGGAAAACAGCTCGAACGATTTTTATGACATTTTTGGAATTTTTTTTAATTGTTGGCTCATTCTATTAATTCTAAATATTCAGGAAAATTCTATTAACGATCCAGATATCGTTCGATTGGTCCCGCTAGCATTTATTTTCGCATTTAACGTTTAAAAAAATTAGTACTAGATTCAGTACTTAGTAGTAGATTAAATACTATTTTTTTCTTACTGTCATGTAATTACAAAACGTATAATGACGTGTGTATGGAGTGGAGTAAGTGGAATTACCTATAAAGGGTGTTTTTTTGGAGTTATAGAACTTTGAAATGGAATAAAACAAAGAAGATTTTTTAAATTAACATGAAATTTACTTTATTCGAAAGATAATCTTCCAGCATCATAATTTAAATATGATTCCTGGCATATGACTGCCACGGCTGGCTCGGACGTAGTCTTATCTGGAGGTCCAATTTTCGAGGACTTTTTCCAACATTTGTGTACGGAGAGAATTCTAAGATCATATCAAGAAAAATGAGCTGTAAATTATGACTATTTTATCTAGGTTACCACCCTAGCTCGGAAATTTGTAATTTTAGACTATTGGTTTGCAATTTACGAAAAGAGCCAAAATGAAGAAAATGACACTGGAAAATTGTAAATAAACACTTTTTAGTATCAATAATCAATATCAATTTTGTATTTTCTTCGATTGTAAATTACAAAAGTTTTTTGTAGATTACCATTTTTTAGTTGTGGATTAATCTTTATTTTGTAAAACTGTAGTTTTTTTCATAGCTTGGAATCAAATAATATTGGCTAACGAAATGAGAGCCATAATTTAGCATTTTCCAATCGTAAATTACAACTATTGAAGATCAATTTACTCTCTTTCTAGAAGCATTTCAATCTTAATTCAAAAACATTTTGTCGTAAAATAAGAACCTTTATTGTAATTCACAAATATAATTCTGAAATCACTGGCGTGGTTTAATTTGTATATAGGTACGGTCATAAAATAAAGTTGACACTACAGCTGTGAAGAATGATGTATGTATATCTCAACCAAACATGGATGCTTTTTGAATCTGAAGGAACGCTGTAAAATATTAGGAAATGTACGAAAAATATTAAGACCCTTGTTGCATTATAAATTTCAAACATACCTTTTATATAAGTTTCCAATTCTTGTGTCCTTGTCTTTGTAATATTAGCTAAGTGAATCAAAAAGTTTAAAGAAATATTAGAAATTATGTTTAAAAGCAATTAAAATTGTTTCCATTGTTTTTAACTTACATATTACTTATAAGTGCCTAGTCACAGTTTTTTACACATGAAAATATTAAATGTCTCGTCGCGCCGCGCCACTATCGTGGAAAAATTGCTTGAAAAAAATGATTTTTTCCTAAAACGAACTTAACGATTTAACCGCTTGTCAACAAATGACCTACTGAACATTAAAAAAATTCAAATCAAAAGGCAAACTATAACAATAAAGCACACCTACCACCACCACAAGGCAGGCAACCGTTAGGTAAATGGTAAGACCTGACATAAACATACATATGTATAGGTACATACATAGGTTTTCAAGTGATTTAAATTCGTGAAAAGGATTTCAAACAAAAATGTTTATATTTTATTCTTGTTTATGCTTGATTCTGTAATTCAGTGATTGTAAATCAGCAAAATATTTTAGTGAATTACGATAATGAAATGATGTTAGTGTTAAATCTCAGATAATTAGCAAATTTTATTGATTTTAACGTTCAGTGGTTGTAAATCACGAAATATTTTTCTCAATTCAAGAATTATAAGTTGAAAATAGAAGATTATTCCTTTGAAGTAGTAAATTACGCCAAAAAAGTTGTATTTTACAATTTAAGGTGCAAGCTTGAATTGTGACTTTTAATAATAACTTGCAACTTTCAAAATGTTGCAATTTGAGTTAATTTTTAAGCTAAATTACCAATTTTTGGATCAATTTTAAATGCGAAATTGGTGATTTAGGAAAAAAAGCATGTTTTGTAAATTACAACTCAACATTTCGCAATTACTGATTTTTCAATTCTCTCCGTGAGGCATATCGGCAATAACGCGGCGAATGTTGTCCTCCAAGTGGTCAATCGTTTCCGGTTTACCGGCGTAGACAAGCGACTTCACATATCTCCACAGAAAATAGTCAAGCGGCATTAAATGGCACCATCTTGGAGGCCAATTCACAATGTGAATAATGTGAAACTATGCGGTTACCAAACGTTTCCTTGAATAAATCAATTGTGGCACGAGCTGTGTGACATGTTGCGCCGTCTTGTTGAAACCACTGCTCCTGCACATCATGGTTTTTCAATTGATGAACGAAAAAGTCATCATGGCTCTATAGCGATCACCATAGACTGTTACGTTCTGGCCAGCATCATTTTTAAAGAAGTACGGACCAATTATTCAACCAACCCATAAAGCACACCAAACAGTCAGTTTTTGTGGATGTAACGGTGTCTCAACCTACACTTGAGGATTATCATTACTCCAAATATGCCAGTTTTGTTTATTGACGTATCCATTCAACCAAAAGTGAGCTTCATCGCTAAACGAAATTCGCTTATGAAAATTGGGATCAACGGCAATCTTATTTCAGGCTCATTCACCGAATCTACGCCTTGCTAGGTGATCCTGTGGCTTCAATTCTTGCACGAGTAGGATTTTGTAAGCACGCAAACCAAGATCTTTTCGCTAAATCTTGCATAAAGTGGATGGACACATATCCAATTCCTGTGCAAGATGGCGGATATAATGATTCGGGTCTTCCTCTACGCTACGCTCTACAGCAGCACAATTTGGACGCGTTGTTCAGGCGTCGGTCTATTCATGTTGAAATGCTCACCAAACTATAAATAAATGAAAAAAAATTCTAATTAAAATTAATTATTGAATTTTGAAAGATCAATAGTTTTAAGCCCAATCAAAAAAAATATTTAAAATTTTAAAATCATATGCATAATAACAAACACTAAGGAACTGCATACCTACATTTAAAAAAATTAAAAAAAACTAAAAATAAAAAATGGAATTTTATCAAAATCCGTCCTTCATAAATTAGTTATTATACAAGGCGTGTAAAGGCGTACTCGATTTTTACTACAAAACAGTTAAATGTTGTAGTTTTGACACTTTATTAGTTAAGGACCATACTATTTTTGATTTTGTGTCCCCTTATAATAACTGTGTAAACCAAAAACAAAACAAGGCTAAGCATTCAGATAAGGTGATAAGGGTATAAGTGTGTTGTACTCACTTTTTCGCGCCTATTCTTTATTTTAGCTTGTGGGAAAAGTTTAATACAAAATAGGAAATTTCCTGCGGGCGCCTATATTTCAGTCATATTTTAAATTTGAAAAGATTTTCGTAACCAAATTAAGTCTACGTTCAAACATATTGAATTATAATTTGTTTCTATTTCTAATTAATTTTTGAATTTTTTTCTTGGAAATTTAATAATTTTAAAACCAATCAAAAAAATTATTTTAAGTTTCATAATCGCCCACATATTAATAAACTCTAAAAAACTGCAAACCAAAATCTAAAACAAATTATTCAAAAAACAAAAAAACAAAAAACAGAATTGTATCAAAATCGTGTATATGTAAAAAAAAAAAATTACCCCATTCACCTCATTTCAGCAAGGCTGGTATTTTCACATAATTAAGATGACATCAAAACAAACACACATTTCAAGTGTAAGATGTTTTTTCGGTCAATAACCCTCCGTAAGACGCTGAAAATTAAGTAAAGATAGAAACAATTACATCCATTTTAGAAAGAAATAAATCGCTTATATTTTTGTTTTTAAATTAATGTTTTGAAATACATAAATATTTTAATAATTTTGTTAAGAAAAATGGTATCTATGCCTTAATTTTTATTCAATTTCGCAATTTCAATCAGATTCATTAGAACCGGTGTCTAATGAAGAAGCTTCTTGATCATCGTCTGAAAACAACAAATTGATTTATTGCATTATTATGTGTTCGAAATAATTTGAATTTTAAAATGTTTACCAGGGTCATGATTAGTATTTGAGTTGAATGAAGCAATTCGGGATTACAAGGAGGTATGTTAGTAGCACCTCTAGAGCCCAAACGGATGGGCCAATTTGCTTCAAACTTGGTATTTAGTATTTGTGTATTTGGAATTCTCTAAGGTTGTATTTTTTCCTTTTTGCTCTAGGTCCAAAAATAACGGTATATCTGCCATACAATCGCAAAGAAGAAATTTGATTTTCTCAAAAACCGCTCTAACGATTTTGATAACACTTTCAGAATACTATTTTTTTTGGAAGAGTCTATCTTTTGGTTGGAAAATATTTTTCAGAATTTGTCTTATAACGTATTTTCTCGTATACTATAAATCCAGTTTCAATCAATTGAACACAGGAAGTCATTAATAACCCTATTGATATGGCATTTCAAAATTCTCAATCAATTTTTTTTTTGATTTTTAATAATTAAAAAAAAAAATTTTTGTTTTCAAAATATGTGTATGTTGAATTTTTTAAACATTATTATTTCAGATGCAAACTACAAATTGCCATAAATTTACATACTCGAACAAATTTCAAAATATTTTTTTTGAAAACGTTTTTCAAAAATAACTTTAAAAAAAAACTGGTCGAACGATTTTCAATATTTTTTTTTCAAGATAGATATTAAGCAACGAAATATTATTGCATACTTAGTTTTTCCAAGAAACTCGTAAACTCTTAAATAAAAATTAAAAGGTTTCCAAAAAAAAACATTTTTTTAATACAAGTTTGTGCGACCCAGTCGTGCATTTTTTTTTGTAAACATGAGTTTATGCAACTACCGATTTCTATCAAATTCTATCGTCAAGCTCTACACAGCGGGTAACAAAATTGTTTCCTATTAAAACGGATGTAATTTTTTCTATCTTGAATTAAACGAAATTTAGTTTTCAGCGTCTTACGGAGAGTTATTGACCAAATGAACGTCTTACACTTGAAATGTGTGTTTGTTTTTATGTCATCTTAATTTTGTGTAAATACCAGCCTTGCTGAAATGAGGTGAATGGGGTAATTTTTTTTACACATACACGAGCGTCTTACAGCATGTCATGGAGGGATAAAAAGTCTTACATTGTTATTTTCGTGTATATATTGAATGAATGAACGATATATTAAAAGATGAGCCTTGCTAAAATGAGGTGAAATGGGCACTTTTTTTTTACAACTTCATGCCTTGAACTTAAGGCCTCATGTAGGGTACCGGAGTGTAAGACGGGTATTTTTATAACTGTCGGCCCTCAATCTTTCTATGACCAAAGTCTTAGCCGTGTCAAAATGAGGTGAGAAAATCAGTCGCTAGCTCTCCGTCTATTATCTTGGAATCTGGATCTGGATTATGTTCTAGCACGTGATACAATAACAACGTATTTCTATCTGGATTTATTTCAAGATCTAAAATATTTTTTTTCAGTTCTCTTAAAAAACCAAACTTTTTGACTTCATTCCAATTTGCAAACCGTTTTGTGTTGGTTAAGGACTTTTCACATGAGAGGGACCAACGAATGAACGAACATTCGTCCAATTTGACATTTCTTTCATATGGCATTTTCTTATCCGTCGCTATCAACCGCCACCACCAACAGCCAAGTGTGGTTTTGAGGTTATTCGCAGGCGAAAAATTTATTCGTCGAAGTGTGGATCGAATGTTGAACTCGAAAGCACTTGGCAGTTCGTAGCAATCAGATAAGAATTCTCGACGACAAATTGTTCGCTTTCTTAATTTATCTTATGTTAGTTATGTAAGTATCTAAACATAAACATTAATTATATTTCAATCAATTGGCGTTGATTTTGTTAAGAGTCCAGGTTCATACGTTGCATTTTTTATTTCACATTTATTCATTTATTCGCCTTTCTTTAATTTATCCCATGTGAAAAGTACTTTAGGTCGCAAATCAAAATTTTAACTCAGATAGAAGCATTAATTTAAGTTGTTAAGTTAGTATAATGCTCACTATAATGTTCGCTGGGCTGTTAGAACATTGAAAGACCTTGTTTTAATTCCAAACAATAATCTTCATCAAAAATCAAAGAAAAAATTGCCAATAATAAATCTACATATGTTTAATATAATTAAATTTATTATAAAATTAACAGCTCCTTAAGGAGCCAACGCCTAGTAACTTATACTCTCAACCATTTCTCTGTGTGTGTTGTTAATCTGAAAGAATGGAAGGGACCTACAGTTTACCGCCGAGTCCGAGACAAATTTTACTCTTGGAGGTTTTGTGAGTTCCAGAAAAAAAGGTGGCTATGAGCTCGATTTTAACCCAGGTTTATTCGCTTAGCAGTCCGACACACTAACCACTAAGCCACGGGGCACTACATATGTTTAATATACCGATCAAAATAATCAAATATTATCCTAATTTTTGCTGGGGTTTAAGCCAAAAAAAGCAATTTTAAATCAATAATTCAGCAAGTCCAAAAATTAATGGTGCGTCTTTTGCTTTGTTTATTTTTACTTGCGATTTATAGGGACTATAAGGCAAGTTATGCATTCGTAAAAAAAAAAAAAATTCTAACATTTAAACATGATATTACGATGATAGAGAAGTCAAAAAAAGTGGGTCCGGAAATTCCGTCCGTCTGTCTGTCTGTCTGTCTGTCTGTCTGTCTGTCCGTATCGATATCTACAGCCTAAACGGTTGAGCCGATTTGATTCAAACTTGGTATATAGTATTTTTAGAGTGCTCTACCCGACAGTTTTTCGAATTGGCATTCTAGCTCCAAAACTAACGGTACCTGCCATATAACTTTTATTGAAAAACTTATTTTTCTCGAAAACGGCTCCTACGATTTTGATAAAACTTTCAGAATGATGTTTTCTGTGCAAAATCTATCTTCTAATTTTAATGGATTTTTTCAGAAAAAGTTTTATAACGGTACCTCCCATATGACCGGTTTTTTAAAATCAGACTTTCTCGTTAACTAATTGACGGATTTTGATGAAATTTTCAAAATATGTAGTGTTTTATGATTTAAATAATATTGCTTATCAAAATTTTCAAAAACATTTTTTTTTAATTTTAATAATTTTTTAAAAAAAATATTTTGTTTTTTGAATATTTTGAAAACGGACCTATAGATTTTTTTTTAAATTTTTCTCCTAGTATAAACTATAGATTTCTTAAAATTGACATACTTAAAAAAAATTTAAAATATGTTTTCAAAAAGTTTTTCAAAAAAAACTTTTTTTGAAAAAACTGGTCGAACGATTTTGAAATGAAAAATTCATAAAATAGAAAACAGCAAAAGAAATAAGATGGCTTACAACATTTTTTTCCAAAAAACCTTATGAATAGTGTTTTTTTGATTTCATAAAATTTTTTCCCCAACATATTTTATATATATTTATTTCATATTGCTCGGCTAAGCCCTAGCCATTAGTCAAATAAAAGAAAGTGACAACCTACATTACATACATACTTACGTATTTTAAAGTATTTTTCATCATCATAAAAGCACAGAATAAATAAGGAAGCCTTTGATAAACACACAAAAACAACTAACAAATAAAAAAAAAACTATTCGATTACTACGGAATGCAAAAATTTCAATCGAGAAAACAAAAGTTTACACCTTCCTATAAACAAACAAAACCACTGTGTTAACTTTTAATATTGTCTCTATACCTACTCGCTTAACAGTAGTTGGAACGCGTATCTTAATTTTAGTACCTACCTTCCTTCCAACCTTATTTTAGGTACCTAAATCCTTTATAAATTCCATTGGTCCCATATTGGGACGTATAAAGGTCCCTTTACCTAGTATTATTGCCATACTGCTGATTCCGACGAATCTTTATGCCAGTTGTTCAAATTTTTCCATACCAAAATGAAAATTTAACTGAAAAACGTCCTTTATATCTTTCTATTAGCAAATTATATTATAAACAGTAAGCAGCAAGTGGAAAGATAATACACTAAAAAACTGCAAAAGCTAACAATCCTATAAATTTATGTGTTTATCCCTTTATCGTGACGCATGTTCGTTCGAGCTTCAAACCACAACGATTCTAAAGAAGTTGCACGTCAAAAAAAAACATTAAAATTAAATCTTTGTCAAAAAGACGCCTGTACCTAATTTCATTAACGAAGTATCATGGCCAAGAGCACTGATCTTATAGTCTTGTTCAATCTACATAATGTTTACTCTTTTCTTGTGTTTGCTTCAAGAATAGAAAACGTATTGTGATTTGTGATATTTTGGCCTGGGGTTCAACGAATAAAACTCAATCTCTCTTTTAAAATAACACAACAAATCTCTTTATTTATTTTAAAGACAACGGCAAAAAATTATAGACAACCTATTTTTAATAGAGCCAATAGTCTCAGCAGCTAGGCTCGTTAATCTTAATTACCATGTAACTTTAATTGCTAGTTAATAAATAATAATAATAATAATAATATTTTTAATACATTAACTTCACACTACTTAAAATGTTTAGTTATGCAGTAAGTTTTTCTCAATTATAAACAAAAAAACCCGTGCACTAGTTAAAATAAAAGTTGAAAGTTTGACAACCTTAGGGAATTTTGTTGTTATTGGACTTAGGCAAGTTTTGTGTGTATTTTTATTTTTAAAATGGCGTTTTGTGAGAATTTTTAGTTTCACACTAAAAAGATAGTGCAGAGGATTCTTGTTTAAAAATCTAGTTTCACACTAAGAGAAAATCAGCTTTGAGACGTCTTTAATTGAAGAACTACAATTTCAATGTTAATGCCAATTTTTCTTTGTTTTAATTTGGTATTAAGTCGTCTATAATTTTGCGCCAACGTCTTTATTTTTAAATAATTATAATTTCACTTATTCCACTTATTCACTATTGAAATTAGTCTTTATACTTCAAAACTTTTTACTTTGTCCCAATTCAATCACTTTTTACTATCGCTTCCAGTGTTTATAATTTAACGCTTGAAAATAAACTTTCCTCTTAAGGCAAACTATTGGTGTATTTATACAAATTGACAGAGTTCTCGAAACTTCCGGTTTGTCAAACTCTCCTTTTTTAATTTTCTATTACTTAGTTCTGACACAGTCTAAGCTTTTGGTTGTTTGTGCTTTTGGTGTTCGAATTCAAATTCAGTCGAGACATAATGCAAATATTTAGCATACATTTTGGCGCACAAAAATGGAAATGGTTGTTGTTCATAATGTATCCTCCGAAAATCTTTACATTTTGTTGCCGCATCATATTGTCCGCCTCTCACTTTTGTTCATCCCGAACAAGCACAACAGCTTTGCTTCCGTGGTCATGATGCAGGCGATCCACATAGACAACTTTAATTTTTGCTCTTGGTCCTCGTTGGATTCGAAAAACGACATCATTCATGTGCGTAACTACCTGGTAGGGACCTTCCACGTCTTGCTGAAGCTTGGGCGATTTTCTATACTGGTGCATTTTGCATCTTGTTTTGACTTTGGTTCTTAGTAAGTGGCACACTTTCGACACCCGTTCTCTGCATCGATTCTTGCACTTAGCCAATAGAAGCATTCCCGCACCTTTCATGCATTTCCCGTAGAATCTCCAGCATTTTCGACCGTTGAACCAAAAGCTGCATCTTAAAGGATCTTCCATCCGGTATTGTCCATTTTCTCCGCAAAACACCATCTTTAACATGGAGAGAGTCCCACTGCGCCCAGTATGTCTTTCAGGTAGGACTCCTGTTGGAGATTTATCTTGCGTTTGGCTTCTTCATAGATTCCTTCTTTGCAAGGATTGGCTCGATGTCAAGATCTTTTTTTTGTGCATTGCGAAGTTCTTCGACACTCCAATTCTAGTGTAAGCTAGTATCGGTGCCTCACAAAGTCGCTGTTTTATACGTTGAAAGCTACTAGATGGATCTGTACCAGCCAGTAGACACTTTTCAGATCAAGGGTGGAAAACGATTTTACTCCAGAAAGGGTATCCAAGGTGTCATCTATTCAAGGCAAAAGGTAAGAGTTCTTGGTGACATCGACGAACCTAAGGTAATCCATGCAGAATCGAGCGGCCGTTCATTTTTTTTTCACTTGTACAACTGGTAATGCCCAACGGACTTTTTGTTTTTTTTTTTCCATGGTCGATATAATCTCGCCGACATCCACCTTTCGCCAATGGAAGTCGTCTAGCAGATTGGCGGATCGGTCTTATATCTCCGGTGTCTATGCAGTACTGAACTAGGTGTCGACCATAGTCTCCACACTGTGATGCAAATATATCAGCGAACTCGTCAATGAGTTTTTCGGCTATGATTTTTAGCTCCTGATTTAGCTCAGAGTTTTCAAGGATAGCATTACCTACCTCGGTCAATTTCGTTGGAGAGACAGGACTCGCAGATTCACTCCTAGACATTTTCGAAATAGCTGCAATGGGTAGGCATCTCCCAATCACCTCCTTCTCTAAGCTTGACCGTATGTTGTGTTGATTGATCAGCCTTGCCGGTACTATGTTTTTCTTTGGTTCGACTAGATGTAGCATGGAAAGTCATTTTAATCATCTCTTTCAACGAAATAAAATCGGTGGTTCCCAGGATCACCCTCAAAACGCGTCCAAAGAAATGTCTCTGAAGACGCGCAGGACTTCATAATTACTTATAATCCCCCGAAAATTTACGACGTTCTTGTTTCCGTATACCATAGGGATATCAACAGTTCGATACATTAAAACCTGCATTCGAAGGTCTATGATTACCTCATGTGCCATCATGAAATCTACTCCTATGATGCATTCGTCGCTGCCAGTTGTATCTTAAGAAATACCTGCCCGTATTCTTTTGCTGCTTCTCTCGTAGCTGTCTTCAGATTGTAACAGCTTGTAGCCAGAACAAGGTCTCTTCTGATTATGGAGGCTAATGCACCCGCGTCAATAGTGGCCACACATTTCCTGTTGGCGATGACTGTCTCCCCTGTCAAACTCTTATAGCAGTGTTTAGTTTGCGAAGCTTGGATAATTGTCCAAAGGGCGTCATCAACATAGATAAGATCCATCAACCAACTACAGCCACGCGAAGTTGTTGCATTTCCAGCATCTGATTTGACCTCGAGTAGTGTTCGTGTATTGTCTTTCGATGTCGACGCATTGGCATGAGTACTATAGTCATATCCCTGATGCGGTGGCTACCTTGCGAAGCTTAGGTAAGGTTTGCGGGTTGCTGAAACAGAGCCATTAGCTCATTTCCTACGGACTAAGGTCAATGTAGGCCCATTGTGATGCCCATTTGAGGGTTTGGTTATAGGTTGTACAACTTCAATCTTATCCCATCCATCTCTACTTAGAAACAAGCTGTTTATGCGAAAATAAAATAAAATAAATCTTCGAAGTAATGGCGAAGTAAAAGGCTCAAAATTAAGAAGACTAAGACGCGTATGATTTTCAAAGGTTACTTTAATAATGTGCTCTTGACACCGAAAATATTACATGACATAATGTTTTGACATTGCTCAATTGTTATTAAATATATAGTAAGCAGAGTACAGGGTGATGCAAAGTCATAAATGTAGAATTTATGATATAACATAAAATTACTTCGTAACATTCTCCCCACCTTGAGAGGACAAAGTCTGATCAATAGGAAGACGCCTAACCTTGGTTGCTGCTCTTTGTGTTTCACCGCTTGAAGTCTTCACTGTAACAGCCCTTACTACTCCATCTTTGCCTGGTTGCACACTAATGACTCGAAAGGGGGTAAATTATCTTCTTCTAGTACCACAATGTCACCAATATTTAGCGGCAAGCCATTTTTCGTCCACTTGCATCGTCGCTGTAAACTCTGCAGATCATCATCAACTCCAAAACTGTTGTAGGTAGGCTCAGGGATGGTGTTCATTGCTGTACCTATTATGAAATTCCCAGGTTTTATAGCTGGCATGTCATTAGAACTCTTAGGAACAAATGTGATCGGCCTAGAATTAAGAATAGACTCAATTTGAATGATTAGTGTATTAAATTCAAAGAAATTCAGTTTCGCATTTTCCAAGACCCGCTTGAGGTGAAATTTAGTCGATTTGACAGCGGCTTTCCATAATCCGCTGAGCAAGTGCTCAATATGTTGTTAAATTGAAGTTGGTTCTGGAACATTTTGTATAATGCATGTAATTCATTCTTAGCACCGACAAAATTATTTGTAGCGTTGTCGCTGTATATAGTAGAGCATAGGCCGCGGCGACCTATAAAACGTTTTAATGCAGCTAGGAAGGCTGCAGTTGTAAGATCCTCAACTAATTCCAAGTGAATTGCCTTTGATGAGAAACAAACAAAAAACTGAAATATAGCCTTTCGTTGATGATGAAATCCCTCGAAAATTAAAATAGATTTGAGACGGAGCGCAAAAATCAACGCCTATGACACTGAAAGGCCGTGTTTGTTGAACGCGAAGCTCTGGTAAATCGCCCATAAGAACTTCTTGTTTGATCGGTTTAGCTCGAAAGCAAGTAATGCAGTTGTGAAAAATTTATCGACAAATTACCTTTCCATGAATTGGCCAGAATGTTTGCCTAGCTATGCTCAATAAAATTTGAAGACCGATATGATGATTTACAATGTGGAGGTGTCGAAGAAAAGCGTATGTGAAAACACGCATTTTTGGCAAAAGTATTGAATGTTTACTATTGTAATCCAGAGCAGAACATGTCAAACGTCCTCCAACTCTTTAAATACCTTAGTAATCGATAGAGAGCACACGAGATTGAATGTGGCTTTTCGCTGGAAGACTCTTACCTTTCTTTAAAGCAAGAATATCTGCTGTGAATGCTTTTGAACAATTTTTACTAAAGTTCTAAGGGATTCCTTAATCTCAATAGCTGTTAAAGGTCCTATCCGACGAAAGACCTTATATATTTTTGCCAGGCTATTGTGTTTAAAGCGTAGCATTTATCCAATAATATGAGTAAGGGCAGTGTAGTTATTATGGTACTTGATATTAATAATGAAATCAGAGCCATTAGGCAATGAATTATTGTACAAAACTATTTAGTTCCTCTTCCTTTCAAGTTTGTTTTCATCTATTTCCAAATGAAATTCGAATGCTGGCCACTTTGCTAAAGGCAACGATAAAAATGCTGGTCCATGAAACCAAAAATTCGACTTAATCAAATCTAATGGATATAAACACGAGAGAGAATATCTGTTGGGACTTAATTTGGTAGTTATGTGTCGCCATTGATGAAATGTTGACGTCTCTTGAATAATTGAGACCCTATTTGCAATAAAGGTCTGCCAATTTGTTGATTCTTCCTTAATCCAGCTCAAAAAAAAATATACTATATAAATGCATGAACCATATGCCGCTTCTGAACTATCCGAGAAAGCATGCATTTCGTAGCGTGAGTGAAAAGACAAGACGAACTATTTCCAGGTCATTCAGCATTGCAACTGTTTTCTGTATTGAATCCATGGCTGTTGATATCTTTCAGGAAGAGGATCATCCCATTCCAGTTTAAACCACCACAGTTGCTGCATGAATACTTTTGCTAATACAATAACGGGATTGATTAGTCCAAGAGGGTCGAAGAAATGGGCAATTGGGAGAATTGACGATAACTTCGAATACAAATTTATCTGAAAGGGGGTTCCATTAGATCCCCAATGCTTTGATTGCATCAGAACTTCTAATTTTGAAAAGAGTTTTCGGTCTTCTTCGGGTATGTTCTTTATTAAATCGGGGTGATTTGCACACCACTTTTTTAGGCTAAATCCCCCCTTTGAAAAAATAGCGGACAATTGTGTTCTTATGGGCGATTTACCAGACCAGATCCAAGTGGACGAAAAATGGTTTTCCGCTAAATATTGGTGACATTGTGGTACTAGAAGAAGATAATTTACCCCCTTTCGAGTCATTAGTGTGCAACCAGGCAAAGATGGAGTAGTAAGGGCTGTTACAGTGAAGACTTCAAGCGGTGAAACACAAAGAGCAGCAACCAAGGTTAGGCGTCTTCCTATTGATCAGACTTTGTCCTCTCAAGGTGGGGAGAATGTTACGAAGTAATTTTATGTTATATCATAAATTCTACATTTATGACTTTGCATCACCCTGTACTCTGCTTACTATATATTTAATAACAATTGAGCAATGTCAAAACATTATGTCATGTAATATTTTCGGTATCAAGAGCACATTATTAAAGTAACCTTTGAAAATCATACGCGTCTTAGTCTTCTTAGTTTTGAGCCTTTTATTTCGCCATCATCTTCGAAGAATTAAGATTCAAATTTTTCCACTAGACGCTCAATTGTTGATCTCCTAGGACGATTATGACGACCATAAATTGCACGTAGCGCTCTTAACGTTGAGTAGTCAGTGGCCTTCCAATTTCGGTAGTAAATTTTAATAATTTTGACTCGTTGTTGGCTCGTATATCTTTCCAAACCTTACTGAAGAGAAATGTCAAAAAAAATGGCAAAAAATATGGCGTCGTTTGCTGTCCCTGTCGCTCTACTTTTGTAGCGTCCCTGTTGAAAAAACAGCAATCATAGATGGTGTTAAACTAAGATTAGTTTCATGGTATGATAATAAGGTGGTCAATATGCTTTCAGCTTACGTTGGAAGTGAATCTAAAACAATAAAAAAACGATATTCTCGGCGAGAAAAAAATACATGGATGTGGATTCTTCGAAAGCTGTAGATATTTACAACAAGGATATGGGAGGTGTAGATTTGCTTGATTCCATGCTTGGCTACTATAGAATCCATCTGCCTTCCCGCCAATGACACAAACGATTTTTTTCCATTTCGTAGTTATGAGTCTTGTAAATGCTTGGGTACTTTGGCGGCGAATCCACGAAAATGAATACATGCCGTGTTTTACTTTCAAACTTGCTGTTTCCGAACATTTGCGTAAATCAGGAAGGGTTTTAATTATGGCCCGAAAACGTGGTCGTCCGACCGGAACACCGACCACCAGTACTCCAACAAGTCCAGCAGCTACTCCACAATGCTTACTGAATTCACCTATACCCAATAAAATGCCACGAAAAATTCCATACAGACATCAAGGCTTACCTCTTGAAACGGTGAGATCGGATTGCTTGGGTCATTTCCCAGAATGGAAGAAAAAACAACGCCAATTATGCCAAAATTGTAACAAATATCGATCCTTTATACAATGCAAAAAATGTGAAGTATTTCTATGCCTAAATGAAAAGCGAAATTGCTTTAAAGATTTTCACGAGACATAATTTCCTGTTTTGTCTTTAATTCATACTAAGCAAAATATGAACGTTTTGTTTTTTGCCTCAAAGAATACGAAGCCATATATGGATTGTTTATAAAATTATAAAAATAAAAAAACATTAATTTTTTGTTTACTATAATTTACCTAATAAAGTCTATTAAAAGAAGTTTTTCACAAAAAAAAAATTTTTTGTCTACGCCTTCATAATTCATGCAATAAGGGGTTAAATCTTAGATAACAATTTCAATTTTATACAAACGAATAGAAAATAAAATTAATTGAATACAAAAAGAGGGGAAAACAATAATAATGTGTAACTAAAATAAAAGGGAACATTTATCTGAATACCTTAACTATTTGAATTTTGAAAAGTTTTACAATAATTTAGAAGAATGATAGATATGTAGATTAAAGTAGATAAAGAGAGAAGAGAACGAAGGATTTAGCTTGGATTTAAAAAAAGGGATTAGTTAGTTGCTTTGATTTGAAAAGAAAATTTTAAGATTTTTTTGAAATATGTGTAGGTCATCATAATCACGCAGATGGGTGGGTAGTTCCAGAGGCGACATGCAGCAATGAAAAATTGCCTTTATGAGGTCAGATACGTAAAGCGTGGAAAAATTACAGATGTTGATCTGTTTGATATTGACAGTCTGAGTTTTTCGTGGAGATATGTTGGTTGACGTGTTTTTAAGATTTTAAAATATAGTATCAATGTTCGGAATTTCATGAAAGCATCAAACGACATATTAAGGAGGCTTTTCTGCAGATGTGAAACATGGTGTTACCTTCTTAACCCATATATGTATCGAATGGTACTATTAAAGGCAACCTTTAATGATAACCTGATGGCGTCGCAATTGTAAAAAATTTCGCATCCATAAATAAGGACAGGTATTACCAGGGTTCTTGCCAGCATTAATCTAGTTTGAATTGGAGTGGATTCTGGGGCGGTCCATAGCGCTCTGAGTGTTCCATAAGTTTTTCCTACCAAAGCCTTAATGTGATCATTCCATGTAAAGGTTCTATTGAAAATAACACCCAGATTTTTAGAAGTATTTACAAATTCTAAGGCGTTCTCGTTAAGATTAATTGAAGGAAAGTATGATAAGTCCAATTATTTTCGCGAGATAACCAAGCATTTGAATTTGTTTGGGTTGAGAATCAACCCATTGCAAGATGCCCAGTTAGATATTTTTTTCTAATTCCTGATTTAAGGTGACAGCACCATCATCAATAAGACCCAAAGGACAGCTTTTGTAAATTTGTATGTCATCGGCATAAAAGTGTCTCGATGATGTCTTGATTTATAATGAACCCGATTTCATTTATAAACATTGAAAATAAAAGTGGGGACAAAATTGATCTTTGAGGGAGTTCCTCCTTGTTGCACCGGAAGAAAATCAGATAGATTTTCGTTTAAGAAAACAGCTTGCTTTCTGTCGCTTAGACAAGAAAAAATCAGTTTGATAGCTTCTGAAGATATGTTGAATCTTTGACGCAGTTTATTCACAAGTACAGAGTGATTCACCAAGTCGAATGCTTTTGAAAAATCAAGAAGAACCAAGAATGTAACGTTATCTATATCGAGTTCAGCCCTTATATCTTCAATTATTTTAGTTAGTGCAGTTATACAACTGTGGTGGGAACGAAAACCTGATTGAATATCGACTAAGATGTTGTTGCGGGTGATAAAGTTATTTAATTGTTTTTGCATTAGGCGTTCGCAGACTTTTGATAAAAAAGGAAGTATTGAAATTGGTCTAAAATCATCACAAATCGAGTTTTTGGGGATTGGAATTATTTTTGCTATTTTCCATTGGTATGGGTAGATCCCAGTGGTAAGGATAGAATTCATTACATTAGTAAAATATGGAAGAAGTAATGGAAGAATAGCTTTGATGAAGATGGGACTTAAATCATTAGTTCCAATGGCAATGGATTTTATGCTTAAGAAGCTTTCAACTACGTCTGTGGTGTTCACACAAGCAAAACTAAAAAAAGTGTCCGTTGATGGTGAAGGTAAGTTACCGAGAGATACGTGTTCTCTTAGAGGTACAAGAGGTGTGGATGCTAATCTAAGGTTCAGCTCATTCCCATTTACATGGGCTTGAAAATTAGGTCTTTGTTTCCCAATTCCTAGTTCGCGGAGGTTGTTCCACAATTTTCGACCATCAGATGTTTCATTTAGATGGTTCGAGAAAAACCGCATTTTTGCACGTCTCACCTCTTGAATAACTTTATTCCGTCGATACGCCAGGTCACGCCGGTTTATTAGTTCAGTTATCATACATTGTTTATTTTCACGAGTCCTCATTTGTGTTTTTATTAGCACGTGTTGATTAAATAACACATTTAGATTTGAATTTAAGAAATCGACTTGCACATCTGGTGAGGGCATTAGGAAGATGTCATTCCATCTTATCTTAAAATCTCTAAACTGAACTCTAGAACTCAGCACGGTGTTACTGGTATTAAAATCATAGGTCAGGAAAATGAGATCGTGTCTTGAGAAAACTGTTGCTTCGAGTTGTTCGTATAATTCGATCTTTTTCACTTAAATAATAATGATCTAATAGCGTGGCAGAAGATAAGGTAAAATGAGTTGGGATTGAAATATTGACTGGGTGTAGATCGAAGGAACTAAAGCTTTCACTTAATCTTTTATCAATTAAAAGGTCGCAGTAGAAGTCACCGCATATAATTATGTTTGAAGAGCTGACCGTTATTTCTTCCATAACTCGATAAATATGCTCCAAATCAATATATCTGTTGGGCCTATAGATCGTTCCCAAGAGAAGATTATTTTCACTGCCGTTTATTTTCAGAAACAAGTACTCGCAAGAAGAACCCGGTGACGAATAATACCTCTTCCTACATTTAAGATTCTCCTTTACATATATGGCAACACCCCCTCCACGGTTGCACCTATCTGAAAGAAAGATATTATAGCCGTTAAGAGAGTATGTTACATCATTCACAAATGCAGAAAACCAGGTTTCAGAAACAGAAATCGCGTCAATTTTCGAATTTTCGAAAAGGTATCTAAATTCATCAATTTTCATCAATAAACTCTGAGCATTGATATGAGCTAATTTAAACAGTCAAGTCGATTGCACAAAACTTTTACCATCGTTTGAAGTATACCTGGTGTTGCCATTGGAACTCACAACACGCTCACTCAGTTCTGTAACGAGTGATTAATCGGCGAGATCGGAGTAACATACACACAGTATACAAGTAATCAAAGCAACAACTTTTACAAAAGGGTTTTGATACGATAGCAATGAATAGTAAACACTGGTGAACATAAAAAACGGAAAGAAGTAATAATAGAAAAAAAGAAGAAGTAATAATAATAATGATATTTCATACGATGGATTAATCATGTTGAGTGTTGGTGATTTCTTCTTTCGTCTTCTTGATTGATTGTCGCAGCAGCAGCAGCAGCAGCAGCTGTTGTTGTTTTGTTGTTGTTGATGTGTATTGTCTCCCCTTCTTCGATTTCTTTGACATAGACTGCACCTGAGCGTGTATGCACTTAAACGAGTGCACCACAAGTTTTGAGACGCATTGCAGACGGATGCAACCTCCTTACTTTCATGTATGTCACGTCGTTCTTGTAGATCAGCTTCTTCTTCCTTCAGTTCATGGACAACGTCCAAGTGGTGGGACTCCATTCCTGCAACTCGCTCTGTAAGGGACTCTATCGCCTTGTCTGTTTTTTTGATGAGGATAAGTTTTTTTCAATCTGTTCAAAACGTTGGATGAATTCCGAGCGCAGATCATTTATCTCTTTCGATATTTTACTGACGATATCAGCTGATAAGTCCTTTATCAGGCTGTCCATTTCAAATCGAGATATTGGAGATGTAGTTTAGTTGGAGTAGATTCCCTCTCTTTGGTAGAAGGTGGTGTACTGTGGTTAACGTTGGCAGTGTTGGCAGAGGTGGTAAGACTATTGGTATGTTGTTCAATGGAAGCGGTTGATTTTGGAGTCAATTTTGCTTGTGTTTGATTTTGTTTAACTATTGCGGGAGAGGATGTTTTACTTGCGGGGGTAATTGTCTTTTTCTTCTCTATTTTTTTAGAGGTTGCAGGGGTAATAACTGATGGGTTCTCTTTTTCCGAACGAGTTCTGCCAGCCATTATTTAAGAGATGAGAAAAAAAGAAGAAATACAGACTCTCGATACAACTAGGTGTAAGTACATATATAAAAAGAGGCGCGTGACACTCAAGACAATAATTAATTATTTTTATTTTGTTTAGTAAGCGCACTTCGGTTTTAAGACTTTTCCAGTCAGTTGATACTGTTTTTCTTCTTCACACTTGGACTTTTATGGATAGTGATAATATACACAAGTCGTTTAAATTAAGCTATTTGCCGGACGGTACTATCAAACACGTCTATTCACTCTTGCATTGAGTATCAATTTTTTTCAGTCACAGTTGTAAGTTAATACATTTGAATTGGGTCATTTGCATTTGTTCTCCAGAGTATACAATGATACCGTCCGTCATCTGGATGCAATGCCACCTGACGGTACGTTTTTGTGATATCGGAAGTAAAAACATAGCTGTTAAATCTGAATCTAAGTGCTATCGTAAACAGATCAGGCTGAATAACAAGACCCACCATCAAAAGCTCATTCAGTGACGTTCCAGAGCTTGACTTTGATGAAGCTTATAACATGACATGGAACTTTGTGGTAGAGCTGGACTCTTTAAGCATGCAATGATGAGGCATTATGTAATGTGGTTGATGAAAGTCAAAATTCTCCAATCGTTCCATGTCAGATAGCTGAATATATTCATTCATGAATTGAGTATATTGTATTTTGAGTTTTGTGATCTTGTCGAGTTTTCTCTCGAAAAAATCTTTTAAGCGCAATTTCATATGAGCTTCTCAGATTGAGTGGAGATTTTTTTAAATCTTGATATCGTCTAGAGTGTAATCAAGCAACATTTGAGCAGAAATGTAATTCACACTCTCTTTCTTTCTTTGAATAAATTGGATCTGATGACTAAAAGTTTTCAATTTTCCAAAAGGCTTTCAATGTGTTATTGAGTATAATTTCATGTTTAGCAAGATTAGTTGTTTGTAATAGATTGCATTGTGTAATGCACTTTGATGTTGATAAAGTTGGTAGGTTTCAGGCCACAACCCATCCTAGTAGCGTGTTAAAAAGCGTAGGCAGGCTTGGACCAAGCCTGATCTTTCCTGCTTCCAAAATATCGTAAAAGTTATCAACTCCTAAAAGCAAATCAACACGTTGAGGGTAATTGAAATGAGGATCTGATAACTGGATGTGGCATGGAATATTCCAATTATTAATGTTTATCTTTAAGTCAGATTGTACCCCGGTTATTTGACTCATGACTAAAGTCCCCAGAGTCGTAGAGTATGAAGTATATAGTGATTTGATTGTTATGGAACATTTAAATTTAGTACTGCACAAACTATTATTATATTATATATATTATTATGAGAAAGATTCTGCTTTGGTGGGAACTGGTTTGGCGAGGAAGTACTACCTAGAGCTGAAGAAGAGGTAGAGGGGTTGCATGTTGTCAATTGATTCTGGTGGAGCAGTGAATGGTGCTTATTACCACAAGAATGACAATAGGTTTTGGATGGGCAATCAGTCACTGTGTGATTATTGGTCTTCAAGCAGTTTTTACAAAGCTTAAGGGCATTGACTTTATTATACCTCTCCGTCACAGGCAAATTCTAAAAAGGCGATGCAGCGATGGATAAAATGTCCCTGTTTATTACAAAAATTGCATACATTTTTAATAGCCATGAATGATTTTGGTGTCTTATGACTCCTTGTAAAGCTACCACTGTCGTGTTTAATTGAATTTGGCATAAGTAAATGAGGAATTGCATTACGTTCGATAATTTGACACCTTTTTCAATTAGCCTAAGTCCGTTTTAATACGTTGTGTCGTGTAGGCTATTTTTTTCGACAGTCCTACCAAAGATTTCCTCTTTACCTATTTGGGCGTTGAAATCGCCTAGTACGATCTAAACGTCGTATTTAGGGCATTGCTCATAGGTTTTGTCGAGGAGCTCGTAGAAGTCATCCTTGGTGGCGTCATCTTTGTCCTCTGTGGGGGCATGAGCGCATGTTAGGCTAATGTTGGTGAATTAAGCCTTGATACGGATTATCACAAGTCGCTCACTTACGTGTCGAAAGCCCAAGACTTCTTGCCTAAGTCAACCGCTTATGACGAATCCGCACCCAAATAAACGCTGTGGTCTTCTTGCACAAATCACCGTAGTACACGTCACAGTTTTTCGTCCTCCTATTGGTCGGCCCATCCAATCGCACTTCCTGGATGGCAGTAATTCCTGCTATTTAGCAGTCTAGGGCCTCCGCTAGTTGTTTGGCTGCACGTGGTCTGTTAAGAGTTCTAATATTCCACGTGCATATCCGAAAGTCGTTGTTCTTAATTCGTTTATCCAGGTCGTCAACAGTTAATCCGCCCTTTTCCGAGGTTATTGGTCGCTTCGCAACTTTTTGTTTTTTCCATGGCAGGGTTGTTAACCCCACGCACAACCCCCAACCTGGAGGGTCAGGTCCTTTGTTGGATTCCTTTGACAAAAGGAAAAAGTGGTTACCGCGGGGAGGTAAAATAAGCACAATTGATGTGTACCAGATAGTTGCAGCAACTGTGCATCACCTGTTTGATGCCTTTCAGTGCCTATCCTATGCATACAGCACCCAACCACCACCACCAAATAATAAATCTATCAATATCTGCCTGCAGAAGGGTCCGGTGATCGCTAGACTTAATTGTGTTAAATATCTTATGTCGAATATAAGAAAGTCATATGATTGTATGCATGAAGTAACATCATTTATTGCCAAAATGAAAAATAAAGCTGGCTTCCTTGAGGTACCCCAGAGTGGGCCACGAAGGGGTCAGAAAAACAAATTTCTAAATTTTACTTGGTAGGATCTATTCTCTAGGTATGATTTGATCCAAGCTAAGAAATAAGGAGGACAACCGAATGCTTTTAACTTGAACAAGATTATTTCGTAACTTAGTTGGTCAAATGCTGCAAAAAGTCAGTGTAAATGCAGGCAACTTCATAACCTTTTTCTAATGCATTTGAACATTTGTAGGAGAATGTAAGAAGATTTGTTACAGTTGATCTATACTTCATGAATCCGTGTTGTTGCTCACAAATCAGATTTTTACTAAAAAATACCATACTCTCACAGACAACTTGTTCAAAAAGTTTTGGAATGTAAGATAACTTAGAAATGGGCCTATAGTTTGTAATGTCAGCCTTGTCTCGCTTCTTGAATATAGGAGTAAGAAAGGCCTTTTTCCTTGTACTTGGAAATTTTCCTGCTTTAGGTGAAAGCTCAAATATAAAGCTGAGGGGCTGAACTACAGAATGCTTACACTTTTTTATACTATTGGGGGAATTCCAGCGTGACCAGCTAGTATATAAAATATTTGATAAAGTAATAAATTCATCAAAAGTTTGTGAAGAAAGAGTTTTAAGGTAAATCTTACATGCTTAATTTTTTTTATTACGAAGATTCCGTTGCTCTTTCGTGTACCATGGGTGAATAGTGTTTCTATTATTCGATTTATTTAAACTCGGATTGTTATTAAAGCAGTTATAAGAATATCATAAAAATTAGTGACTGCTTCGTCAATATTCGAAGAATCTAATGCGTTCCAAAACTAATTATATTTTAAGACAACACCATTGAAATTTGCTTTTCTAAAGTCAAAACTATAAGGGCAAAGAGCAAGAAGTTACTGTTTTCAAAAATTTGATCACTCAAATCAAGGAAAATGTCCAGTGGTGAATGGTAGTAATATATATTAGTGATACCAGATCTAGATTCTAGAACGAGTTTACTAATAGCGTCAGAGGAAATTATTAAATCGAGAGTTTGATTTTTTGAGTTTTTAATACAGTTTATTTGCTGTAAGTCATCTTCAGAAGGAATCCAATCAATGTTAAGTAAATTAAAATTACCTAAAAGTAAATTATTGTTATCCGAGCAGGATAAATCAATAATAAAATCAATTGCCGTGGAAAGTTCACCATACACGGAAGATAAACGGTTTAGCGGAATGTATTAGCATCGTAGTGTACATCCATAGAATTACATTCGGTTTCGGACCCCAATTTTTCACAAAATTTCTGCTGCAGGAGTAGAAAGTGATGCAGACTTTCTTGACTCTTTCTTGGACGTTCATTTTCAAATTTTATTTTCTATCAAGTATGATCCAATTAAAATATTATTTTCTTTAATTAAAACTTTAAGTTTAATAAAACTAATAGGAGGTATTTGGCGCTTTCGGCTGACTTGAGCGGCGTGTCTTCAATTGATGGTATATTGGATTGTGGAATATTTTTTGTTGTTCGTGAAAAGAACTAGTTCTGTTTTTTGGTTATTATAACCTAAGCCAAATTTTAGGGCCCAATTATTCAGTGTGTAGATTGCTCTTTGGAGGAGATCACTGATAGTTTCTAGAGATTCCCCTGTAGCCAGTATGACATAAGCAATGACTTCTACCCCACTGTTATTAAGCAGTAATAAAACCTCGTTCACAACCAATATCCACAGCAGTGGTGAGATGACGCCTCCTTAGGGTGTACCCCCGAGTTCATAAATGTAACAATGCAGCATCGCTCCAAAATGCAATTGTAAAAATATGGTCCCATTTGTAATCATGTACACTGTATTGAGAGCAAACGTCAACACTTCTAAAAAAGTTAAAAAACTTTCCAATGAACGGTATTTTCTTGAAGAAATGAAACGTGAATTTAGCAGTGAGCAGTGATGCTGCAGTTTTACATTTATGAGCTCTACCTACCTCTTGAGGCAGTAATTTTTAATTTAGTCTTGGCGAGAGAGGCTTGTCAATGATCATGCTTACTAAGTTTCTTTCTATAGCATTTGTCTCAACATTGTTGAACGCGCCTTCAATGTTAAGAAAGGCTGTAAAGGTGTATTCTTTTTGTTCGGAAGATTTGTCTATAGTACTGATGACTGCACGTGGGGCAGTTTAAACCCTTGTTCCTTTCATTTACGCATGTTGGTTCTGGCATAAGGTTCTTGGATTAAGCCTGCTACGTATAAATACATCAAGTACTTTCTCAAATGTTTTAAGCACAAACGAAGTCATGCGATTTCAATCAAAATTGATATTCAGGAAGATGTTGGTGGCCCTAGTAATTTTACTTTAAAATATTTACGAAAACTTTTTTTTTGTATTTTTAATAATTTTCTTAATTTTTTTTTCAAAAATCAATATTTCGAAAACGGGTAGATGGATTTTTTTTGTTAATATTGTTTTTATGTGTAAGTATTTTTTGTGTTTAAGTTTGCATTCTTGAATAATTTTCTTTTTTTAATTTAAAAAAAAAATTGTTAAATAAAATCGTTTTATTTAAAAACTTTTCCTACGATCTAAAAAAAACACACTTTTGCACAAATAAAAAGGCGTTTAATTTTTTTCGTTGAAACCTTTACGTACTTTTTTCAAACAATCAAAAGTCAAAAAAATCGAATAAAAACTTTGAAGTTCCTTTAATATTTTTCAAATTTTATTCGAAGCTGTGACCGCAAATAAGAGCAAGTATGTGCGATCCAGTCGTGCAGTTCATTAAATCACAACTTATATGTACCGTGACACCCTTGACCTTACACACCTTTCATTTAACGCGCCATCCATTGTGCAGTAGTAGTACAAAACAATTGGCCACACATATTTAGACTTCAGGTATGTTAGTTATGCCCAGAAGAAAAGAAGTATTTTGAGAACATTAAAAATAAATTGCATGACTGGATCGCACGTACTTGCTCATATGTGCGGTCACATCATCGAATAAAATTTAATAAAATGCACGAATGGGTTGCGTGAACTTGTATGTATGTATATTAAAATAAAAAAAATATAATATATAAATATAAAAATCTATATAAATATAAAAAAAAAGTATGCAATAAAATTGGAAAACTAAATGTCTATCAAGGAAAAAATATATTGAAAATCGTTCGACCAGTGTCGATCTTAAGCTCGTAGAGGCCGGACGTCGAGGTGCGCGCACAAATAATTAAGCAAAAGTCGAAAAAAATTATTGCGCATTGTTATCGCGAGTGTTTTAAAAAAATATTAATACACACTCGTTAGAGAAACCGAAAAAAACCCCTCGTGTGTGTTGTAAGGAATAAAATAATATCCACTCACGTTATTGGAGGGCAATGTTCCAACACTTACTTTAACTTCTTATGGCTCAAATTCACAGTCCGCAAGCATGTCATTCATTATTGTTTTATTTACAGGAGTCCAAATCTTGACAGTAATTCGACTTGTAACGAGTTTGATGCACTGTCTGATTCCATCTCGAAAATTGTTTCCCTTTGTCCTCGCACTGAAATCGTTATTGCGGGCGATTTCAATGTACACAATTCCAATTGGCTCCGCTATTCTGGTCAGACAACACCCGAAGGAAGGTATGTCGAGCTCTTTGCTGGGTTACATCACCTTACCCAACTGATCGATGTGCCAACGCGTATACCGGATGTTGCTGGGCAAGCCGCCCATACTCTTGACTTGTTTCTTTTTTTTTTTTTTTATAATTAACGCGCGCACAAGGGATTATGTGTTTCCCTTTTAATGTAGAACACACTGCGCGGGCATTACGAAGATAGGGAGGGGAGAGATAGGAGGTGCCGATTAACATTGGTTTTGAATGTTTGCAGATCAAAATGGCAAGGGAAAATCCCGCCGGGTAAACTATTCCAGATTCGTGTCGTTCGGCTAAAAAAAGAATCCCTATATTTCACGGTACGTCCGAAATTAGGCTCAAGGGTGAACTGATGAGCATTCCTTGCGAGATGAGTATTACGGGAGAAACTTTTAAGGGGAGGAATGCAACTGGCTACTTCGAGTGAACATTTGTTGTAAAAGAAACGATAAAATAAGGAAAGACATGAAACATTGCGTCGGTGTTCGAGTGGGGCAATTGTTTCAGCGGCAGTTCTATTACCTATCAATCTTAACGCTCGATTTTGTATTCTATCAAGCAGGTGAAGCGATGTTTGCGAAGCACCTGCCCAGAGGTGGGAGTTATACTCGAGTTTAGGGCGTATAAACGCTTTATAAATTGTAGCCAGATCAGATGGGGAAAAGTACTTCTTACACCGATACAGAAAACCTAAGCACTGTGCAGCATTCTTAGCGATCTCAAATATATGGTCGTTCCAACGGAGGTCGTCGTTGACACACATACCGAGTACTGAGAGCTTTTCGGTTTCTTCGATGTAAGTGCCATTCATGGACAATGGCATTGGGGGAATGTTTAGCTTTAACGACAGAAGACAGCATTGAGTTTTCGAAGCATTAAACTCCACACGATTTCTATTACCCCATTTAACAATGCTGTATAAATCGGAGTTTAATGAGCTTGACATACGGCACCGTTGCAATTGTACGTCCGAAGGCGAAGGACGTGAATTATCGAACGAATATGAAAAGCTGAGGGTAGAGTCGTCAGCAAAACAGTTAAGTGGATTAGAAGTAACAGACAGAAGATCATTTATAAAAATGAGGAAAAGAGTCGGAGACAGAACAGAGCCCTGGGGCACACCAGCATTTATTTTATGGAAATCAGACTTGAATCCGTCCAATACAACTTGTATTGAACGGTCCAGAAGATAGCTTCTAATCCAACGAACAAGAGTATTATCGATCCCAAAAGCACGCATTTTCGATAAGAGAGCTTCATGCCAAACTCTATCAAATGCCTTGGAGATATCAAGAGCAATAATCTTACTTTCACCAAAGCGATGTAAAGATTTGTTCCACTGTTCGGTGAGATATGCCATCAGATCACCAGTGGAACGGTTGCTGCGGAAGCCATACTGACGGTCATGGAGAAGCTTACGATCTTCGAGATATTCCTTAAGCTGACGGTTAATCAGTGTTTCCATGACCTTAGAAAGAAGGGATGTCAGTGCTATGGGTCGGTAGGAGGAGGGGGAGGATGGGTCACCTTTCTTAGGGACAGGCTGGACAAATGCTGTTTTCCATCTTCTAGGAAAGATTCCAGAAGAGTAGGAGCGATGGAAAAGCTTACGCAGTGGCTTTGCCAGTGTGGAAGAACACCTCTTCAGAAGAATCGGGGGTATACCATCCGGGCCAGCGGATTTGTGTATATCGAGATCTTTGAGAACTCTTGCTACTGTACGAGTGCGGAAAAAAATGTGTCCCATGGAAAAATTTACATTCTCAAGTACAGGAGGGGCAACGTTGCTTTGAGGCAGCGTGGAGCTGGCAGCGAAATGGGCGGCGAGCAAGTTTGCCTTCTCTGAAGAGTAAACAATTGGTTTGTTATTGTCGATGAGCGTTGGAACCGAAGATGTCGAGGAGTTTTTTATATTTTTTACAAATGACCAAAAATTTTTACTGCCTTTGGGACACTGCAGAATTTTTTGCCGTAATTTTTGGTCATGCAAAAATTTGGTTCTTTTTATAACGGAGTTGCATGAGTTCCTTGCTTGTTTGTGCTTTTTCCGATTTTCCTCTGTAGGGTTGGCTTTGTAAGATCGGAAACTTACTTCTTTGAGCCTGATAGCTTCTTTACACTCAGAATTAAACCAAGACTTTTCTTTAGGTTTGATGCTTTTTACTCTGTTAGGAATAAAAGCACGCATCCCTAGAAGAATCACATTTGTGATCATTTCAGCACTGGCATCAATGTCACTATCGAGGAAGCATAGTGACCAGTTAAAGTTTCGGAAAAAGAAATTCAGGCCGTCCCAGTTGGCTTTCTCGTATTGCCAAACGGTCCTGGTGGGAAGTTTTTCTTTAACTGGATGGGTGGGGGATGAGAAATTAGCTGAAATGATACAATGGTCTGAAGAGCCAAATGGAGAAGTTACACTAATGGTATATTTATCAGGGTGAGAAGTAAGAAACAAGTCAAGAGTATGGGCTGCTTGCCCAGCAACATCCGGTATACGCGTTGGCACATCGATCAGTTGGGTAAGGTGATGTAACCCGGCAAAGAGCTCGACATACCTTCCTTCGGGTGTTGTCTGACCAGAATAGCGGAGCCAGTTGGAATTGTGTACATTGAAATCGCCCGCAATAACGATTTCAGTGCGAGGACAAAGGGAAACAATTTTCGAGATGGAATCAGACAGTGCATCAAACTCGTTACAAGTCGAATTACTGTCAAGATTTGGACTCCTGTAAATAAAACAATAATGAATGACATGCTTGCGGACAGTGAATTTGAGCCACAAGAAGTTAAAGTCCGTGTTGGAACATTGCCCATATTGGGGAAGGCTCTGGCAAGCAATATCATTCCTAACATAGACCACGAGACCATGATGAGAAAAGAGTAATGGCACCAAGCTATACCCATGTAGAGCAAACTCTGATAAATCAGTATTTGCTCCAACCTGAGTTTCACTTAATGCCAAAACAGCTGGCCTGTGTTGAACAGTGTAGACGTACACGTGAAAGAAATTCTTTCTTAAACCACGAACATTTGAATACACGACACAAAAATCACTTACCATTTAAAAATACTTACATACAAAACACAACTCTGATTACTTCTTACTTCTCACCCTGATAAATATACCATTAGTGTAACTTCTCCATTTGGCACTTCAGACCATTGTGTCATTTCAACTAATTTCTCATCCTCCACCCATCCAGTTAAAGAAAAACTTCCCACCAGGACCGTTTGGCAATACGAGAAAACCAACTGGAACGGCCTGAACATTTTTTTCCGAAACTTTAACTGGTCACTATGCTTCCTCGATAGTGACATTGATGCCAGTGCTGAAATGGTCACAAATGTGATTCTTCTAGGGATGCGTGCTTTTATTCCTAACAGAGTAAAAAGCATCAAGCCTAAACAAAAGTCTTGGTTTAATTCTGGGTTTAAAGAAGCTATCAGGCTCAAAAAAGTAGGTTTCCGTTCTTACAAAACCAACCCTACAGAGGAAAATCGGAAAAAGCACAAACAAGCAAGAAACTCATGCAACTCCGTTATTGAAAATACCAAATTTTTGCATGACCAAAAATTACGGCAAAAAAATCCTGCAGTGTCCCAAAGGCAGTAAAAATGTTTGGTCATTTGTAAAAAAATATTAAAAACTCCTCAACATCTTCGGTTCCAACGCTCATCGACAATAATAAACCAATTGTTTACTCTTCAGAGAAGGCAAACTTGCTCGTCGCCCATTTCGCTGCCAGCTCCACGCTGCCGCATAGCAACGTTGCCCCTCCTGTACTTGAGAATGTAAATTTTTCCATGAGACACATTTTTTTCCGCACTCGTATAGTAGCAAGAGTTCTCAAAGATCTCGATTTACACAAATCCGCTGGCCCGGATGGTATACCCCCGATTCTTCTGAAGAGGTGTAAAGCCACTGCGTAAGCTTTTCCATCGCTCCTACTCTTCTGGAATCTTTCCTAGAAGATGGAAAACAGCATTTGTCCAGCCTGTCCCTAAGAAAGGTGACCCATCCTCCTCCTCCTCCTACCGACCCATAGCACTGACATGTGACATCCCTTCTTTCTAAGGTCGTGGAAACACTGATTACCCGTCAGCTTAAGGAATATCTCGAAGATCGAAAGCTTCTCCATGACCGTCAGTATGGCTTCCGCAGCAACCGTTCCACTGGTGATCTGATGGCATATCTCACCGAACAGTGGAACAAATCTTTACATCGCTTTGGTGAAAGTAAGATTATTGCTCTTGATATCTCCAAGGCATTTGATAGAGTTTGGCATGAAGCTCTCTTATCGAAAATGCGTGCTTTTGGGATCGATAATACTCTTGTTCGTTGGATTAGAAGCTATCTTCTGGACCGTTCAATACAAGTTGTATTGGACGGATTCAAGTCTGATTCCCATAAAATAAATGCTGGTGTGCCCCAGGGCTCTGTTTTGTCTCCGACGCTTTTCCTCATTTTTATAAATAATCTTCTGTCTGTTACTTCTAATCCACTTAACTCTTTTGCTGACGACTCTACCCTCAGCTTTTCATATTCGTTCGATAATTCACGTCCTTCGCCTTCGGACGTACAATTGCAACGGTGCCGCGTGTCAAGCTCATTGAACTCCGATTTATACAGCAGTGTCAAATGGGGTAATAGGAATCGTGTGGAGTTTAATGCTTCTTCTGTCGTTAAAGCTAAACATACCCCCAATGCCATTGTCCATGAATGGCACTTACATCGAAGAAACCGAAAAGCTCTCAGTACTCGGTATGTGTGTCCGTTTTAACGACAATATATTTGAGATCGCTAAGAATGCTGCAGAGTGCTTAGGTTTTCTGTATCGGTGTAAGAAGTATTTTTCCCCATCTGATCTGGCTACAATTTATAAAGCGTTTATACGCCCTAAACTCGAGTATAACTCCCACCTCTGGGCAGGTGCTTCACAAACATCGCTTCACCTGCTTGATAGAATACAAAATAGAGCGTTAAGATTGATAGGAAATAGAACTGCCACTGAATAAATTGCCCCTCTCGAACACCGACGCAATGTTTCATATCTTTTCTTATTTTATCGTTTCTTTTACAAAAAATGTTCACTCGAAGTAGCCAGTTGCATTTCTCCCCTTAAAAGTTTCGCCCGTAATACTCGTCTCGCAAGGAATGCTCATCAGTTCACCCTTGAGCCCGATCTCGGACGTACCGTGAAATATAGGGATTCTTTTTTTAGCGGAACGACACGAATTTGGAATAGTTTACCCGGCGAGATTTTCCCTTGCCATTTTGATCTGCAAACATTCAAAACCAATGTTAATCGACACCTCCTTTCTATCTTCCGAAATGGAAACAAGTAGTCCCTTGTGCGCGCGTTAATTATAAAAAAAAAAAAAAGTCGATTTTTTGAAAAAAAAAATTTCGAAAATATGTATTGAATTTTTTTTTTAGTATGCCATTTTGTCATTATAAGAAAATCTGTAGTTTTAATCTGAGAAAATTATTTAAAAAAAATTCAATCAACACGTTTTCAAAATATTTCAAAAAACAGTTTTTTTTTGGAAAATTTAAAAAAATCGATAAAAAAGATTTTGAAAATTTATTTGAATTATAAATGGCTTTCTGTGTGCAAGATTTTATTGAAATCGAGATAATAGTTTACGATAACACCGCATTTGAAAAAAACCTATAGAACAAATTTTGAAAAATTCATTTTAACTGATCTATGTATTGTTGTAAAAAATAGCACTCTAAATGTTTTATCAAAATCGTTAAAGCTGTTTTCGAGAAAATCAAACTTTTTTTTAAAAATTGTATGGCGGGTACCGTTATTTTTCGACCTGGAGCAAACATGAAAAACACCCCCCGAGATACTACCAAATAAATTTTAAATACCAAGTTTGAAGCAAATCGCCTCATCCGTTTAGGCTGTAGAGGTGCGAACAGACAGACAGACAGACGGACGGAATTTCCGAACCCACTTTTTTCGACTTCTCTATCATCGTAATGTCATGTTTGGTTGTTAAATATTTTTTTTGCACGAATCCTTAACTTGCATTATAGTACCTATAATCGCAAGTAAAAATACAAAATAGAAATATTTGAAAAACTGAAATTATTCTGAATTATTTTGAGTTTAAGCTTCTGCTTCAACGATGGGTATGGGAACGTAGCTTAAAATAATAAGTAACAATACGCCATCTATTTTAAGGTAGAAGTACGAAACTACACAATATATGACTTGATGTTCAATGACTTAGATTTAAAAAGAATAAATACAAATTCAAATTTAAAAACATTTTATTTTTTGTTTCCAGTTCATATGCCAACATTATGTGATCTTGCAGAAGCTTCAATCCCGAGTTTTGTTGGCATAAAATATACTTCCAACGATTTGGATATGGGATCTGCATGTCTAAAACCTGGACGCAATGTTTTTCTTGGAGCTGATAATCTGCTTACAGCCGGCCTAATACTGGGTTTTGATTCCGCCATTATGACCTCGCTTAATATATGTCCTGAGATTGCCATCAATATTATGAATTATATGAAAAAAGGACAAATGGTAGAAGCTAAAAAGGCGCAATCGTCATTAACATGCCTTATAAATAAAATTCTTGAAAATGGGAATGGTGAGTGGGTGCCATCCATGAAAAAATACTTTAACAGCATTCAGTCAGAGGGAATGTTCGCTGGCCCTGTTCGTGCGTTATATGAATAGACTAACACATTTCTGTTTGAATTATTCAATGAAAAAAGGGTACACTTACTTTTTGAATTCCTTAAGATAGTATGTTTTATGTAATTATGAAGTATGTTTTATGTAATTATGAATGCATTTTCTGATATTGAATAAATAATTGATATTTAATTTTGAGTACAACCAAAGCAATATTCAAGTTTTTTTTTTATATTAAACAGGTGACTAAGCAATCGAGTATATATATATGTATATTATACAACTATAATATTTCCAACAAAGATTGTCACAACAGGGGAGAAAGGACGTTTTCATCTCAATGTTTTGGTTCAGCCATTGTATTTAAACTGCCTATAGTACTTTCATGGGAAGCGAAAAAAATCTTACCCGCACGAGCCGCTTGGAGCGCTATTGTAGGGACATTTTATTTGAGATAGAGATAATTAAGGCTGGGTGTACCTAAAAAAAATGGATGTTTGTTAACAAATTGGCGGATAACTTTTTTATTTAAAAAGATATTTTGACGAAATAAATTTTAATATTTAGTTAACATACAAGACTTAAAATGTCCATTATAATAATTTCTTATTTTCCAAAATTGTAAGTAAGAGATCATAAAAAGATATAAATTTATCGTTTTTTTCTCTAATCTTAAATCTTGGGGTTTTTTTCTTAGTAATTTAATTTTTTTTATTTTTTTTATTTTTGTTTTAAAATTAAATTGAGTCAATACCGGGAGTAAAACTATTTTTTTTTTAATTAAGCTTAATTTTTTATGAAAAAAAAATTCATCGAATCAGACGCATTTTTCTCGATTTAACCGTGTTTGAATAGGTGTCACTTCTTCAATTTTGAATATAATCATCGAAACAAAAAGAAATAAAAAGACCAACTCAAATATTTACAACAAAAATTATTATAAAAAAATACTTTTAATTTTTTCGGTTTTAAACAAAAAAAGTTAAAAAATTGATTTTTGTTGTAATTTTTTTTTAATCTTTGTGAATGTTTTCTATTGTTTTCGAAGTTCAATTTTGTTCTTTATTTAATCTAAAAGCTCAGTTTTCAAGCTCGGAAGTAAAACTATAGTTTTGTTTTAAAAATATTGTTTTTTAATACTCTAATCGCTGATTAAAAAAGCTAAAATATCGATTGACTTTATAAAGAAAGTAACGTTCTAATAATTTTGGTTTAATATTTTTTTATATTTTTTTCAACATTTTATCTTTTTATATCGATTTAGAAAATGTATGTAACAATAATAATTTTTTTTATATTAATTTTTAAAAAATGGTGTAATTTGTGTTTTTTTATATAGAAAGTTCAGTGCTAACGCACACAAATAAATTTGTAGTTCGAACGATTTCCGCAGCAGATTTGGTGCTGTTCAGCTCTTTTCTTTGTTCTCTTCTATTTTTTGTTGTTGTTATTACATGTGTTCTGCTTTCTACTCTAGTCTCTACCCTGGCTGGTTCTGATATTTTTTGTTTTTCAGTCTCTGATTTTGGTTGCCTCATTTGTCATTTCCAATTCTACTGAGATCTGTGACTGACCGATGGCTGAAGGAATACATATTATTGGTAGGGTGATTGCGGTGGGAAGTATTTTTTTGTGGGTCTGTTTTTTAGTGTGACGGATTTTTTTTTTTGTTAATGGACCATTTTACAAAAAAAGAAGGTTTGGTGCCACACTCATGCGAGGCGTTGTATTTTTTTTTTTTTTGGAAAAAAGGTAAGGTGGAAAAAAGCAAAAAACTAAGGTATGATGCAAATTGAATTGTTTCTTTTGTGAAGTTTTTTACGTTCATTTTGTTTTCTATACAAAAAAAAAATATTTTGGTTTGGAGTTTGGAAATATAATATTTTTTTCTGGTGTTTAGTATGAGCGATATACATTATGTAGGCATACATTTACATATGTACAAATATGTATACTAGATCAAAGATCTTTGACAGATACAAGTAGTATACAACATACATATACGTAGAAGAATAACATGATCTGAATGGGTACGTGAAATTTGGCTCCAATAAAAATTACTCATAAAAACGGTACCAATTTTTAAATTGAAAAATGGCTTGAAAACTAGTTAAAGGAAGCTCAAAAAAAAACAGATTCGAATTGAATACGAAAAATGGCCACACAAAATTATAAACAAAACAACAATAGCAACAACATTTTTTTTTATTTCAGCAGTTTGGGGCTTTTTTACACATTTGTGGATAAATATATGTCTACTTTTCTTACTTATGCTCTTCTATTCAGGGTGTCCCTTAATTCGTTTTCAAGATTTTAGGACATAATTCTCGGGTATATTCTGTTCTCAATTTGTTAAATAATTTATCGGGAATTTAAGAAAAGGCTTACTTTGGTGTACCTTGGCCCATGTTAAGGATAATTGCGCTGTTATTACTAACGATAGAAACTTTGTATAAGACATTATTTTTAAAAGAAATACTAGCCTTTGTAAGTGCGTTTAAATACATTTTATATCTTATCTTAGTTTTAAGATATCCAGTTTTGATACTTGGAAAAGCCCACAGCAAGTAAAAATAGCAAAAAAAGGGTCTTATTGCTTTAAGTTGCAAAGGTTATTAATTTTAAACGATTACTTAGGCTTATTTAATTTTTATTTTATTTTTGTACTTAAACAGGAAAAACCCGTAGATTTTATGATTCTTGGGAAAATCTCAAACAGTTGAAAGTCAAAAACATTGCATGGGCAGGATAAATGGAACAGCCTAAAAACTGTATATTTAAACTTGATATAAAATGTTAAATTTATTTAAACGCATTTACAAAGGCTAGTATTTTTCTAAAAATAATGTCCTGAAGTTTCTATCGTTAGTAATAATAGGGCAATTATCATTAACATGGGTTAAGGTACACCAGAGGAAGCCTTTTCTTAAATCCCCGATAAATGATATAAAAATGGGAGAAAAGCCCTTACTGAGGAACAGTTTTGTTCTTAGAATATATCCAAAAATCATTCCCTAAAATCCTGAAAACGAATTAGGGACACCCTGTATAAAAAAACTTACATAAATTTTTTGTTAGGTGATATAAACCCAACCTTACCTACAGTAAATTAGTATAGTATAATTAGGTTTATCCTGTACAAGTCCCGTTTTTATGAAGGATATTCTGCCCCTTACAACCCCCTATGCTGGGGTCTGTCTTGGGTCTGAAGTAGGATTAACCAATAAATTCTAAAATTCTCCAATTTTTACTTGCGGTCATAGGGACTATAAGCAAGTTTAGGATTCGTGAAGATAAAAAATTGAGATAACAATCAAACATGACATTACGATCATAGAGAAGAAAGTAAGTGGCAAACAATTTCTGTCTGTCTGTCAGTATGTATAACGAGCTGCAGCCTAGACGGCTTAAGCGATTATCTTCAAATTTGGTGTGTGTGATTCTTTTGCCATTCCCCAGAGGGAAAATTGAAGTTTTATTTTTAGGCCTTAAATAACGGTACCTTCTATATGGCCGTTAAGGAAAGCTTATTTTTCTTGAAAACGGCTCCAACTATTTTGATGAAAATTTTTGAGGATTTTTGTTGGTATTAGCTCTTATATAATCAGAACCAAATTTACCGAAAAAGTCTATTAACGCAACATATCATATAACGGTTTTTTTTTTATTTTTGGCTTTCTCGGTAACGGATGTTTGGATTTCTGTAAAATTTTATATTTGAAAAGATTTAGATAGCCAAGTGAATTCTGCATATCAACATTTTGAATAACTTTTTTGTTCTAATTAAAATTTATTTTTGATTTTTTTTTTAAATCAATCATTTTTAAAATTAATAAAAAAAAAAAACATTTTAAATTTTATAATCACATGTATATTAATAAAGTCTAAAAAATTGCATACCAAAATTAAAAAAAAAATGTTCAAAAAACTAAAAATTAAAAACAAGAATTTATCAAAATCCGTCCTTAAATTTTTGAAATACTTTTTCATAAATTCATTATTATACAAGACGTTTAATGGCACACTTCATATTTACTAAAAACCGTTAAGGGTTGTGGTTTTGATTTATTTTTGTACGTAAATGTTACTTGTTTCAATCAAAGATCTTGCCTTCCAATATGGTTAAGTACATAGGAGCAATTACGTGCAACCCAATCGTGCGCATTTTTTTTATTGATAGTGTCTTATTCAGCAATTTAGTTAAGGGTTATATTTTTATTTTCTTTTTTTTTCTTCTTCTTTTTTTGATTTCTTGTAATATGGATTCATTTTCCATTATACAATTTGGCCCCAAATAAATAAAAAAAAACTGTCTAGATATTTTATGAAAATTTACAAAAGATCTTCGTTCAACGTCAAAAACCGTTGGCAAACGTTAAAATTGATCTAGGCCGGTCTTCTAGACAGACAAAATAAAAAAAATATAGGCCGGCCAACGATGCAATTATCATATCAACTTGAACTAATTTTGCTCTCCAGGTCCAGTTTTTTTTCAGGTAGCTAATTGAAAATAAAAAATACAAAAACTTCCTAGGCACACCCATTGTATATGAACTGCTATAGTACTATCATGGTGACATGTGGACCGTGGCGCTCCAAGCGGCTCTAGGTAAAGTTAGCTCGGTAAATTGAAAGAGGCGCCAAAGAGAATTCTAAGAGAAACTCTGTGAACATGTACTTTGCAGTTTATATGCAACGTTGCGAGTATAGATTTTTTTTGCAGAACTATATTGCTTCACACAAGCAGGGCGACGAGATGGCTAGTTTTAAAAAAGAAATGACAAAAAAAGAAGAAAAACGACTTTTGTAAATGAATGGTGTCTGAGTTTAAGCTGGTTGATAAGTTTATTTTGAGTTTTATATTTTTTCCTATAAAACTTTCGAGGGTAGGTAGATATTTAGGTATGTGTGTATTTACGTAGGTATACTTGTTATATTATCTTTGATAAAATGTTCAGCTAAATTCAGGTCGATCGGTCGGTCGTCGGTGTGGTAGAGGGTGAGGGAGATACTAACAAGGAAAACTTAATAAGCACATGTGTATGTTTATTGTTTATATCCTATTCTCGGTGATGGTGAACAACGAAGAGCATCGACAAAGATTTTATTTTTTGAATTTTCATTTCATTGGCTTCGTTATCGTTGATGTTGAAGTTTATGCACAAGTATCTTTGCGATTATAGAGACTATGAGTCAAGTTTAGGATTCGTGAACATAAAAAATTGTGATAATAATGAAACATTACATTACGATGATAGAGAAACATATTTGAGTTACTGGCAAGATTCTGTCCGTCTGTCTGTAGGTCTGTCTGTACGGATGTATTTTGGACTAAAGCCTAAACGGTTGAGCCAATCGTCTTCATATGTAGAACTTAAGGTTATTTTGACATTCTACAGAGGAGTTTTTCAATTTTTACTTGCGATTATAGGGACTGGAAGGCAAGTTTAGAAGACGTGAATATAACAAAAATTTAGATAACAATGAAACATGACATTACGATCTTAGAGAAGTCTAAAAAAGTGATCTACAATATATGTCTGTCTGTCTCTCTTCTGTATGTCTGTCTGTCAGTATGTATAACGAGCTGCAGCCTAAACGGCTTAAGCGATTATCTTCAAACTTGGTGTGTGTGATTATTTTGGCATTCCCCAGAGGGAACATTGAAATTTAAATTGTAGGCCTAAAAGTAAAGGTAGTGCTATATGACCGTTGAGCTGAGTTGTTTTCTTGATTGAAATTTTTGCATTCAGTAGGTAATCGAGTAATTTTTTTATTTGTTAGTTGTTTTTGCATGTTTATGTGTTTATCATAGGCGTCCTTGTTATTTATTCTCTATGCTGTGTGCTGTTACGATCATTAAATGCTTTAAAATAAATAACGATAAATAAATAATAGGTAATAAAAATAACGAAGTTTGCTTTCATTAGACTAGTGGCTAGGGCTCAACCGAGCAATATAAAACAAATTTGGGGGAAAATATTAAACAAATAATTTTTTTATGAAATCAAAAAAACACTACTCATAACGTTTTTTGGAAAAAATGTTGTAAGCCATCTTATTTCTTTTGCTGTTTTCTATTTTATAAATTTTTCATTTCAAAATCGTTCGACCAGTTTTTTGAAAAACTTTTCGAAAACATATTTTAAATTTTTTTTGAGTATGTCAATTTCAAGAAATCTAGAGTTTATACTAGCAGAAAAAATTAAAAAAAATCTATAAATTCGCTTTCAAAATATTCAAAAAACAAAATAATTTTTAAAAAAAAAATATTAAAAATAATATTATTATTATTATATTATATTATATATATATATTATATTCATTATATTATATTCATTATATTATTTGATTTCAAAAAGTAAATTATTGTTATTAAGACCTATATACCTTATACCTAGCATTATTGCCCTACTGCTGATTCCCACGAATCTATATGCCAGTTGTTCAAATTTTTCCATACCAAAATGAAAATTGAACTGAAAAAAGTCCTTAATATCTTTCTATTAGCAAATTATATTATAAACAGTAAACAACAAGTGGAAAGAAAATACACTAAGAAACTGCAAAAACTAACAATCCTTTATATTTATGTGTTTTGTCGGACACATGTTCGTTTGAGCTTACATTTTCCTGAATATCAATTTTGGTTGTAATCGGTAACCTAACCTGTTCTCAGGAAAGTCGATGCCAAAAAAAACTCCTATGGGTGGTATACCAGTTTTAGGCCACCGTCATATTTTTTTTAACCAAATGTGCATTCACATTGATTTTTTATATAAAAAACTCTTGGAGCTGTTTTTGACAAAAATAAGCTTTAACTTGACGGTTATACCTATCGCAAGTACCGTAAATATTTCAGCTAAATAAACTAATATTCCAAATTTAAAGACGACTGGCAAAACCGTTTAGTAGACGGACAGAATTTTGCCAGTGACTCATATATGTTTCTCTTTCATCGTAATGTTATATTTCATTGTTATCTCTAATTTTTTTTTCTGCACGAATGCATAACTTGTACTTAGTACCTACCTATGATTGCAAGTAAAACTTTAACAATTAGTTATTACAAATGTTACAAAAACCCTGGTATTTTTAGCAATTCTATAGAAGATTAGTTCAAAGAAATATTTTGGTTTAACTATAAATTTCTTTCCCGCGAGCTAAGCTGGGTAGGTCAACTAGTACCTATTATATGTATCTATAAACCTCAAACAAAAAAAAGATCTTTGTTACTATAAATCAATAATATATAATCAATCAATAATAATATAAATCAATTTACAAACAATTTTTTATTGAATTTCTGCACATAGTTCATTCAGATAGGTACCTACATATTCAAATGTATGTACCAATATGTATATGTAGGTACCTATCTGAATGGAAAGCTAAATTCAAAACAAAAATTCATCCACTGCAAGGACGTTTGTATATTTGTATAAATATTTACAGCAAGAAGTAAGTGTGTGTTTAAATTTCAAGAATGAATGTGTACATTATTTGAAGACGACAACCTTCATAATAGTAAAAAAAAATGAAAATCCTAAAGAATTCGAATCAAAAGTCTGGTCAATGATGTACGCATGTATAAAAACTTGTGTAAGAACCAGTTCTTATATTACATATTCCATAAAAAAATTGTAAGCAATGAAAATGTTGAATCGTGTATAAATCCTCACAAAAAACTATTCGCCTCAGCTAAGCGAAACCATTATATATTAACTTCAAAACTGCTAACAGTTTATATACATATACATAAGTAGGTATACAATGAACAAAACAAACTACTAAATTATTTCATGTTCTCCTTCTGTTTTTTCTTGCCTCACATTGCACATGCGCAATAAACTAAGCACAAAGCATAACACTAAAAACCATGCTCTTAATTCTCTCTCACTCAAATAAAATGTCCCTACACTAGCACTCCAAGCGGCTCTAGGTAAAAAGATTTTTTCTCGTCTCATGATAGTACTATAGGCAATGTATATACAATGGGCACACCAATGGACTAGGAGAGCCACAGAAAGGACGAACATCTCAAAGAACAAAAAAAAGTAATTTCATTTCTAATTATTTCTAGAGCCAGGCCAGAGGCAGGTAGGTTTGTTGTTAGTGCCCATGTCCATGCAAATCATTTCTTCGTGGTCGTCGCGTCATCATCGCTCCTGAGGATCGAAAACAAATAAACGCAAGGAAAAAGTGCACATTCATATTCTGTGCGATACGAAGAGAAGGAATATTTACGTACTTTTTTTTTTTACTTTTAAGGGATTTTTATTTAACTTTTTCTTATATCTACTTAAATGCTAGACAAAAATCTTAAAACTAGCTAAAAATATCATCTTAAGTAACTTACTGGCCCTATGCGGGCGCTCTAAATTAATCTCTAACTTAATTTTAATTGCCTTTCGGCCTAAAAATAACTTAAATTTATCTTATCTATATCGGGTTTTATTTTTTCCCAGAAAGTTAAAAAAAAACTGGATTATTTTTATCTATTTTACTTAATCTATCTTAACTACTTAAAAACGAACTTAAAATAAACTAAAAATAAACTAAAAATAAACTTAAAATTACTTAAAATAAATCTAAAATACTTAAAATTACTTAAAATTAGAACAGCCACAGCAAGCTTTTTTTTTATTTTCGTGTTTTTTTTTTTTTTTTTTTTTTTTCTTTTTTTTTTTTTTTTTTTTTTTTTTTGGTGCCGCCGCAACTGCCCTACCTAACTTAAAGCTACAATAGATATATGTAGTCGGCCATAGGCGATACTTCGTCTATGTCGACTGAAAATGGTCGGGTTTTAGCTAAGCCACCAAAATTGGTGGACCTGATCTAGGGCTTCCTTCCGATCCCGGTCGGGCACGACCCTACTGAAACGGAGGCGCTCTGCTTCGCTCCCAGCGACTATGTCTCGGTCGTAGAGGAGCCGCCTATCGACTGTTCTGCGGCCGACGTGGTAGATCAACGGAACCGCCGATCTATCCTGAATCAGCCCTCGACTATCAAGGTATAGGAAAGCCTCGGGCGGGATAAAACCACTCGAACGTGTGCTTTCAAAATATTCATCTTGGGGGTAGTAAGCCCCGAAGATTTGTCCATTAGTTGAGGTCATCGCCCTTGCAATGTGTCCGCGAATGAGCTTAATTAAAAAGTTATCTATCCTGTTTATATTGGCCCCGTTGTATAGGACCTCGTTGGAATAATAATGTTTGTACTCCGACTCTGGTGTTCTATAAAGACCGAGACAAGCGCGAAGGCACTGTCTCTCGAACACCCGAATCTTTTCCATTAGAGATGGTGCAACGTTGAACCACACAGGGCATCCATAGGCAATCATCGGCCTGATTAGGGCCATGTAGCAAATCACTTTCACCCTGCTATCAAGGCGGCTGCTATAAAACAACCGTCTTGTCAGGGCGAAAGCTCCCCTAGCCCTGGTCAGAGCAGCCTCTACATGTCGATTGAAATATAGATACTGATCCAACCAAATGCCAAGGTACTTTACTACACTTTTACTCGCCAGTGGATGTCCATGTGGCCCAGCGATCACTAGCTTGCGCCAGTTCTTTCTCGTATCCCTAGAGGCCCCAGACAAAGGGGTTCTAAACAGGATAGTTTCACATTTGTGGAAGTTGATTTTGAGCTTCCAATCATTACAATATTGTTGAATTTTATCGAAATCACGTTGCAAGAGAATTCTGATGACTTCAACTTTTGGACCTGTTCTGTACGCAACTAAATCATCGGCATACGCAATTGCATGAGGTAGACTCCCAATGAGATCGCTGGTGTAAATACTAAAGAGAATCGGCGAGTTCACCGCTCCCTGTTGCAGACCGTTTTTAATATCAAACGTTGTGGTAGATGTTACATTGCCACTCTTGACAACAAACTTTCTACCATTTAGCATGTCATAAAGCATATATAGCAGTGGTTTACTTATGTCCCATCTGGTTAGCTTCAGATACAGACCCTCTAACCATACGGTGTCGAAAGCCTTCTCCAAATCAACCAGACAGGCACCCTTGCATTGATTCTTAGCATTGTTCCATTGGACAGCAGATACTAGCTTTGACGCGGCATGAATTGTGTCATGTCCCGCCTTAAAGCCGAACTGGGTGTCTGGAATTATATTTTTGTCCTCGGCCCACTTGGACAGAGCTCTATTGATAACTTTTTCGAATACCTTGCTGATACTCGGAAGAAGACTTATCGACCGGAGATTTGCCGGATTGGAATTGTCCTTTCCCTTTTTGGGGAGAGGATGTACTACAGCTGTCTTCCAACTCACTGGATAATATGCATTATTCAGCGCGTTGTTGAACAGTGTTGTGTATATGTTAATTGCATCCTCAGGGAGATGTCGCAGTACAACATTGGGTATACCATCGACTCCTGCTGACTTCTTTTTCTTTAATGATGCTAAGATCATTTGTAGTTCGACCTTCGAGATGAGCAGGGAAGTTGGCCCATTTCGCTCGGCGACGGTGGCATTTGCCAGATTGTCTTCATTGAATCCGGTAAAACCAAGATTCTCAGATCGCCATTGCGTGATGCTATTTCGAAGGTAGAAGTGATTCAGCAGAGCTCTGTTCTCCAGGTCGTGATTTGGATGAATGGACTCATTCACCTTATACACTTGCTGAAAAGCAGAACCCACTGTCTCAACCTTCTCCAATGGATCTTCGATCACAAAGAATTCGTCGTCCAAGACGGCGTCCCCCAGATCTACTCCTGCGGTCAGAAGTATGTTTTCGTTGTCTGTCGTTCTTTGGAGCTTAAGACACGGAAGATCATTTTGAGTGTTCTTTCTAAAGATTTTATTAATCTCGGGAAACATACTCGGGTCGCTAGAATTAACGGCTCGAATTCTGTTATCCCAGTAAGAGTTAATAGACAATCTATAGTTTTGTTTAATGAGCAAGTTGACATTTTTGATTGAAGACTTCAGTGTCCTAATCTCCAGATCGTTTCTGTCAGTAAACCGCCTGTACAAGAGTTTTAATCTTGTCAGGAGGCCACTTTTTTGTCTATGTAGTGCGTCTTTTGTCGCGTTCTTGCACATTTCAGTTGCGTTATGTTCTTTGTATCGTGGGATCGTTCTGTCCATCGTTTGTTTTATGACACCATCCATCTGAAGCAGGTATCCATCGATCTCTACGTTCGATAGATTTCTGTCGTTTGGAGGCACAATGTCGTTAGAGAGGAGTTCTCTTGTCAAGGTGTTGGAGAAACGTGGCCAGCGTGCCTTACTAAAATTGTAAGAGCGCGCAGGCACAAATTCATCCAACACCACAAGTTCATTTGGTAGCTGTATGACGGCGGAAAGTCCGCAGTGGTCACTGTCGTATTCTACCGTCTGTAAACAGTTTCTTGTCTGTTGGCCCACAGAGTCAGTTACTGTCAGTCTTGAGTCTAACAGTAGTAGATCTAGAAAAGCACCGCTCCTTGGGAACGATGGTCTATCTGTAGCAAGAAGGTCGATTTTATACTCAATATGGTGTCGACCCATCCAATCAAAAAGATGGTATCCCCTTGGATTTTGGATTTGATTTCCCCAATCTTCATGTTTGGCATTGAAATCCCCAGCGATAATAAAGTAATTTTCATCCGAGTGCAGGCTAAGGCACTCGAAAAGTTTTTCGAGCTCTGCAATAAAGTTTGCAGGTTGAGGTGCTTCTTGTGCGTACACTGCGATCACATACATTCGCTTCCCATGTTGGAGAGGAATGCATATGATGCAAGCTTCTAACAACTCGAATCTTCGCACTTCACTTTTATATATGACCTTATGATCAATACCTTTTCGTAAAAAGATAGCGACCCCGCCCCCACGCGTGGAGTTGGGCCGGTCCCTTCTTACGTTATTGTAATTATTATGAGTCAGTTTGTGTTTCTGGTTTAGCTTGGTTTCGCTAGCCAAAAAGACATCTGGACTGTGATCATGCAACAATTGAGACAAATTTGCTCTACGTTCGGTCCTGATTAGTGAATTTACATTCACAGCCAGGATTTTAAAGGGGTTCTCGTACAGCGCGCCCATTATGGTTTAAATTGCCCTAAGCTGGGAAGGTAAGCGTAGACACGGTCTAGTCTTTCCTCCTGCTTTCCGAGCTGTTGTTGTAGGCTTGTTAACTGGGCCTGCATGGCCAGCAACACAGTCATTATATCGGCCTGTCCCGCAGGTGCCGTAGGCACGGGGGCCTGTTTGGCCACCTTTGGTTGTGGCTGTACCGTTGTTGTTGCCCTCCCTGCCGCCATTTGGGCGTAAGAGATTTGGGGCACAACGGCTATCGGTGCAGGAGCAAAAATAGGTCGCCTCTCCACCACCTTCGGAGCTTTTGTTTGCTTTATCTGCTGAAACTTAGGACAGCCCCGATAACTAGCAGGGTGCCCCTCGCCTCCGCAAAGCACACATTTAAGTAGAGTCTTATCTTCGACCCTTTCCTGACCGAGCTTACACTCACCTAAATTGTGGGGCTCACTGCATTTCACGCAGCGAGACTGCATACCGCAGTTCGCCGCGGCATGCCCGAACCTTTGGCAGCGCATGCATTGAAGCATGTCGCCGCGTCTCTTTAGTTTATCCCATGTTACAACCTGGTAGTCTACGTTGGTAATTTTCCGCAGACTATCCAGTTTGCTTTTGGGCGACAGCTGAACCAGGAAGAACGGTAATTTCCGTTGCTCCCGTCTGGCTCTGACAGTCGTGAAAGGCTTGACCCCCACGAACTCGAGATCGTTCGTCGCTACCCGACGGAGTTCGTTTAAAAGCGCCACCGTATCAGTGGAGCTATCAAGGCCCTTTAAGAGGACCGTTTGGATTTTTTCCTCTTTCGGCGTGAAGCTGTAGTGTTCAGTGGCCGTTTTTTGGAGAATATCTTTAACCTTCTTATGCTGATCCACTGAGAAGCAGTGGATAGCATGTCTATCATTGCTAAGTCTTTTAATTAAAAAGGTATCACCTATGGCGTCCCTACATATATCAATTATATCTTTTATGTTCATTTTATAAGTGTTTATTGGCGGCACCTTACCTTTTCTTTGTGTTGGCTGCGATGGCTGTTGCTGCTGCATCTGTTGTTGTGTCTGCTGCTGTTGACTCTGCTGCTGTTGTCTCAGCTGCTGTTGTCTCTGCTGCTGTTGGTTTTGCTGCTGCTGTTCGTTTTGCTGCTGCTGTTGGGCGTTCTTAGACGTCGATGGTTGATTAGCATATATTTGCTGTGGCTGTTCTTTTTTCTGTTGTTGCTGCTGCTGTTTAGCAGGCTGTTGTTTTTGCTGCTGCTGTGATTGTTGTTTCTGCAGCTGTGCTTGCTGCTGTTGTTGTTGTTGCTGCTGTTTCTGCTCAGCCGTCTGGAGTGCCTTTAGTTTGGCTGCCTCCTTTTGCTCTTTGGCGAGCCTTTCATCCCTCCTTCTTTTTTCTTGCTTGGCTCTGACCGCCAGGATCTTGCGCTCAAAGTCACTGATTATTTCCTCCTCATCATCTGATTCTGATGAGGAAGGCATTTTTTTTGTATTGGCGTTGTTGTTGATGTTGCCTTCGGCAACTGTTGTGTCGTCAGGGGTGCTTGTGTAGTGCCCCTCTCCTTCGTCGGACACATACGACACAGATATGTCCGACGTCACGCCAGCAACTTCCAGCTGCTGACGTATCTTCTCGGCGGCATTAGACTTGGCTGGCCGCTCTTTTCCTAGCTCCTCTACGGCTTGTACTATGGCCGGAGTTGCCCTGGTTTGCCTTTTCACAAGATTAGGCTTAACTTGTTTTTTCCTCCTTTTTACTGACGTCATTGGGACATCAGCCGATTTTATTTGTAGCCCATCATCCGATGGCACCACCTTTTCATTATCGTCTCCCATTGGCTGGGAAATTTTTTCGCCTTCTAGGCTTTGTCTGCTCTCTAATACTTTTTCCCAAAAAGTATTTGTAAAGTCACCCAGGCCGGATTCGAACCTGGGTTCCTCTGCGCCGCGATCGGCCACTCTACCACTGAGCTATTTCCTTATATATTGGACAATGGTTTTTTTTGGTAGATTTACCTTTGGACTGGCTTGCCCAAAGATCTACAAACGGAGCTTTTAAAAAAGCTTTTTTTAAATGGATTTCGAAAGCCAAATTGATTTTGGCTATATTTATAGCAAAAAAAAAATAAAATAAACAAATTTAATTATTTGCCTTTTGGCAAATAAACTAATAATTTAATTTAAATACTTTATTTAATCAGTTAACACTTGAAAATATCACTTTTCCACTGTGAAAGTCGTCAACGCAGTCTCCACTCTTCCACAGTTGCTGAACGACTGAGGAATATTTACGTTCTAAAGCGTCCATGCTCCTCATCTGAAGTCTTAATGAACCTTTGAGCTTAGGGCACGAAAAAAGAGAATTTTATTTGTTCACCAATACTTACAAGTACGTTCTGGGCTGAGGTACACCCAGCCTTAAGAGCATGTTTTTTAGTGTTATACTTTGTGCTTAGTTTACTGCGCATATGCAATGTGAGGCAGGAAAAAAAAACGAACATGAAATAATTGAGTACCTTGTTTCGCTTAGCTGAGGCGAATATTTTTTTGTTGGGATTTATACAAGATCCAGCATTTTCATTGTTTAAAATTTTTTTTATATGGACGAGAACTGGTTCTTAAATTCGTATTTTTATACATACATACGTACGTCATTTACCAGACTTTTGATTTGAATTCTTTAGGATTTTCAATTTTTGTTTACTATTATGAAGGTTGGCGTTTTAAAAAAATATACACATACATTCTTGAAATTTAGACACAAACTTGCTTCTTGCTGGATATCGATATGTATATGCAAACGTCCTTGATGAAATGGATTTTTGTTTTGAATTTTGCTTTTCATTCAAATAGGTTCAAATTAATTGAAATGTAATAAAAATCCTAACTTAAATATGTAAAAACTGCTGACATGTTAATTGCAGTGCTGCCTCGCACCACAGGTTTATGTTCCCACATTCCACACTGGTTCTTGCTGACTTTGCGTCTGGGATCAAGCGCGTGTATTCATTCGGAGGGCTCATGATCATCTTATTTTTGGCTTATGTTTTATTAACTCCTCCCCTCTTTGATTCGAAAGTCCACGTTCGATGGCATTGGTTTTAAACGTTGAGAGAGGTCTTTAATCCAGATGATTCTTCGTCTTGTAAAAGGTAAATTGGCTTATGTTCCTGCCTCCTGGGCGAGTTCGACTATCTTAGTATCTTAAGATCCGGACCTATTCTTCCAGAATGAGCAGAATTTGAAATCTTTCTTAAACAATTTCCAGATCATGAGTAAGATTAGCACAAGTGACAAAGTTAACAGTGCTGACATTGATATGGTCTTCTTTTGATTGTCCGTTTCTAGCTGTTATATGTACTTTGTATTATAAGCATCTATTTCTTTAATCATCTCGAGTGATAAAAGCTGTTCAAATTGATGTTTTGTTGCTGATGGTTGTAGGAGGGCAGGTAAGGGGTTATGCAAGGTAACTTCTGATGCTGTGAAAGTATATTGGCGAATTTTGACAGTTCAGTTATGGAATTGGATGATGTCTGTTCCATTTAACAACACCTGGTTACCGTCTATTTCCATATAATCATTAAACTGGTTTAGCAATACCACGCCAAAAGTTAGCTCCTCTATTTAGGGAATATGTTGGTTGTTAATCTGTGTACATTAGGGAGGTTCTGAAGGTTGGAAATTTCGTGTGATAGTTACCTTGTTTTAAAATATTAATTACATGATTTGTAATGTTTGAAATTTTGTTTATTTTTTCTAAGAGTAATTTATTTATTTATATTTTTTTTTAAATATTGTTTTGGTATCTTATTAGTTACTCGGATGTAATTATAATGTTCGTATATAATTTGTTTTGTTTTCACTTTGTAATCAAACGATTAAACCATTTGAAAATATCTTTTCTTGTATTTCGCATGTTATTTTGCCTGTTTTTTTATTTTTTTTTTATTATAAATATTATTCATATTATTTTTTCTTTTACATAATTTGGGTCTTCTATCACGATTGTACTGTTTGAGTGAAGTCCCTTTTTTACCTTAATATACGATTCATATTTTGTTAAGTGTAAATTTATTTACTTAAATTTTAAATCTGAGTTGTGTTTTATATTCTCTCTGTATTTAGTTAGTTTTTGTTTGAATAATAAATATACTTATATTCTATAATAGTTTCATTTGTTTTTGTTACAATCTTATAATAAAAATAGATTTCCTTTTTTTAATTTGTGTAATGTTTTTGTCTTTGTATATATTCACATTTTTTTTATATTTAATTGTTTATCTTTCATTGTGCATTTTTTCTTATGTCATTAAATATTATTTCTTTCTGTTTATATTTGTCTTTAATTTTATAATTTTATAATTTAAATTTTTACGAAAATATAAAGAATAGAATTATAAACATAATGATTTTTATAATATTATTTTATTTATTTTATTATAGTATTACTTTACGCTTGAACGTAGTCCAATTTCGATGACTTTTTCCAACATTTGTGGCCGTATATCGGCAATAACGCGGCGAATGTTTTCCTCCAAGTGTTCAATCGTTTCGGGCTCATCGGCGTAGAATAGCGACTTCACATATCCCCACAGAAAATAGTCAATCGCACGATCTTCGAGGCCAATTCACGGGTCCGTAACGTGAAACTATGCGGTTACCTAACGTTTCCTTCAATAACTCAATTGTGGCACGAGCTGTGTGACACGTTGCACCGTCTTGTTGAAACCACAGCTACTGCACATCATGGTTGTTAAATTCATGAACGAAAAATCAGTAATCATTGCTCTATAGCGGTCACCATTGACTGTAATGTTCTGGCTAGCATCGTTTTTAAAGAAGTGTGCACCAATTATTCCACCAACCCATAAAGCACACCAAACAGTCAGTTTTTGTAGATGTAACGGTGTCTCAACATACACTTGAAGATTATCATCACTCCAAATACGGCAGTTTTGTTTATTGACGTATCCATTCAACCAAAAGTGAGCTTCATCGCTTAACGAAATTCGCTTATAAAAATTGGGCCCATTCACCGAATCTACGCCTTGGGTTGATCCTGTGGCTGTTGGATTTTGTAAGCACGCAAACCAAGATCTTTCCTCAAAATCTTCCATAAAGTGGATGGACACATATCCAATTCCTGTGCACGATGGCGGGTAGACTGATTCGGGTCTTCCTCATCGCTACGCTCCATTTAGAGTAAAAGTGGTGCGAAAACGTTCCATAGTCAATCGAATTAATTGATCTGATGGACGATTATGTTGACCGTAAAATGTACCTAGTGCGCGATACGTATTTCTAACAGAACCGTGATTTCAAAATAAATTTGCATAATTTGGAGCGTTGTTCAGGCTTCAGTCAGTTTGCTAAACCAAACTTAAAATAAATCACTTTACAGCTGACTAAATGGCCGCCAATGAAGAAAGTGTTGCCAACTTAAAGTTCTATACCTCTAAACAAAACATCGTAGTAGCAGCAATTTTGTACCAAGTCAAACGTCCCTAGCTTTTGTTACATGATTCAGGTAAAATTAATATTTATTATGAGGCTTTCGCTCATAGCTGGGTGAACTTTATTTATCTATTTATGCCTGCGATTATGACATCATTGCATGTACCGAACATATAATGACGGAAGAGTTGATTGACGTTTCTCGATATAAAACAGGGAGGGTGGCTTATTTCTTGCTGTTCAGCGTAGGTTGGTTGTTGTTGTTTATATTGATGTGAAATTTATAGAATCAAAATTGAATATTGAACAACTTTGTGTAAAAAATCAGTTTAATGACGCTTCAAGTAAATAGTTGTTTATTTTTCTAAGCTACATTCCACCTGGTAGAGAAAACTTAAACACATTGGCGTAAAATTATAGACAACCTTTTTTTAATATATTAACATCACACTACTTAAAATGTTTAGTTCTGCACTAAGTTTTTCTCAATTATAAACAAAATACCCTGCACTATTTAAAATCAAATTTTAAAGTTTGAAACCTTAGGGAATTTTGTTGTTATTGGATTTAGGCAGGGTTTGTGTGTATTTTTATTTTCAAAATGACGTTTGGTGAGAGCGAACCGTCATTCTCTCTGTCTGTCTGTCTGTCGTTGTTGCTGCTGTTGAAGATTCGTTTTCTTCGAAATCCTCCAATTCGTAGTTGAAGATTAGAGAGGCCCTCTCGCTTCGTCCTCAATACTTAGACCCTTCTTTCTTTTAGGACACCCTGACATCAAAGATTAGATAAGATTAGATTATTTGTATTGCATTCGTTAGAATTTATGTACAATTGGTCTTAAACTAACTTATAACCAAAATAAATCATGTCGGCTCAACAACAGGGGCCCGGTGTACTTCAGCTGACTCTATACAGTGCTATAATTTTTTACTTATATTTTTTGTTTGCATAATCTTTTAATTAAAATTCTTAATTATAATTAACTGTCTTTGGTTTTAAAAAATTGGGGTAAGGATGTGGTGTTGTTTATTATCTGTTGAGTCCGTTGCTGGTTCTCTCGTAGAACGGGGCTTCGTCATTGTTCTGAAATCAAAGAAAAATATTAGCAAATTAATATACCTACTGTTGGCTGTGTTCTTACCAACATCGTCCTCATCCAGCGTCAAAATGTAAATTTCTGACATCAAATTTATTCTTTTCAAATTTTTTACTTTCTCACTATGATGCGAAATTTTCTTTTCAAAGCTATTTAACAGCTACGCAACTTTTGCCTGTAGCTCGCTTGAATTCTTTTTTATAATGCTTGGATAAGGTTTTTTTTCCTGCAAAGAATTTATGTTTTGTTGTCTGGCTCCTTGAAGTTGCAACGCACAGAGACGTTGCTTTCACTACTTTCCAACTAAATCGTCGCATACATTTATTGTTTTCCAGTAGTATCAAATTCACTCCACCGAGAATTTACTACTTCATATCGTGTATCAGTAGCATAATCTAACTGCGCACTTAGCCAAAAGCCAATACTCAAAAAGATGGTTTCATTCTATTTTTTTTTTAAACTTAGTATTAAATAAAGTTAATAAAGTGTGAACCCTGAGTGGCTCACAACAACGACGCATTAGCGACAGATTAAAATGCTCATGATAAACAGAATGTTTCTGTGTATGTGTATCATGAAATTGCTTGGAAGTAACGCAAGAATCGGACATATCTTATGTTTTGACGTTTTTCTTTTTTTATATTGTTGTGTAAAGCATCACGGAATATACAAATTAATAGGTGGTTTTGTTTTGCAATTAATTAATATAAAAAAAGTAAAAAAAAAAATATATACTTGAGCACGCCAGAAAAAAACTCATAAAATTCATCGTGAGCAACAGCATTTTTTCAGAAAAATGCCACCAAAAAAATATAACCCCAACAATCAAAGTAGCCGTCATGCAAGACGTGACCACACGAGGCACTCTACAAACGCTACAGAAAGAAGTATGCAGGAATCGAATGAACATCGTGATGAACGTCTGCGGCTATAAAGAGAAAGTTCAAGAACGGCGCGTGAACTCAATGTAGCCAGATTTCGTCAACATGATCAACGGAGACAACAAACCAGTTGCACATTAACACGCGCGTCATTTTTTCGTCTTGCATTCGAGTATTCGCCAGACATCAATTACTCTGCGCATGCGAAAATTGCCATCGGTCTAATGGACCGAATATGTGTACACTGTCACGCCTTGAAATTCCGCAATGAACCTCCAGGCATGTGTTGTTCATCAGGAAAAGTGGTTTTATCAACTCTTCTCACTCCACCGGAGCCTTTGCAGTCACTTCTGGCTGGTGAATCAGCTGATTCAAAATTATTTTTACGCATGACACGCAAATTTAATTCCTGCTTCCAGATGACGTCATTTGGCGCAACTAAAATTTGCAGTCACTTACCCGATGGATGTCTGTCAAATACAACATTTATTGCCGGCAATTTGATGACTTTTAAGTCAATTGACACTATTATTGATGAAAATGAGATCGTCAATTTTCCAATTGAATTTTTAAATTCTCTGGATATGCCAGGAATGCCGCCACACAAGCTCTGTCTAAAAATTGGTTCACCAGTCATTTGTTTTCGATTTATGGATGGTTTTGTGAGCATACGTTTATACATGTGTACAAGCAATGCAGCGCCCAATATATGTTAATATTTTTTGTTGATATTTTTTTATAAAATTATAGCAAAAAAATAGTTATTTCATTTATAGTTTTTTTGATTAAATTTTTAAAAAAATTGTATTTTTTGCATTTTTACGATAAAAATATTCAAAATCACATAGATATATCGATTCAAAAGATTGCTACTAGGTGGCTAAATGGAATATTCGTTTTTCCTCCCGTATTCTCATTTTTTTGTTCTTTTTAAACCGCATTCGTCGAGTCCGTCATGTATGGGTCGGTTCTCATAAGAACGTGTGTATTTTATCGAGCTGTCAGTTAGATCCGTCGACGTAACGGATGCAACGGATTCTATTGGTCGGCCTCTTGAGATTTCTTTCACACCAATACATGCAAGCACATTTACATGAAGTTTGAGATCGATGGTTTGGGACACCCAGCCTTTGAACCTGTTCGTCGAATCTCTTCATTTGCGCTCAGCTATACATGGCCAATGTTGTCGAAGAGTAAAAACATGCGGTAGAGAAAAGCAAGTTCTTGCTATATGTTTATTTATTTATGTAGCAAAAAAAAATGTTTGTTTATGCTTAAATTTTTATAATAATCGCTTTTCTTTCCAAAGAGCAGCTTTACTGCGCAATCTCTATACATAAAAATAAGTTTCAATTTTGTGTGTGACCTCTAGGGTCCGGCTGGGTGGATTTCTATAATTTTTTTTAAATGAAAAGGCACCATTTGTAAATGGTTTAGAAAAAAAAATTAAATCCGTCCTGCGGAAGTCGAAGTTTTTTTAAGGTATTTCAAAGATTTATTTATTTCCATTGTATATACATACATTGCCTATAGTACTATCTTGGTGACATGTGGACCGTGGCGCTCCAAGCGGCACTGGGTAGAGTTAACTCGGTAAATTGAAAGTGGCGAACAAAGAGAAGAGAAACTCTTAACTTAAGAAATAGAAAAGAAGGACAAAGAAAAGGAAAAAAATGTGGTGAGGTAAATTGAATGTTGATGTTGAAGACATGTTTTGTTTACCTATATTCTTAGGGCAGATCACGACATTTCCATTTTTTTATATGGAATACGAGAACTGATTTTTATATATGGATTTATATATTTGTACGTACGTCATTGATCACACTTTTGATTCGAATTCTTTAGGATTTTCAAGTTTTTTACGAGCACTGGTACTTACCTACATACATATTTATACATACGTAAATCATTGACCAGACTTTTGATTCGAATTCTTAGGATTTTGATTGTTTGTTTACTATTATGAAGGTTGGCACTTTGAAAAATATACACATACATTCTTCAAATTTAAACACAAACTTACTTCTTGCTGGATATATACAAACGTCCTTGATGAAATGGATTTTTGTTATTTTGCTTTCCATTTTAAAAGGTGCAAATTAAGTGCAAACTATGCGTAGAAATTTATTTCAAAAAATTGTTTGCAAATTGATTTTAGATTTGTATAGTAAGTAGTAAGTAGACAGATTATAATATGTACCTACAATGTGGTAATATAAGAAAAGGTGGAGAGAGACTATTATTTGCGTTAATTTGTAAGTCTAGTTGTGTATTAGTGTCTTTGTTAAAAATATATAGGTATATTACACACATACAAAATATTATCATTAAAGAGTGCCAGAACAAAATAGAACAAAAATCGCATTTTGGTATTATATATATTTTTTTTATAGAAAATCTCATTGTTATATTTTTCTTTTTTTATTCTATTATCCTACGGATATACTCCGCGGATTAAGTATCTTCAAAATCATCCATTTTTTCGCTGAAGATTAAAGAAGCTTCCCTCGCTTCATCCTCAGAACTAATAGTTTTTGTTCTTTTAGAACACTAAAAAAAATATTAGCAAATTGATATACATAATATTGGTTGGATGTTCTTACCTTACTGTGTCTGTCGTTGTTGCTGCTGTTGAAGATTCTTTTCCTTCGAAATCCTCCAATTCGTAGTTGAAGATTAGAGAGGCCCTCTCGCTTCGTCCTCAATACTTAGACCCTTCTTTCTTTTAGGACACCCTGACATCAAAGATTAGATAAGATTAGATTATTTGTATTGCATTCCTTAGAATTTATGTACAATTGGTCTTAAACTAACTTATAACCAAAATAAATCATGTCGGCTCAACAACAGGGGCCCGGTGTACTTCAGCTGACTCTATACAATGCTATAATTTTTACTTATATCATATTTTCGTTTGCATAATCTTTTAATTAAAATAAAAAAATTGAGGTAAGGATGTGGTGTTGTTTATCCTCTGTTGTGTCCGTTGCTGGTTCTCTCGTAGAACGGGGCTTCGTCATTGTTCTGAAATCAAAGAAAAATATTAGCAAATTAATATACCTACTGTTGGCTGTGTTCTTACCAACATCATCCTCATCCAGCGTCAAAATGTAAATTTCTGACATCAAATTTATTCTTTTCAAATTTTTTACTTTCTCACTATGATGCGAAATTTTCTTTTCGAAGCTATTTAACAGCTACGCAACTTTTGCTTGTAGCTTGCTTGAATCCTTTTTTATAATGCTTGGATAACGTTTTTTTTTCCTGCAAAGAATTTATGTTTTGTTGTCTGGCTCCTTGAAGTCGTGCAACGCACAGAGACGTTGCTTTCACTACTTTCCAACTAAATCGTCGCATACATTTATTGTTTTCCAGTAGTATCAAATTCACTCCATCGAGAATTTACTACTTCATATCGTGTATCAGTAGCATAATCTAACTGCGCACTTATCCAAAAGCCAATACTCAAAAAGATGGTTTCATTCTATTTTTTTTTTAAACTTAGTATTAAATAAAGTTAATAAAGTGTGAACCCTGAGTGGCTCACAACAACGACGCATTAGCGACAGATTAAAATGCTCATGATAAACAGAATGTTTCTGTGTATGTGTATCATGAAATTGCTTGGAAGTAACGCAAGAATCGGACATATCTTATGTTTTGACGTTTTTCTTTTTTTATATTGTTGTGTAAAGCATCGCGGAATATACAAATTAATACGTGGTTTTGTTTTGCAATTAATTAATATAAAAAAAGTAAAAAAAAAAATATATACTTGAGCACGCCAGAAAAAAACTCATAAAATTCATCGTGAGCAACAGCATTTTTTCAGGAAAATGCCACCAAAAAAATCTAACCTCAACAATCAAAGTAGCCGTCATGCAAGACGTGACCACACGAGGCACTCTACAAACGCTACAGAAAGATGTATGCAGGAATCGAATGAACATCGTGATGAACGTCTGCGGCTATAAAGAGAAAGTTCAAGAACGGCGCGTGAACTCAATGTAGCCAGATTTCGTCAACATGATCAACGGAGACAACAAACCAGTTGCACATTAACACGCGCGTCATATTTTCGTCTTGCATTCGAGCATTGAAATTGTTGGTGTTCCAAATGTAACCAACGATAATGCTGAAGAGTGTGCACAGAAGATTTTTTGTGATGCATTAAATGTACCTGTCTCATCGGTTGACATTAAGAGATGTTATGTTAAAAGTTTCGCTAAGAATAATTCAAGCAATGTAAAACAAAAAATAATGAGGAGCAAGAGGAATGGAAAGAACAAATTAACCACATCATTATTTGCCGATGCCAGCATAAATAGTTCCAACATTTATATTAACGATTGCTTTACGAAATATACTCGAACTCTTTTTATGGCAGCTAAAAAACTTAAAGCAGACAAAAGTTATAAGTATTTATGGTATAATAATTCTCAAATTATGTTAAAGAAAGTGGAAAGAGGTAAGGTTGTTGTAATAAGGTCTTTTAATGATTTAGCTTTGCTTCAAAATGAATAATATAAACACTGATACATATCAAGAAGATCTTTTTTTCAACAGCCTTACCTTAAGTACCATTAGTAATTGTAATTATAAAATTTTTCTTGACAGTTTAGAGAATAAGAAAGCTTTATTTATAATTCACCAAAATGTAAGAAGTCTTCGGCAACATTTCGATTTATTAGTTGGAAATCTGGACGCCTTTGAAAACTTACCGGAAATTATTTTTGTATCTGAAATTTGGATTTATTCATTTGAGATTAATGATTACAGTATTTCCGGCTATAAATTTTATGCCAATACAAATGACTCGTATGCTGCCGGTGGAGTAGGTGCTTTTGTAAGAGATACCTATGATATATGTGATATGAAATGCTATAAATTGACGAGTGCTGATGTTTTAAAAATTTCTTGTTGTTTTGGGAAAGAGTTATTTTCCTTTATTTGTATATATAGATTAAATTCTCAGCCGTTCAATGCTTTTTTAGATGAATTTTCGGTTCTCTTGCGCAATTTGAGGGTTGGAAATCTGGTAATTGTAGGTGACTTTAACTTGGACCTGCTTATCTCCTGTCCTAATTTGGATTCATATCTTGCATTAATTTCCGATCACGGGTTAACTTCATTTGTTAATGATGTAACAAGACCGACATCAGATACCTGTCTTGACCACGTATAAGGCCGTTTTATTAATATTCAATCCATTCAATGTGCTGACATTAATTGTGATCTTCAAATTTCTGACCATTGTATGACTGGTATTTTGTTCTCCACTCTGGTTAATAAAAAGGAAGATGATTCACTATATAGCGAAACCAAGATCAACTTCAAAGAGTTGAATAATGCGTTGCGCTTCTATAATTGGGAGGTAATTTATGAACAAGAAAATGTCTCCAAGGCTTATGATTTAATTCTTGACATTCTTAAGAATTCCATTGCCATGTATAGTTACGTTAATGTGCCACGAAAGTCTGAAAGAAAGCTTAAGCCTTGGATGAACCGACTTCTCCTGAAAAAAATACAACAGAAACATAGACTGCGCATAAAATGTAATAAACACCCACAAAATTTATGTTTAAAAAATCGCTACAATCGAATGAGCCGTGAAATTAGTGATGAAATCAAAACATGTAGGGATAATTATTACCATAATCAAATAAGATTGTCACAAGGGAACATAAAAAAAGAATGGAAAGTGGTTAATAGTATTATTAATCGAAGTGTTAATGATCAAAATAGTCTGATGGCGTTGAACAATGGGGATGAAATAATTTCAGACCCTACAGCTGTAGCTAATGCATTCAATAAGTTCTTTGTTTCAGTTGGACAGGAATCATTTTCGAGGGGCACCTCTTTTCTAGGATATTCTTGTACTGGTTCCAGCTCTCTAGTTTCGTCTTTTCAAATAAATAGTTTTTACTTCCAATCAATATCTGGTCTTGAGATATTAAAAGCCATAAACTCTCTGAATAACTCCAAATCTTTTGGTAATGATGGTATTTCTAACATTGTGTTAAAGAAAATCGCTTTGAATATTGTGGATATTTTGACATATATCTTTAATTTGAGTATTTTCTCTGGAATCTTTCCTGATAAACTTAAACAAGCCATTGTGATACCCCTGTTTAAAAAAGGGAGTAAAAAAGATAAAAATAATTATAGGCCAATTTCGTTGTTGCCTTCTATTTCAAAAATATTTGAAAAAGTAATTAAATGTAGGGTTTTGAACTTTCTCAAAAATTCTAATTTTCTTAGTTCCAAACAGTTTGGGTTTAGGATTGGGCTCTCTACTGAGGATGCTTTGTTGGATTTTTGCTCTGTTGTTCATAAAGGACTGGATGATCAAAGGTTTTGTAGTGGACTTTTTGAGGATATTACGAAAGCCTTTGATATGGTAGACCACAATATTCTTTTGAGCAAATTATATTATGCGGGCTTCCGTGGATTTATATATGAGTGGTTTGCATCTTATCTGAAAAACAGGGAGCAAAGGGTCAAACTCGGCAGCTGTCTGAGTAACTCCAAGGTTATCAATCTTGGAGTTCCTCAGGGATCTGTTCTTGGTCCCATCCTTTTTCGAATATATATTAATTCTATTTTTGAACAACCTTTTGTTGGTGAAGTAAGGGCGTTTGCAGATGATTTGGCAATTTCATACAGATCCGTTAGTTTATTAAACCTAGTGGCTGCAAAAATGCACTATAAGAAAAGTATGTAACTCACCCCGTCTCTCTCATTCCATGGAGCTTTTTAGGCGTATAAAGATTTTGCCTGTCAGACAGTTATTTTATTACAAGGTTCTCAAGATTTTCTTTATTAGAGGCGGTTACTTGCAGAGTCCAATATGTGAAGGCTATATTTTACGCAGTAATTACCAATCCTTAGTTGCCATTCCTTCTTTTCGTACTAGAAGCTTTAGAAACTCGTATCATGTTGTCTCCTGCAAATTGTATAACCGCCTTCCAGCTAGCCTAAGGAACCTACCAACTCTATTCGCCTTTTTGAAAAATGTAAAACTCTGGCTTCTAGATTTCGATCATAATGAAATCGAAGTTTTGTTGAGCTATATTGTTTAATTGTTTAATTCAATTAATACTGTCAATGAATTTGAATTTGTTTTATCTTGTTTCTTTTGAAAATGCATTTTGATTTAATTCTTTTTAATTTTTTAATTCTTTTTAATTTTTTAACTTATATTGTACACCCCACGCTGAATTTTTGTACTATGAAGTGGCATTATCTCTATTTTTATGAAATACCAATGTCACTAACTATTCTCTCTTAAGATCACTATTGTAATTTTGTTAGAGCAATCTTAAGATTTATCAAATGTTATAGTTATTAAGATGAGGATAATGATTAACAATAAAAAAAAAAAAAAAAAAATTCGCCAGACATCAATTACTCTGCGCATGCGAAAATTGCCATCGGTCTAATGGACCGAATATGTGTACACTGTCACGCCTTGAAATTCCGCAATGAACCTCCAGGCATGTGTTGTTCATCAGGAAAAGTGGTTTTATAAACTCTTCTCACTCCACCGGAGCCTTTGCAGTCACTTCTGGCTGGTGAATCAGCTGATTCAAAATTATTTTTACGCATGACACGCAAATTTAATTCCTGCTTCCAGATGACGTCATTTGGCGCATGGTGACATGTGGACCGTGGCGCTCCAAGCGGCACTGGGTAGAGTTAACTCGGTAAATTGAAAGTGGCGAACAAAGAGAAGAGGGTAGTTTATATACAATGGTTTCGCTTCGCTGAGTTGAATAAATTTTTGTAAGGATTTGTACACGACATTTCCATTTTTTTATATGGAATACGATAACTGATTTTTATGTATGGATTTATATATTTGTACGTACGTCATTGATCACACTTTTGATTCGAATTCTTTAGGATTTTCAAGTTTTTTTACGAGCACTGGTACTTACCTACATACATATTTGTACATACGTAAATCATTGACCAGACTTTTGATTCGAATTCTTAGGATTTTGATTGTTTGTTTACTATTATGAAGGTTGGCACTTTGAAAAATATACACATACATTCTTGAAATTTAAACACAAACTTACTTCTTGCTGGATATATACAAACGTCCTTGATGAAATGGATTTTTGTTATTTTGCTTTCCATTTTAAAAGGTGCAAATTAAATGCAAACTATGCGTAGAAATTTATTTCAAAAAATTGTTTGCAAATTGATTTCAGATTTGTATAGTAAGTAGTAAGTAGACAGATTATAATATGTACCTACAATGTGGTAATATAAGAAAAGGTGGAGAGAGACTATTATTTGCGTTAATTTGTAAGTCTAGTTGTGTATTAGTGTCTTTGTTAAAAATATATAGGTATATTACACACATACAAAATATTATCATTAAAGAGTGCCAGAACAAAATAGAACAAAAATCGCATTTTGGTATTATATATATTTTTTTTATAGAAAATCTCATTTTTATATTTTTCTTTTTTTATTCTATTATCCTACGGATATACTCCGCGGATTAAGTATCTTCAAAATCATCCATTTTTTCGCTGAAGATTAAAGAAGCTTCCCTCGCTTCATCCTCAGAACTAATAGTTTTTGTTCTTTTAGAACACTAAAAAAAATATTAGCAAATTGATATACATAATATTGGTTGGATGTTCTTACCAGCATCGCCCGCGGTTGTTGCTGTCGTTGTTGTTGTCACTGTGTCTGTCGTTGTTGCTGCTGTTGAAGATTCTTTTCCTTCGAAATCCTCCAATTCGTAGTTGAAGATTAGAGAGGCCCTCTCGCTTCGTCCTCAATACTTAGACCCTTCTTTCTTTTAGGACACCCTGACATCAAAGATTAGATAAGATTAGATTATTTGTATTGCATTCCTTAGAATTTATGTACAATTGGTCTTAAACTAACTTATAACCAAAATAAATCATGTCGGCTCAACAACAGGGGCCCGGTGTACTTCAGCTGACTCTATACAATGCTATAATTTTTACTTATATCATATTTTCGTTTGCATAATCTTTTAATTAAAATAAAAAAATTGAGGTAAGGATGTGGTGTTGTTTATCCTCTGTTGTGTCCGTTGCTGGTTCTCTCGTAGAACGGGGCTTCGTCATTGTTCTGAAATCAAAGAAAAATATTAGCAAATTAATATACCTACTGTTGGCTGTGTTCTTACCAACATCGTCCTCATCCAGCGTCAAAATGTAAATTTCTGACATCAAATTTATTCTTTTCAAATTTTTTACTTTCTCACTATGATGCGAAATTTTCTTTTCGAAGCTATTTAACAGCTACGCAACTTTTGCCTGTAGCTTGCTTGAATTCTTTTTTATAATGCTTGGATAACGTTTTTTTTTCCTGCAAAGAATTTATGTTTTGTTGTCTGGCTCCTTGAAGTCGTGCAACGCACAGAGACGTTGCTTTCACTACTTTCCAACTAAATCGTCGCATACATTTATTGTTTTCCAGTAGTATCAAATTCACTCCATCGAGAATTTACTACTTCATATCGTGTATCAGTAGCATAATCTAACTGCGCACTTATCCAAAAGCCAATACTCAAAAAGATGGTTTCATTCTATTTTTTTTTAAACTTAGTATTAAATAAAGTTAATAAAGTGTGAACCCTGAGTGGCTCACAACAACGACGCATTAGCGACAGATTAAAATGCTCATGATAAACAGAATGTTTCTGTGTATGTGTATCATGAAATTGCTTGGAAGTAACGCAAGAATCGGACATATCTTATGTTTTGACGTTTTTCTTTTTTTATATTGTTGTGTAAAGCATCGCGGAATATACAAATTAATACGTGGTTTTGTTTTGCAATTAATTAATATAAAAAAAGTAAAAAAAAAAAATATATACTTGAGCACGCCAGAAAAAAACTCATAAAATTCATCGTGAGCAACAGCATTTTTTCAGGAAAATGCCACCAAAAAAATCTAACCTCAACAATCAAAGTAGCCGTCATGCAAGACGTGACCACACGAGGCACTCTACAAACGCTACAGAAAGACGTATGCAGGAATCGAATGAACATCGTGATGAACGTCTGCGGCTATAAAGAGAAAGTTCAAGAACGGCGCGTGAACTCAATGTAGCCAGATTTCGTCAACATGATCAACGGAGACAACAAACCAGTTGCACATTAACACGCGCGTCATTTTTTCGTCTTGCATTCGAGCATTGAAATTGTTGGTGTTCCAAATGTAACCAACGATAATGCTGAAGAGTGTGCACAGAAGATTTTTTGTGATGCATTAAATGTACCTGTCTCATCGGTTGACATTAAGAGATGTTATGTTAAAAGTTTCGCTAAGAATAATTCAAGCAATGTAAAACAAAAAATAATGAGGAGCAAGAGGAATGGAAAGAACAAATTAACCACATCATTATTTGCCGATGCCAGCATAAATAGTTCCAACATTTATATTAACGATTGCTTTACGAAATATACTCGAACTCTTTTTATGGCAGCTAAAAAACTTAAAGCAGACAAAAGTTATAAGTATTTATGGTATAATAATTCTCAAATTATGTTAAAGAAAGTGGAAAGAGGTAAGGTTGTTGTAATAAGGTCTTTTAATGATTTAGCTTTGCTTCAAAATGAATAATATAAACACTGATACATATCAAGAAGATCTTTTTTTCAACAGCCTTACCTTAAGTACCATTAGTAATTGTAATTATAAAATTTTTCTTGACAGTTTAGAGAATAAGAAAGCTTTATTTATAATTCACCAAAATGTAAGAAGTCTTCGGCAAAATTTCGATTTATTAGTTGGAAATCTGGACGCCTTTGAAAACTTACCGGAAATTATTTTTGTATCTGAAATTTGGATTTATTCATTTGAGATTAATGATTACAGTATTCCCGCTATAAATTTTATGCCAATACAAATGACTCGTATGCTGCCGGTGGAGTAGGTGCTTTTGTAAGAGATACCTATGATATATGTGATATGAAATGCTATAAATTGACGAGTGCTGATGTTTTAAAAATTTCTTGTTGTTTTGGGAAAGAGTTATTTTCCTTTATTTGTATATATAGATTAAATTCTCAGCCGTTCAATGCTTTTTTAGATGAATTTTCGGTTCTCTTGCGCAATTTGAGGGTTGGAAATCTGGTAATTGTAGGTGACTTTAACTTGGACCTGCTTATCTCCTGTCCTAATTTGGATTCATATCTTGCATTAATTTCCGATCATGGGTTAACTTCATTTGTTAATGATGTAACAAGACCGACATCAGATACCTGTCTTGACCACGTATAAGGCCGTTTTATTAATATTCAATCCATTCAATGTGCTGACATTAATTGTGATCTTCAAATTTCTGACCATTGTATGACTGGTATTTTGTTCTCCACTCTGGTTAATAAAAAGGAAGATGATTCACTATATAGCGAAACCAAGATCAACTTCAAAGAGTTGAATAATGCGTTGCGCTTCTATAATTGGGAGGTAATTTATGAACAAGAAAATGTCTCCAAGGCTTATGATTTATTTCTTGACATTCTTAAGAATTCCATTGCCATGTATAGTTACGTTAATGTGCCACGAAAGTCTGAAAGAAAGCTTAAGCCTTGGATGAACCGACTTCTCCTGAAAAAAATACAACAGAAACATAGACTGCGCATAAAATGTAATAAACACCCACAAAATTTATGTTTAAAAAATCGCTACAATCGAATGAGCCGTGAAATTAGTGATGAAATCAAAACATGTAGGGATAATTATTACCATAATCAAATAAGATTGTCACAAGGGAACATAAAAAAAGAATGGAAAGTGGTTAATACTATTATTAATCGAAGTGTTAATGATCAAAATAGTCTGATGGCGTTGAACAATGGGGATGAACTAATTTCAGACCCTACAGCTGTAGCTAATGCATTCAATAAGTTCTTTGTTTCAGTTGGACAGGAATCATTTTCGAGGGGCACCTCTTTTCTAGGATATTCTTGTACTGGTTCCAGCTCTCTAGTTTCGTCTTTTCAAATAAATAGTTTTTACTTCCAATCAATATCTGGTCTTGAGATATTAAAAGCCATAAACTCTCTGAATAACTCCAAATCTTTTGGTAATGATGGTATTTCTAACATTGTGTTAAAGAAAATCGCTTTGAATATTGTGGATATTTTGACATATATCTTTAATTTGAGTATTTTCTCTGGAATCTTTCCTGATAAACTTAAACAAGCCATTGTGATACCCCTGTTTAAAAAAGGGAGTAAAAAAGATAAAAATAATTATAGGCCAATTTCGTTGTTGCCTTCTATTTCAAAAATATTTGAAAAAGTAATTAAATGTAGGGTTTTGAACTTTCTCAAAAATTCTAATTTTCTTAGTTCCAAACAGTTTGGGTTTAGGATTGGGCTCTCTACTGAGGATGCTTTGTTGGATTTTTGCTCTGTTGTTCATAAAGGACTGGATGATCAAAGGTTTTGTAGTGGACTTTTTGTGGATATTACGAAAGCCTTTGATATGGTAGACCACAATATTCTTTTGAGCAAATTATATTATGCGGGCTTCCGTGGATTTATATATGAGTGGTTTGCATCTTATCTGAAAAACAGGGAGAAAAGGGTCAAACTCGGCAGCTGTCTGAGTAACTCCAAGGTTATCAATCTTGGAGTTCCTCAGGGATCTGTTCTTGGTCCCATCCTTTTTCTAATATATATTAATTCTATTTTTGAACAACCTTTTGTTGGTGAAGTAAGGGCGTTTGCAGATGATTTGGCAATTGCATACAGATCCGTTAGTTTATTGAACCTAGTGGCTGCAAAAATGCACTATAAGAAAAGTGTGTAACTCACCCCGTCTCTCTCATTCCATGGAGCTTTTTAGGCGTATAAAGATTTTGCCTGTCAGACAGTTATTTTATTACAAGGTTCTCAAGATTTTCTTTATTTGAGGCGGTTACTTGCAGAGTCCAATATGTGAAGGCTATATTTTACGCAGTAATTACCAATCCTTAGTTGCCATTCCTTCTTTTCGTACTAGAAGCTTTAGAAACTCGTATCATGTTGTCTCCTGCAAATTGTATAACCGCCTTCCAGCTAGCCTAAGGAACCTACCAACTCTATTCGCCTTTTTGAAAAATGTAAAACTCTGGCTTCTAGATTTCGATCATAATGAAATCGAAGTTTTGTTGAGCTATATTGTTTAATTGTTTAATTCAATTAATACTGTCAATGAATTTGAATTTGTTTTATCTTGTTTCTTTTGAAAATGCATTTTGATTTAATTCTTTTTAATTTTTTAATTCTTTTTAATTTTTTAACTTATATTGTACACCCCACGCTGAATTTTTGTACTATGAAGTGGCATTATCTCTATTTTTATGAAATACCAATGTCACTAACTATTCTCTCTTAAGATCACTATTGTAATTTTGTTAGAGCAATCTTAAGATTTATCAAATGTTATAGTTATTAAGATGAGGATAATGATTAACAATAAAAAAAAAAAAAAAAAAAATTCGCCAGACATCAATTACTCTGCGCATGCGAAAATTGCCATCGGTCTAATGGACCGAATATGTGTACACTGTCACGCCTTGAAATTCCGCAATGAACCTCCAGGCATGTGTTGTTCATCAGGAAAAGTGGTTTTATCAACTCTTCTCACTCCACCGGAGCCTTTGCAGTCACTTCTGGCTGGTGAATCAGCTGATTCAAAATTATTTTTACGCATGACACGCAAATTTAATTCCTGCTTCCAGATGACGTCATTTGGCGCATGGTGACATGTGGACCGTGGCGCTCCAAGCGGCACTGGGTAGAGTTAACTCGGTAAATTGAAAGTGGCGAACAAAGAGAAGAGGGTAGTTTATATACAATGGTTTCGCTTCGCTGAGTTGAATACATTTTTGTAAGGATTTGTACACGACATTTCCATTTTTTTATATGGAATACGATAACTGATTTTTATGTATGGATTTATATATTTGTACGTACGTCATTGATCACACTTTTGATTCGAATTCTTTAGGATTTTCAAGTTTTTTTACGAGCACTGGTACTTACCTACATACATATTTGTACATACGTAAATCATTGACCAGACTTTTGATTCGAATTCTTAGGATTTTGATTGTTTGTTTACTATTATGAAGGTTGGCACTTTGAAAAATATACACATACATTCTTGAAATTTAAACACAAACTTACTTCTTGCTGGATATATACAAACGTCCTTGATGAAATGGATTTTTGTTATTTTGCTTTCCATTTTAAAAGGTGCAAATTAAGTGCAAACTATGCGTAGAAATTTATTTCAAAAAATTGTTTGCAAATTGATTTCAGATTTGTATAGTAAGTAGTAAGTAGACAGATTATAATATGTACCTACAATATGGTAATATAAGAAAAGGTGGAGAGAGACTATTATTTGCGTTAATTTGTAAGTCTAGTTGTGTATTAGTGTCTTTGTTAAAAATATATAGGTATATTACACACATACAAAATATTATCATTAAAGAGTGCCAGAACAAAATAGAACAAAAATCGCATTTTGGTATTATATATATTTTTTTTTATAGAAAATCTCATTTTTATATTTTTCTTTTTTTATTCTATTATCCTACGGATATACTCCGCGGATTAAGTATCTTCAAAATCATCCATTTTTTCGCTGAAGATTAAAGAAGCTTCCCTCGCTTCATCCTCAGAACTAATAGTTTTTGTTCTTTTAGAACACTAAAAAAAATATTAGCAAATTGATATACATAATATTGGTTGGATGTTCTTACCAGCATCGCCCGCGGTTGTTGCTGTCGTTGTTGTTGTCACTGTGTCTGTCGTTGTTGCTTTTGTTGAAGATTCTTTTCCTTCGAAATCCTCCAATTCGTAGTTGAAGATTAGAGAGGCCCTCTCGCTTCGTCCTCAATACTTAGACCCTTCTTTCTTTTAGGACACCCTGACATCAAAGATTAGATAAGATTAGATTATTTGTATTGCATTCCTTAGAATTTATGTACAATTGGTCTTAAACTAACTTATAACCAAAATAAATCATGTCGGCTCAACAACAGGGGCCCGGTGTACTTCAGCTGACTCTATACAATGCTATAATTTTTACTTATATCATATTTTCGTTTGCATAATCTTTTAATTAAAATAAAAAAATTGAGGTAAGGATGTGGTGTTGTTTATCCTCTGTTGTGTCCGTTGCTGGTTCTCTCGTAGAACGGGGCTTCGTCATTGTTCTGAAATCAAAGAAAAATATTAGCAAATTAATATACCTACTGTTGGCTGTGTTCTTACCAACATCGTCCTCATCCAGCGTCAAAATGTAAATTTCTGACATCAAATTTATTCTTTTCAAATTTTTTACTTTCTCACTATGATGCGAAATTTTCTTTTCGAAGCTATTTAACAGCTACGCAACTTTTGCCTGTAGCTTGCTTGAATTCTTTTTTATAATGCTTGGATAACGTTTTTTTTTCCTGCAAAGAATTTATGTTTTGTTGTCTGGCTCCTTGAAGTCGTGCAACGCACAGAGACGTTGCTTTCACTACTTTCCAACTAAATCGTCGCATACATTTATTGTTTTCCAGTAGTATCAAATTCACTCCATCGAGAATTTACTACTTCATATCTTGTATCAGTAGCATAATCTAACTGCGCACTTATCCAAAAGCCAATACTCAAAAAGATGGTTTCATTCTATTTTTTTTTTAAACTTAGTATTAAATAAAGTTAATAAAGTGTGAACCCTGAGTGGCTCACAACAACGACGCATTAGCGACAGATTAAAACGCTCATGATAAACAGAATGTTTCTGTGTATGTGTATCATGAAATTGCTTGGAAGTAACGCAAGAATCGGACATATCTTATGTTTTGACGTTTTTCTTTTTTTATATTGTTGTGTAAAGCATCGCGGAATATACAAATTAATACGTGGTTTTGTTTTGCAATTAATTAATATAAAAAAAGTAAAAAAAAAAAATATATACTTGAGCACGCCAGAAAAAAACTCATAAAATTCATCGTGAGCAACAGCATTTTTTCAGGAAAATGCCACCAAAAAAATCTAACCTCAACAATCAAAGTAGCCGTCATGCAAGACGTGACCACACGAGGCACTCTACAAACGCTACAGAAAGATGTATGCAGGAATCGAATGAACATCGTGATGAACGTCTGCGGCTATAAAGAGAAAGTTCAAGAACGGCGCGTGAACTCAATGTAGCCAGATTTCGTCAACATGATCAACGGAGACAACAAACCAGTTGCACATTAACACGCGCGTCATTTTTTCGTCTTGCATTCGAGTATTCGCCAGACATCAATTACTCTGCGCATGCGAAAACTGCCATCGGTCTAATGGACCGAATATGTGTACACTGTCACGCCTTGAAATTCCGCAATGAACCTCCAGGCATGTGTTGTTCATCAGGAAAAGTGGTTTTATCAACTCTTCTCACTCCACCGGAGCCTTTGCAGTCACTTCTGGCTGGTGAATCAGCTGATTCAAAATTATTTTTACGCATGACACGCAAATTTAATTCCTGCTTCCAGATGACGTCATTTGGCGCAACTAAAATTTGCAGTCACTTACCCGATGGATGTCTGTCAAATACAACATTTATTGCCGGCAATTTGATGACTTTTAAGTCAATTGACACTATTATTGATGAAAATGAGATCGTCAATTTTCCAATTGAATTTTTAAATTCTCTGGATACGTCAGGAATGCCGCCACACAAGCTCTGTCTAAAAATTGGTTCACCAGTCATTTGTTTTCGATTTATGGATGGTTTTGTGAGCATACGTTTATACATGTGTACAAGCAATGCAGCGCCCAATATATGTTAATATTTTTTTTTTTTGATATTTTTTTATAAAATTATAGCAAAAAAATAGTTATTTCATTTATAGTTTCTTTTGATTAAATTTTTAAAAAAATTTTATTTTTTGCATTTTTACGATAAAAATATTCAAAATCACATAGATATACTGATTCAAAAGATTGCTACTAGGTGGCTAAATGGAATATTCGTTTTTCCTCCCGTATTCTCATTTTTTTGTTCTTTTTAAACCGCATTCGTCGAGTCCGTCATGTATGGGTCGGTTCTCATAAGAACGTGTGTATTTTATCGAGCTGTCAGTTAGATCCGTCGACGTAACGGATGCAACAGATTCTATGGGTCGGCCTCTTGAGATTTCTTTCACACCAATACATGCAAGCACATTTACATGAAGTTTGAGATCGATGGTTTGGGACACCCAGCCTTTGAACCTGTTCGTCGAATCTCTTCATTTGCGCTCACCTATACATGGCCAATGTTATCGAAGAGTAAATACATGCGGTAGAGAAAAGCAAGTTTTTTTTTTTTTTTTTTTTTTTTTTTTTTTTTTATAATTAACGCGCGCACAAGGGATTATGTGTTTCCCTTTTAATGTAGAACACACTGCGCGGGCATTACGAAGATAGGGAGGGGAGAGATAGGAGGTGCCGATTAACATTGGTTTTGAATGTTTGCAGATCAAAATGGCAAGGGAAAATCCCGCCGGGTAAACTATTCCAGATTCGTGTCGTTCGGCTAAAAAAAGAATCCCTATATTTCACGGTACGTCCGAAATTAGGCTCAAGGGTGAACTGATGAGCATTCCTTGCGAGACGAGTATTACGGGAGAAACTTTTAAGGGGAGGAATGCAACTGGCTACTTCGAGTGAACATTTTTTGTAAAAGAAACGATAAAATAAGGAAAGACATGAAACATTGCGTCGGTGTTCGAGTGGGGCAATTGTTTCAGCGGCAGTTCTATTACCTATCAATCTTAACGCTCGATTTTGTATTCTATCAAGCAGGTGAAGCGATGTTTGCGAAGCACCTGCCCAGAGGTGGGAGTTATACTCGAGTTTAGGGCGTATAAACGCTTTATAAATTGTAGCCAGATCAGATGGGGAAAAGTACTTCTTACACCGATACAGAAAACCTAAGCACTTTGCAGCATTCTTAGCGATCTCAAATATATGGTCGTTCCAACGGAGGTCGTCGTTGACACACATACCGAGTACTGAGAGCTTTTCGGTTTCTTCGATGTAAGTGCCATTCATGGACAATGGCATTGGGGGAATGTTTAGCTTTAACGACAGAAGACAGCATTGAGTTTTCGAAGCATTAAACTCCACACGATTTCTATTACCCCATTTGACAATGCTGTATAAATCGGAGTTTAATGAGCTTGACATACGGCACCGTTGCAATTGTACGTCCGAAGGCGAAGGACGTGAATTATCGAACGAATATGAAAAGCTGAGGGTAGAGTCGTCAGCAAAACAGTTAAGTGGATTAGAAGTAACAGACAGAAGATCATTTATAAAAATGAGGAAAAGAGTCGGAGACAGAACAGAGCCCTGGGGCACACCAGCATTTATTTTATGGGAATCAGACTTGAATCCGTCCAATACAACTTGTATTGAACGGTCCAGAAGATAGCTTCTAATCCAACGAACAAGAGTATTATCGATCCCAAAAGCACGCATTTTCGATAAGAGAGCTTCATGCCAAACTCTATCAAATGCCTTGGAGATATCAAGAGCAATAATCTTACTTTCACCAAAGCGATGTAAAGATTTGTTCCACTGTTCGGTGAGATATGCCATCAGATCACCAGTGGAACGGTTGCTGCGGAAGCCATACTGACGGTCATGGAGAAGCTTACGATCTTCGAGATATTCCTTAAGCTGACGGTTAATCAGTGTTTCCATGACCTTAGAAAGAAGGGATGTCAGTGCTATGGGTCGGTAGGAGGAGGGGGAGGACGGGTCACCTTTCTTAGGGACAGGCTGGACAAATGCTGTTTTCCATCTTCTAGGAAAGATTCCAGAAGAGTAGGAGCGATGGAAAAGCTTACGCAGTGGCTTTGCCAGTGTGGAAGAACACCTCTTCAGAAGAATCGGGGGTATACCATCCGGGCCAGCGGATTTGTGTATATCGAGATCTTTGAGAACTCTTGCTACTGTACGAGTGCGGAAAAAAATGTGTCCCATGGAAAAATTTACATTCTCAAGTACAGGAGGGGCAACGTTGCTTTGAGGCAGCGTGGAGCTGGCAGCGAAATGGGCTGCGAGCAAGTTTGCCTTCTCTGAAGAGTAAACAATTGGTTTGTTATTGTCGATGAGCGTTGGAACCGAAGATGTCGAGGAGTTTTTTATATTTTTTACAAATGACCAAACATTTTTACTGCCTTTGGGACACTGCAGAATTTTTTGCCGTAATTTTTGGTCATGCAAAAATTTGGTTCTTTCTATAACGGAGTTGCATGAATTCCTTGCTTGTTTGTGCTTTTTCCGATTTTCCTCTGTAGGGTTGGCTTTGTAAGATCGGAAACTTACTTCTTTGAGCCTGATAGCTTCTTTACACTCAGAATTAAACCAAGACTTTTCTTTAGGTTTGATGCTTTTTACTCTGTTAGGAATAAAAGCACGCATCCCTAGAAGAATCACATTTGTGATCATTTCAGCACTGGCATCAATGTCACTATCGAGGAAGCATAGTGACCAGTTAAAGTTTCGGAAAAAGAAATTCAGGCCGTCCCAGTTGGCTTTCTCGTATTGCCAAACGGTCCTGGTGGGAAGTTTTTCTTTAACTGGATGGGTGGGGGATGAGAAATTAGCTGAAATGATACAATGGTCTGAAGTGCCAAATGGAGAAGTTACACTAATGGTATATTTATCAGGGTGAGAAGTAAGAAACAAGTCAAGAGTATGGGCTGCTTGCCCAGCAACATCCGGTATACGCGTTGGCACATCGATCAGTTGGGTAAGGTGATGTAACCCGGCAAAGAGCTCGACATACCTTCCTTCGGGTGTTGTCTGACCAGAATAGCGGAGCCAGTTGGAATTGTGTACATTGAAATCGCCCGCAATAACGATTTCAGTGCGAGGACAAAGGGAAACAATTTTCGAGATGGAATCAGACAGTGCATCAAACTCGTTACAAGTCGAATTACTGTCAAGATTTGGACTCCTGTAAATAAAACAATAATGAATGACATGCTTGCGGACAGTTAATTTGAGCCATAAGAAGTTAAAGTCCGTGTTGGAACATTGTCCATATTGGGGAAGGCTCTGGCAAGCAATATCATTCCTGACATAGACCACGAGACCATGATGAGAAAAGAGTAATGGCACCAAGCTATACCCATGTAGAGCAAATTCTGATAAATCAGTATTTGCTCCAACCTGAGTTTCACTTAATGCCAAAACAGCTGGCCTGTGTTGAACAGTGTAGACGTACACGTGAAAGAAATTCTTTCTTAAACCACGAACATTTGAATACACGACACAAAAATCAATCAAGTTCTTGCTATATGTTTATTTATTTATGTAGCAAAAAAAAATGTTTTTTTATGCTTAAATTTTTATAATAATCGCTTTTCTTTCCAAAAAGCAGCTTTACTGCGCAATCTCTATACTTAAAAATAAGTTTCAATTTTGTGTGTGACCTCTAGGGTCCGGCTGGGTGGATTTCTATATTTTTTTTTAAATGAAAAGGCACCATTTGTAAATGGTTTAGAAAAAAAATTAAATCCGTCCTGCGGAAGTCGAAGTTTTTTTAATGTTTTTTTTAAGGTATTTCAAAGATTTATTTATTTCCATTGTATATACATACATTGCCTATAGTACTATCTTGGTGACATGTGGACCGTGGCGCTCCAAGCAGCACTGGGTAGAGTTAACTCGGTAAATTGAAAGTGGCGAACAAAGAGAAGAGAAACTCTTAACTTAAGAAATAGAAAAGAAGGACAAAGAAAAGGAAAAAAATGTGGTGAGGTAAATTGAATGTTGATGTTGAAGACATGTTTTGTTTACCTATATTCTTAGGGCAGATGAAAGATATTTGTTTTTTTTTTTTGATTGCTGTTGCGGTGCTGTGCTTTGTTCATAAAGAAGTAAGTATGTATGGCTATAGGTAGGTAATTTATATACAATGATTTCGCTTCGCTAAGTTGAATAATTTTTTGTAAGGATTTGTACACGACATTTTCATTGCTGTTCCATTTTTTTATATGGAATACGAGAACTGATTTTTATATATGGATTTATATATTTGTACGTACGTCATTGATCACACTTTTGATTCGAATTCTTTAGGATTTTCAAGTTTTTTACGAGCACTGGTACTTACCTACATACATATTTGTACATACGTAAATCATTGACCAGACTTTTGATTCGAATTCTTAGGATTTTGATTGTTTGTTTACTATTATGAAGGTTGGCACTTTGAAAAAATATACACATACATTCTTGAAATTTAAACACAAACTTACTTCTTGCTGGATATATACAAACGTCCTTGATGAAATGGATTTTTGTTATTTTGTTTTCCATTTTAAAAGGTGCAAATTAAGTGCAAGCTATGCGTAGAAATTTATTTCAAAAAATTGTTTGCAAATTGATTTCAGATTTGTATAATAAGTAGTAAGTAGACAGATTATAATATGTACCTACAATGTGGTAATATAAGAAAAGGTGGAGAGAGACTATTATTTGCGTTAATTTGTAAGTCTAGTTGGGTATTAGTGTTTTTGTTAAAAATATATAGGTATATTACACACATACAAAATATTATCATTAAAGAGTGCCAGAACAAAACAGAACAAAAATCGCATTTTGGTATTATATATATTTTTTTTATAGAAAATCTCATTTTTATATTTTTCTTTTTTATTCTATTATCCTACGGATATACTCCGCGGATTTAGTATCTTCAAAATCATCCATTTCTTCGCTGAAGATTAGAGAAGCTTCCCTCGCTTCATCCTCAGAACTGGTAGTTTTTGTTCTTTTAGAACACTAAAAAAAAATATTAGCAAATTGATATACATAATATTGGTTGGATGTTCTTACCAGCGTCGCCCGCGGTTGTTGCTGTCGTTGTTATTGTCACTGTGTCTGTCGTTGTTGCTGCTGTTGAAGATTCTTTTCCTTCGAAATCCTCCAATTCGTAGTTGAAGATTAGAGAGGCCCTCTCGCTTCGTCCTCAATACTTAGACCCTTCTTTCTTTTAGGACACCCTGACATCAAAGATTTGATAAGATTAGATTATTTGTATTGCATTCCTTAAAATTTATGTACAATTGGTCTTAAACTAACTTATAACCAAAATAAATCATGTCGGCTCAACAACAGGGGCCCGGTGTACCTCAGCTGACTCTATACAGTGCTATAATTTTTACTTATATCATATTTTTGTTTGCATAATCTTTTAATTAAAATTCTTAATTATAATTAACTGTCTTTGGTTTTATAAAATTGGGGTAAGGATGTGGTGTTGTTTATCCTCTGTTGTGTCCGTTGCTGGTTCTCTCGTAGAACGGGGCTTCGTCATTGTTCTGAAATCAAAGAAAAATATTAGCAAATTAATATACCTACTGTTGGCTGTGTTCTTACCAACATCGTCCTCATCCAGCGTCAAAATGTAAATTTCTGACATCAAATTTATTCTTTTCAAATTTTTTACTTTCTCACTATGATGCGAAATTTTCTTTTCGAAGCTATTTAACAGCTACGCAACTTTTGCCTGTAGCTCGCTTGAATTGTTTTTTATAATGCTTGGATAACGTTTTTTTTCCTGCAAAGAATTTATGTTTTGTTGTCTGGCTCCTTGAAGTCGTGCAACGCACTACTTTCCAACTAAATCGTCGCATACATTTATTGTTTTCCAGTAGTATCAAATTCACTCCATCGAGAATTTACTACTTCATATCGTGTATCAGTAGCATAATCTAACTGCGCACTTAGCCAAAAGCCAATACTCAAAAAGATGGTTTCATTCTATTTTTTTTTAAACTTAGTATTAAATAAAGTTAATAAAGTGTGAACCCTGAGTGGCTCACAACAACGACGCATTAGCGACAGATTAAAATGCTCATGATAAACAGAATGTTTCTGTGTATGTGTATCATGAAATTGCTTGGAAGTAACGCAAGAATCGGACATATCTTATGTTTTGACGTTTTTCTTTTTTTATATTGTTGTGTAAAGCATCACGGAATATACAAATTAATAGGTGGTTTTGTTTTGCAATTAATTATTATAAAAAAAAGTAAAAAAAAAATATATACTTGAGCACGCCAGAAAAAAACTCATAAAATTCATCGTGAGCAACAGCATTTTTTCAGGAAAATGCCACCAAAAAAATCTAACCTCAACAATCAAAGTAGCCGTCATGCAAGACGTGACCACACGAGGCACTCTACAAACGCTACAGAAAGACGTATGCAGGAATCGAATGAACATCGTGATGAACGTCTGCGGCTATAAAGAGAAAGTTCAAGAACGGCGCGTGAACTCAATGTAGCCAGATTTCGTCATCATGATCAACGGAGACAACAAACCAGTTGCACATTAACACGCGCGGACCGAATATGTGTACATAATTCCGCAATGAACCTCCAGGCATGTGTTGTTCATCAGGAAAAGTGGTTTTATCAACTCTTCTCACTCCACCGGAGCCTTTGCAGTCACTTCTCGCTGGTGAATCAGCTGATTCAAAATTATTTTTACGCATGACACGCAAATTTAATTCCTGCTTCCAGATGACGTCATTTGGCGCAAATAAAATTTGCAGTCACTTACCCGATTGATGTCTGTCAAATACAACATTTATTGCCGGCAATTTGATGACTTTTAAGTCAATTGACACTATTATTGATGAAAATGAGATCGTCAATTTTCCAATTGAAGTTTTAAATTCTCTGGATATGCCAGGAATGCCGCCACACAAGCTCTGTCTAAGAATTGGTTCACCAGTCATTTGTTTTCGATTTATGGATGGTTTTGTGAGCATACGTTTATACATGTGTACAAGCAATGCAGCGCCCAATATATGTTAATAATTTTTTTTTGATATTTTTTTATAAAATTATAGCAAAAAAATAGTTATTTCATTTATAGTTTCTTTTGATTAAATTTTTAAAAAAATTGTATTTTTTGCATTTTTACGATAAAAATATTCAAAATCACATAGATATATCGATTCAAAAGATTGCTACTAGGTGGCTAAATGGAATATTCGTTTTTCCTCCCGTATTCTCATTTTTTTGTTCTTTTTAAACCGCATTCGTCGAGTCCGTCATGTATGGGTCGGTTCTCATAAGAACGTGTGTATTTTATCGAGCTGTCAGTTAGATCCGTCGACGTAACGGATGCAACAGATTCTATGGGTCGGCCTCTTGAGATTTCTTTCACACCAATACATGCAAGCACATTTACATGAAGTTTGAGATCGATGGTTTGGGACACCCAGCCTTTGAACCTGTTCGTCGAATCTCTTCATTTGCGCTCACCTATACATAGCCAATGTTGTCGAAGAGTAAAAACATGCGGTAGAGAAAAGCAAGTTCTTGCTATATGTTTATTTATGTATGTAGCAAAAAAAAATGTTTGTTTATGCTTAAATTTTTATAATAATCGCTTTTCTTTCCAAAAAGCAGCTTTACTGCGCAATCTCTATACATAAAAATAAGTTTCAATTTTGTGTGTGACCTCTAGGGTCCGGTTGGGTGGATTTCTATAATTTTTTTTAAATGAAAAGGCACCATTTGTAAATGGTTTAGAAAAAAAAAATTAAATCCGTCCTGCGGAAGTCGAAGTTTTTTTAAGTTTTTTTTAAGGTATTTCAAAGATTTATTTATTTCCATTGTATATACATACATTGCCTATAGTACTATCTTGGTGACATGTGGACCGTGGCGCTCCAAGCGGCACTGGGTAGAGTTAACTCGGTAAATTGAAAGTGGCGAACAAAGAGAAGAGAAACTCTTAACTTAAGAAATAGAAAAGAAGGACAAAGAAAAGGAAAAAAATGTGGTGAGGTAAATAGAATGTTGATGTTGAAGACATGTTTTGTTTACCTATATTCTTAGGGCAGATGAAAGATATTTGTTTTTTTTTTTTTGGTTGCGGTTGCGGTGCTGTGCTTTGTTCATAAAGAAGTAAGTATGTATGGATATAGGTAGGTAGTTTATATACAATGGTTTCGCTTCGCTGAGTTGAATAAATTTTTGTAAGGATTTGTACACGACATTTTCATTGCTGTTCCATTTTTTTATATGGAATACGAGAACTGATTTTTATATATGGATTTATATATTTGTACGTACGTCATTGATCACACTTTTGATTCGAATTCTTTAGGATTTTCAAGTTTTTTACGAGCACTGGTACTTACCTACATACATATTTGTACATACGTAAATCATTGACCAGACTTTTGATTCGAATTCTTAGGATTTTGATTGTTTGTTTACTATTATGAAGGTTGGCACTTTGAAAAAATATACACATACATTCTTGAAATTTAAACACAAACTTACTTCTTGCTGGATATATACAAACGTCCTTGATGAAATGGATTTTTGTTATTTTGCTTTCCATTTTAAAAGGTGCAAATTAAGTGCAAACTATGCGTAGAAATTTATTTCAAAAAATTGTTTGCAAATTGATTTTAGATTTGTATAGTAAGTAGTAAGTAGACAGATTATAATATGTACCTACAATGTGGTAATATAAGAAAAGGTGGAGAGAGACTATTATTTGCGTTAATTTGTAAGTCTAGTTGTGTATTAGTGTTTTTGTTAAAAATATATAGGTATATTACACACATACAAAATATTATAATTAAAGAGTGCCAGAATAAAACAGAACAAAAATCGCATTTTGGTATTATATATATTTTTTTTATAGAAAATCTCATTTTTATATTTTTTTTTTTTATTCTATTATCCTACGGATATACTCCGCGGATTTAGTATCTTCAAAATCATCCATTTCTTCGCTGAAGATTAAAGAAGCTTCCCTCGCTTCATCCTCAGAACTAATAGTTTTTGTTCTTTTAGAACACTAAAAAAAAAATTAGCAAATTGATATACATAATATTGGTTGGATGTTCTTACCAGCATCGCCCGTTGTTGTTGCTGTCGTTGTTGTTGTCACTGTGTCTGTCGTTGTTGCTGCTGTTGAAGATTCTTTGCCTTCGAAATCCTCCAATTCGTAGTTGAAGATTAGAGAGGCCCTCTCGCTTCGTCCTCAATACTTAGACCCTTCTTTCTTTTAGGGCACCCTGACATCAAAGATTAGATAAGATTAGATTATTTGTATTGCATTCGTTAGAATTTATGTACAATTGGTCTTAAACTAACTTATAACCAAAATAAATCATGTTGGCTCAACAAAATGGGCCCGGTGTACTTCAGCTGACTCTATACAATGCTATAGTTTTTACTTATATCATATTTTTGTTTGCATAATCTTTTAATTAAAATAAAAAAATTGGGGTAAGGATGTGGTGTTGTTTATCCTCTGTTGTGTCCGTTGCTGGTTCTCTCGTAGAACGGGGCTTCGTCATTGTTCTGAAATCAAAGAAAAATATTAGCAAATTAATATACCTACTGTTGGCTGTGTTCTTACCAACATCGTCCTCATCCAGCGTCAAAATGTAAATTTCTGACGTCAAATTTATTCTTTTTCAAATTTTTTACTTTCTCACTATGATGCGAAATTTTCTTTTCGAAGCTATTTAACAGCTACGCAACTTTTGCCTGTAGCTCGCTTGAATTCTTTTTTATAATGCTTGGATAACGTTTTTTTTCCTGCAAAGAATTTATGTTTTGTTGTCTGGCTCCTTGAAGTCGTGCAACGCACAGAGACGTTGCTTTCACTACTTTCCAACTAAATCGTCGCATACATTTATTGTTTTCCAGTAGTATCAAATTCACTCCATCGAGAATTTACTACTTCATATCGTGTATCAGTAGCATAATCTAACTGCGCACTTAGCCAAAAGCCAATACTCAAAAAGATGGTTTCATTCTATTTTTTTTTTTAAACTTAGTATTAAATAAAGTTAATAAAGTGTGAACCCTGAGTGGCTCACAACAACGACGCATTAGCGACAGATTAAAATGCTCATGATAAACAGAATGTTTCTGTGTATGTGTATCATGAAATTGCTTGGAAGTAACGCAAGAATCGGACATATCTTATGTTTTGACGTTTTTCTTTTTTTATATTGTTGTGTAAAGCATCGCGGAAAATACAAATTAATAGGTGGTTTTGTTTTGCAATTAATTAATATAAAAAAAGTAAAAAAAAAATATATACTTGAGCACGCCAGAAAAAAACTCATAAAATTCATCGTGAGCAACAGCATTTTTTCAGGAAAATGCCACCAAAAAAATCTAACCTCAGCAATCAAAGTAGCCGTCATGCAAGACGTGACCACACGAGGCACTCTACAAACGCTACAGAAAGACGTATGCAGGAATCGAATGAACATCGTGATGAACGTCTGCGGCTATAAAGAGAAAGTTCAAGAACGGCGCGTGAACTCAATGTAGCCAGATTTCTTCAACATGATCAACGGAGACAACAAACCAGTTGCACATTAACACGCGCGTCATTTCTTCGTCTTGCATTCGAGTATTCGCCAGACATCAATTACTCTGCGCATGCAAAAATTGCCATCGGTCTAATAGACCGAATATGTGTACACTGTCACGCCTTGAAATTCCGCAATGAACCTCCAGGCATGTGTTGTTCATCAGGAAAAGTGGTTTTATCAACTCTTCTCACTCCACCGGAGCCTTTGCAGTCATTTCTGGCTGGTGAATCAGCTGATCCAAAATTATTTTTACGCATGACACGCAAATTTAATTCCTGCTTCCAGATGACGTCATTTGGCGCAACTAAAATTTGCAGTCACTTACCCGATGGATGTCTGTCAAATACAACATTTATTGCCGGCAATTTGATGACTTTTAAGTCAATTGACACTATTATTGATGAAAATGAGATCGTCAATTTTCCAATTGAAGTTTTAAATTCTCTGGATATGCCAGGAATGCCGCCACACAAGCTCTGTCTAAAGATTGGTTCACCAGTCATTTGTTTTCGATTTATGGATGGTTTTGTGAGCATACGTTTATACATGTGTACAAGCAATGCAGCGCCCAATATATGTATAGCAAAAAAATAGTTATTTCATTTATAGTTTCTTTTGATTAAATTTTTAAAAAAATTGTATTTTTTGCATTTTTACGATAAAAATATTCAAAATCACAGATATATCGATTCAAAAAATTGCTACTAGGTGGCTAAATGGAATATTCGTTTTTCCTCCCGTATTCTCATTTTTTTTGTTCTTTTTAAACCGCATTCGTCGAGTCCGTCATGTATGGGTCGGTTCTCATAAGAACGTGTGTATTTTATCGAGCTGTCAGTTAGATCCGTCGACGTAACGGATGCAACGGATTCTATGGGTCCGCCTCTTGAGATTTCTTTCACACCAATACATGCAAGCACATTTACATGAAGTTTGAGATCGATGGTTTGGGACACCCAGCCTTTGAACCTGTTCGTCGAATCTCTTCATTTGCGCTCACCTATACATGGCCAATGTTATCGAAGAGTAAAAACATGCGGTAGAGAAAAGCAAGTTCTTGCTATATGTTTATTTATTTATGTAGCAAAAAAAAATGTTTGTTTATGCTTAAATTTTTATAATAATCGCTTTTCTTTCCAAAGAGCAGCTTTACTGCGCAATCTCTATACATAAAAATAAGTTTCAATTTTGTGTGTGACCTCTAGGGTCCGGCTGGGTGGATTTCTATAATTTTTTTTAAATGAAAAGGCACCATTTGTAAATGGTTTAGAAAAAAAAATTAAATCCGTCCTGCGGAAGTCGAAGTTTTTTTAAGGTTTTTTTTAAGGTATTTCAAAGATTTATTTATTTCCATTGTATATACATTGCCTATAGTACTATCTTGGTGACATGTGGACCGTGGCGCTCCAAGCGGCACTGGGTAGAGTTAACTCGGTAAATTGAAAGTGGCAACAAAGAGAAGAGAAACTCTTAACTTAAGAAATAGAAAAGGACAAAGAAAAGGAAAAAAAATGTGGTGAGGTAAATTGAATGTTGATGTTGAAGACATGTTTTGTTTACCTATATTCTTAGGTCAGATGAAAGATATTTTTTTTTTATTTTTTTTTGGTTGCGGTTGCGGTGCTGTGCTTTGTTCATAAAGGAGTACGTATGTATGGATATAGGTAGGTAGTTTGTATACAATGGTTTCGCTTCGCTGAGTTGAATAAATTTTTGTAAGGATTTGTACACGACATTTTCATTGCTGTTCCATTTTTTTATATGGAATACGAGAACTGATTTTTATATATGGATTTATATATTTGTACGTACGTCATTGATCACACTTTTGATTCGAATTCTTTAGGATTTTTAAGTTTTTTACGAGCACTGGTACTTACCTACATACATATTTGTACATACGTAAATCATTGACCAGACTTTTGATTCGAATTCTTAGGATTTTGATTGTTTGTTTACTATTATGAAGGTTGGCACTTTGAAAAAATATACACATACATTCTTCAAATTTAAACACAAACTTACTTCTTGCTGGATATATACAAACGTCCTTGATCAAATGGATTTTTGTTATTTTGCTTTCCATTTTAAAAGATGCAAATTAAGTGCAAACTATGCGTAGAAATTTATTTCAAAAAATTGTTTGCAAATTGATTTCAGATTTGTATGGTAAGTAGTAAGTAGACAGATTATAATATGTACCTACAATGTGGTAATATAAGAAAAGGTGGAGAGAGACTATTATATGCGTTAATTTGTAAGTCTAGTTGTGTATTAGTGTTTTTGTTAAAAATATATAGGTATATTACACACATACAAATTCATTATCATTAAAGAGTGCCATAACAAAACAGAACAAAAATCGCATTTTGGTATTATATATATTTTTTTTATAGAAAATCTCATTTTTATATTTTTCTTTTTTTATTCTATTATCCTACGGATATACTCCGCGGATTTAGTATCTTCAAAATCATCCATTTCTTCGCTGAAGATTAAAGAAGCTTCCCTCGCTTCATCCTCAGAACTAATAGTTTTTGTTCTTTTAGAACACTAAAAAAAAAATTAGCAAATTGATATACATAATATTGGTTGGATGTTCTTACCAGCATCGCCCGTTGTTGTTGCTGTCGTTGTTGTTGTCACTGTGTCTGTCGTTGTTGCTGCTGTTGAAGATTCTTTGCCTTCGAAATCCTCCAATTCGTAGTTGAAGATTAGAGAGGCCCTCTCGCTTCGTCCTCAATACTTAGACCCTTCTTTCTTTTAGGGCACCCTGACATCAAAGATTAGATAAGATTAGATTATTTGTATTGCATTCGTTAGAATGTATGTACAATTGGTCTTAAACTAACTTATAACCAAAATAAATCATGTCGGCTCCACAACAGGGGCCCGGTGTACTTCAGCTGACTCTATACAATGCTATAATTTTTACTTATATCATATTTTTGTTTGCATAATCTTTTAATTAAAATAAAAAAATTGGGGTAAGGATGTGGTGTTGTTTATCCTCTGTTGTGTCCGTTGCTGGTTCTCTCGTAGAACGGGGCTTCGTCATTGTTCTGAAATCAAAGAAAAATATTAGCAAATTAATATACCTACTGTTGGCTGTGTTCTTACCAACATCGTCCTCATCCAGCGTCAAAATGTAAATTTCTGACATCAAATTTATTCTTTTCAATTTTTTTACTTTCTCACTATGATGCGAAATTTTCTTTTCGAAGCTATTTAACAGCTACGCAACTTTTGCCTGTAGCTCGCTTGAATTCTTTTTTATAATGCTTGGATAACGTTTTTTTTCCTGCAAGGAATTTATGTTTTGTTGTCTGGCTCCTTGAAGTCGTGCAACGCACAGAGACGTTGCTTTCACTACTTTCCAACTAAATCGTCGCATACATTTATTGTTTTCCAGTAGTATCAAATTCACTCCATTGAGAATTTACTACTTCATATCGTGTATCAGTAGCATAATCTAACTGCGTACTTAGCCAAAAGCCAATACTCAAAAAGATGGTTTCATTCTATTTTTTTTTTAAACTTAGTATTAAATAAAGTTAATAAAGTGTGAACCCTCACAACAACGACGCATTAGCGACAGATTAAAATGCTCATGATAAACAGAATGTTTCTGTGTATGTGTATCATGAAATTGCTTGGAAGTAACGCAAGAATCGGACATATCTTATGTTTTGACGTTTTTCTTTTTTTATATTGTTGTGTAAAGCATCGCGGAATATACAAATTAATAGGTAGTTTTGTTTTGCAATTAATTAATATAAAAAAAGTAAAAAAAAAATATATACTTGAGCACGCCAGAAAAAAACTCATAAAATTCATCGTGAGCAACAGCATTTTTTCAGGAAAATGCCACCAAAAAAATCTAACCTCAACAATCAAAGTAGCCGTCATGCAAGACGTGACCACACGAGGCACTCTACAAACGCTACAGAAAGACGTATGCAGGAATCGAATGAACATCGTGATGAACGTCTGCGGCTATAAAGAGAAAGTTCAAGAACGGCGCGTGAACTCAATGTAGCCAGATTTCGTCAGCATGATCAACGGAGACAACAAACCAGTTGCACATTAACACGCGCGTCATTTCTTCGTCTTGCATTCGAGTATTCGCCAGACATCAATTACTCTGCGCATGCGAAAATTGCCATCGGTCTAATGGACCGAATATGTGTACACTGTCACGCCTTGAAATTCCGCAATGAACCTCCAGGCATGTGTTGTTCATCAGGAAAAGTGGTTTTATCAACTCTTCTCACTCCACCGGAGCCTTTGCAGTCACATCTGGCTGGTGAATCAGCTGATTCAAAATTATTTTTACGCATGACAGGCAAATTTAATTCCTGCTTCCAGATGAAATCATTTGGCACAACTAAAATTTGCAGTCACTTACCCGATGGATGTCTGTCAAATACAACATTTATTGCCGGTGATTTGATGACTTTTAAGTCAATTGACACTATTATTGATGAAAATGAGATCGTCAATTTTCCAATTGAATTTTTAAATTCTCTGGATATGCCAGGAATGCCGCCACACAAGCTCTGTCTAAAAATTGGTTCACCAGTCATTTGTTTTCGATTTATGGATGGTTTTGTGAGCATACATACATGTGTACAAGCAATGCAGCGCCCAATATATCTTAATATTTTTTTTTGATATTTTTTTATAAAATTATAGCAAAAAAATAGTTATTTCATTTATAGTTTCTTTTGATTAAATTTTTAAAAAAATTGTATTTTTTGCATTTTTACGATAAAAATATTCAAAATCACATAGATATATCGATTCAAAAGATTGCTACTAGGTGGCTAAATGGAATATTCGTTTTTCCTCCCGTATTCTCATTTTTTTGTTCTTTTTAAACCGCATTCGTCGAGTCCGTCATGTATGGGTCGGTTCTCATAAGAACGTGTGTATTTTATCGAGCTGTCAGTTAGATCCGTCGACGTAACGGATGCAACGGATTCTATGGGTCGGCCTCTTGAGATTTCTTTCACACCAATACATGCAAGCACATTTACATGAAGTTTGAGATCGATGGTTTGGGACACCCAGCCTTTGAACCTGTTCGTCGAATCTCTTCATTTGCGCTCACCTATACATGGCCAATGTTGTCGAAGAGTAAAAACATGCGGTAGAGAAAAGCAAGTTCTTGCTATATGTTTATTTATTTATGTAGCAAAAAAAAATGTTTGTTTATGCTTAAATTTTTATAATAATCGCTTTTCTTTCCAAAGAGCAGCTTTACTGCGCAATCTCTATACATAAAAATAAGTTTCAATTTTGTGTGTGACCTCTAGGGTCCGGCTGGGTGGATTTCTATAATTTTTTTTAAATGGAAAGGCACCATTTGTAAATGGTTTAGAAAAAAAAAATAAATCCGTCCTGCGGAAGTCGAAGTTTTTTTAAGGTTTTTTTTTAAAGGTATTTCAAAGATTTATTTATTTCCATTGTATATACATTGCCTATAGTACTATCTTGGTGACATGTGGACCGTGGCGCTCCAAGCGGCACTGGGTAGTGTTAACTCGGTAAATTGAAAGTGGCAACAAAGAGAAGAGAAACTCTTAACTTAAGAAATAGAAAAGGACAAAGAAAAGGAAAAAAAATGTGGTGAGGTAAATTGAATGTTGATGTTGAAGACATGTTTTGTTTACCTATATTCTTAGGGCAGATGAAAGATATTTGTTTTTTTTTTTTTTGGTTGCGGTTGCGGTGCTGTGCTTTGTTCATAAAGGAGTAAGTATGTATGGATATAGGTAGGTAGTTTATATACAATGGTTTCGCTTCGCTGAGTTGAATACATTTTTGTAAGTATTTGTACACGACATTTTCATTGCTGTTCCATTTTTTTATATGGAATACGAGAACTGATTTTTATATATGGATTTATATATTTGTACGTACGTCATTGATAACACTTTTGATTCGAATTCTTTAGGATTTTCAAGTTTTTTACGAGCACTGGTACTTACCTACATACATATTTGTACATACGTAAATCATTGACCAGACTTTTGATTCGAATTCTTAGGATTTTGATTGTTTGTTTACTATTATGAAGGTTGGCACTTTGAAAAAATATACACATACATTCTTCAAATTTAAACACAAACTTACTTCTTGCTGGATATATACAAACGTGCTTGATGAAATGGATTTTTGTTATTTTGCTTTCCATTTTAAAAGGTGCAAATTAAGTGCAAACTATGCGTAGAAATTTATTTCAAAAAATTGTTTGCAAATTGATTTCAGATTTGTATAGTAAGTAGTAAGTAGACAGATTATAATATGTACCTACAATGTGGTAATATAAGAAAAGGTGGAGATATACGGATATACTCCGCGGATTTAGTATCTTCAAAATCATCTATTTCTTCGCTGAAGATTAATGAAGCTTCCCTCACTTCATCATCAGAACTGATAGTTTTTGTTCTTTAAGAACACTAAAAAAAAATATTAGCAAATTGATATACATAATATTGGTTGGATGTTCTTACCAGTATCGCCCGCGGTTGTTGCTGTCGTTGTTGTTGTCAATGTGTCTGTCGTTGTTGCTGCTGTTGAAGATTCTTTTCCTTCGAAATCCTCCAATTCGTAGTTGAAGATTAGAGAGGCCCTCTCGCTTCGTCCTCAATACTTAGACCCTTCTTTCTTTTAGGGCACCCTGACATCAAAGATTAGATAAGATTAGATTATTTGTATTGCATTCCTTAGAATTTATGTACAATTGGTCTTAAACTAACTTATAACCAAAATAAGTCATGTCGGCTCAACAACAGGGGCCCGGTGTACCTCAGCTGACTCTATACAGTGCTATAATTTTTACTTATATCATATTTTTGTTTGCATAATCTTTTAATTAAAATTCTTAATTATAATTAACTGTCTTTGGTTTCAAAAAATTGGGGTAAGGATGTGGTGTTGTTTATCCTCTGTTGTGTCCGTTGCTGGTTCTCTCGTAGAACGGGGCTTCGTCATTGTTCTGAAATCAAAGAAAAATATTAGCAAATTAATATACCTACTGTTGGCTGTGTTCTTACCAACATCGTCCTCATCCAGCGTAAAAATGTAAATTTCTGACATCAAATTTATTCTTTTCAAATTTTTTACTTTCTCACTATGATGCGAAATTTTCTTTTCGAAGCTATTTAACAGCTACGCAACTTTTGCCTGTAGCTCGCTTTAATTCTTTTTTATAATGCTTGGATAACGTTTTTTTCCTGCAAAGAATTTATGTTTTGTTGTCTGGCTCCTTGAAGTCGTGCAACGCACTACTTTCCAACTAAATCGTCGCATACATTTATTGTTTTCCAGTAGTATCAAATTCACTCCATCGAGAATTTACTACTTCATATCGTGTATCAGTAGCATAATCTAACTGCGCACTTAGCCAAAAGCCAATACTCAAAAAGTGTATCATGTGTATGTGTATCATGAAATTGCTTGGAAGTAACGCAAGAATTGGACATATCTTATGTTTTGACGTTTTTCTTTTTTTATATTGTGTAAAGCATCGCGGAATATACAAATTAATAGGTGGTTTTGTTTTGCAATTAATTAATATAAAAAAAGTAAAAAAAAAATATATACTTGAGCACGCCAGAAAAAAACTCATAAAATTCATCGTGAGCAACAGCATTTTTTCAGGAAAATGCCACCAAAAAAATCTAACCTTAACAATCAAAGTAGCCGTCATGCAAGACGTGACCACACGAGGCACTCTACAAACGCTACAGAAAGACGTATGCAGGAATCGAATGAACATCGTGATGAACGTCTGCGGCTATAAAGAGAAAGTTCGAGAACGGCGCGTGAACTCAATGTAGCCAGATTTCGTCATCATGATCAACGGAGACAACAAACCAGTTGCACATTAACACGCGCGTCATTTCTTCGTCTTGCATTCGAGTATTCGCCAAACATCAATTACTCTGCGCATGCGAAAATTGCCATCGGTCTAATGGACCGAATATGTGTACACTGTCACGCCTTGAAATTCCGCCAGGCATGTGTTGTTCATCAGGAAAAGTGGTTTTATCAACTCTTCTCACTCCACCGGAGCCTTTGCAGTCATTTCTGGCTGGTGAATCAGCTGATTCAAAATTATTTTTACGCATGACACGCAAATTTAATTCCTGCTTCCAGATGACGTCATTTGGCGCAACTAAAATTTGCAGTCACTTACCCGATGGACGTCTGTCAAATACAACATTTATTGCCGGCGATTTGATGACTTTTAAGTCAATTGACACTATTATTGATGAAAATGAGATCGTCAATTTTTCAATTGAATTTTTAAATTCTCTGGATATGCCAGGAATGCCGCCACACAAGCTCTGTCTAAAAATTGGTTCACCAGTCATTTGTTTTCGATTTATGGATGGTTTTGTGAGCATACGTTTATACATGTGTACAAGCAATGCAGCGCCCAATATATGTTAATATTTTTTTTTGATATTTTTTTATAAAATTATAGCAAAAAATAGTTATTTCATTTATAGTTTCTTTTGATTAAATTTTTAAAAAAAAAATTGTATTTTTTGCATTTTTACGATAAAAATATTCAAAATCACATAGATATATCGATTCAAAACATTGCTTCTAGGTGGCTAAATGGAATATTCGTTTTTCCTCCAGTATTCTCATTTTTTTGTTCTTTTTAAACCGCATTCGTCGAGTCCGTCATGTATGGGTCGGTTCTCATAAGAACGTGTGTATTTTATCGAGCTGTCAGTTAGATCCGTCGACGTAACGGATGCAACGGATTCTATGGGTCGGCCTCTGGCAAGCACATTTACATGAAGTTTGAGATCGATGGTTTGGGACACCCAGCCTTTGAACCTGTTCGTCGAATCTCTTCATTTGCGCTCACCTATACATGGCCAATGTTGTCGAAGAGTAAAACCATGCGGTAGAGAAAAGCAAGTTCTTGCTATATGTTTATTTATTTATGTAGCAAAAAAATGTTTGTTTATGCTTAAATTTTTATAATAATCGCTTTTCTTTCCAAAGAGCAGCTTTACTGCGCAATCTCTATACATAAAAATAAGTTTCAATTTTGTGTGTGACCTCTAGGGTCCGGCTGGGTGGATTTCTATAATTTTTTTTCAATGAAAAGACACCATTTGTAAATGGTTTAGAAAAAAAAAATTAAATCCGTCCTGCGGAAGTCGAAGTTTTTTTAAGGTATTTCAAAGATTTATTTATTTCCATTGTATATACATTGCCTATAGTACTATCTTGGTGACATGTGGACCGTGGCGCTCCAAGCGGCACTGGGTAGAGTTAACTCGGTAAATTGAAAGTGGCGAACAAAGAGAAGAGAAACTCTTAACTTAAGAAATAGAAAAGAAGGACAAAGAAAAGGAAAAAAATGTGGTGAGGTAAATTGAATGTTGATGTTGAAGACATGTTTTGTTTACCTATATTCTTAGGGCAGATGAAAGATATTTGTTTTTTTTTTTTTTTTTTGGTTGCGGTTGCGGTGCTGTGCTTTGTTCATAAAGGAGTAAGTATGTATGGATATAGGTAGGTAGTTTGTATACAATGGTTTCGCTTCGCTGAGTAGAATAAATTTTTGTAAGGATTTGTACACGACATTTTCATTGCTGTTCCATTTTTTTATATGGAATACGAGAACTGATTTTTATATATGGATTTATATATTTGTACGTACGTCATTGATCACACTTTTGATTAGAATTCTTTAGGATTTTCAAGCATTTACGAGCACTGGTACTTACCTACATATATATTTGTACATACGTAAATCATTGACCAGACTTTTGATTCGAATTCTTAGGATTTTGATTGTTTGTTTACTATTATGAAGGTTGGCACTTTGAAAAAATATACACATACATTCTTGAAATTTAAACACAAACTTACTTCTTGCTGGATATATACAAAATTGCAAATTAAGTGCAAACTATGCGTAGAAATTTATTTCAAAAAATTGTTTGCAAATTGATTTCAGATTTGTATAGTAAGTAGTAAGTAGACAGATTATAATATGTACCTACAATGTGGTAATATAAGAAAAGGTGGAGAGAGACTATTATTTGCGTTAATTTGTAAGTCTAGTTGTGTATTAGTGTTTTTGTTAAAAATATATAGGTATATTACACACATACAAAATATTATAATTAAAGAGTGCCAGAATAAAACAGAACAAAAATCGCATTTTGGTATTATATATATTTTTTTATAGAAAATCTCATTTTTATATTTTTCTTCTTTTATTCTATTATCCTACGGATATACTCCGCGGATTTAGTATCTTCAAAATCATCCATTTCTTCGCTGAAGATTAAAGAAGCTTCCCTCGCTAAAACAACACTAAAAAAAAAATATTAGCAAATTGATATACATAATATTGGTTGGATGTTCTTACCAGCATCGCCCGCGGTTGTTGCTGTCGTTGTTGTTGTCAATGTGTCTGTCGTTGTTGCTGCTGTTGAAGATTCTTTGCCTTCGAAATCCTCCAATTCGTAGTTGAAGATTAGAGAGGCCCTCTCGCTTCGTCCTCAATACTTAGACCCTTCTTTCTTTTAGGGCACCCTGACATCAAAGATTAGATAAGATTAGATTATTTGTATTGCATTCGTTAGAATTTATGTACAATTGGTCTTAAACTAACTTATAACCAAAATAAATCATGTCGGCTCAACAACAGGGGCCCGGTGTACTTCAGCTGACTCTATACAATGCTATAATTTTTACTTATATCATATTTTTGTTTGCATAATCTTTTAATTAAAATAAAAAAATTGGGGTAAGGATGTGGTGTTGTTTATCCTCTGTTGTGTCCGTTGCTGGTTCTCTCGTAGAACGGGGCTTCGTCATTGTTCCGAAATCAAAGAAAAATATTAGCAAATTAATATACCTACTGTTGGCTGTGTTCTTACCAACATCGTCCTCATCCAGCGTCAAAATTTAAATTTCTGACATCAAATTTATTCTTTTAAAATTTTTTACTTTCTCACTATGATGCGAAATTTTCTTTTCGAAGCTATTTAACAGCTACGCAACTTTTGCCTGTAGCTCGCTTGAATTCTTTTTTATAATGCTTGGATAACGTTTTTTTTTCTGCAAAGAATTTATGTTTTGTTGTCTGGCTCCTTGAAGTCGTGCAACGCACAGAGACGTTGCTTTCACTAATTTCCATCTAAATCGTCGCATACATTTATTGTTTTCCAGTAGTATCAAATTCACTCCATCGAGAATTTACTACTTCATATCGTGTATCAGTAGCATAATCTAACTGCGCACTTAGCCAAAAGCCAATACTCAAAAAGTGTATCATGTGTATGTGTATCATGAAATTGCTTGGAAGTAACGCAAGAATTGGACATATCTTATGTTTTGACGTTTTTCTTTTTTTATATTGTGTAAAGCATCGCGGAATATACAAATTAATAGGTGGTTTTGTTTTGCAATTAATTAATATAAAAAAAGTAAAAAAAAAATATATACTTGAGCACGCCAGAAAAAAACTCATAAAATTCATCGTGAGCAACAGCATTTTTTCAGGAAAATGCCACCAAAAAAATCTAACCTCAACAATCAAAGTAGCCGTCATGCAAGACGTGACCACACGAGGCACTCTACAAACGCTACAGAAAGACGTATGCAGGAATCGAATGAACATCGTGATGAACGTCTGCGGCTATAAAGAGAAAGTTCGAGAACGGCGCGTGAACTCAATGTAGCCAGATTTCGTCATCATGATCAACGGAGACAACAAACCAGTTGCACATTAACACGCGCGTCATTTCTTCGTCTTGCATTCGAGTATTCGCCAAACATCAATTACTCTGCGCATGCGAAAATTGCCATCGGTCTAATGGACCGAATATGTGTACACTGTCACGCCTTGAAATTCCGCAATGAACCTCCAGGCATGTGTTGTTCATCAGGAAAAGTGGTTTTATCAACTCTTCTCACTCCACCGGAGCCTTTGCAGTCACTTCTGGCTGGTGAATCAGCTGATTCAAAATTATTTTTACGCATGACACGCAAATTTAATTCCTGCTTCCAGATGACGTCATTTGGCGCAACTAAAATTTGCAGTCACTTACCCGATGGATGTCTGTCAAATACAACATTTATTGCCGGCAATTTGATGACTTTTAAGTCAATTGACAAAAAAATAGTTATTTCATTTATAGTTTCTTTTGATTAAATTTAAAAAAAAAATTGTATTTTTTGCATTTTTACGATAAAAATATTCAAAATCACATAGATATATCGATTCAAAAGATTGCTTCTAGGTGGCTAAATGGAATATTCGTTTTTCCTCCAGTATTCTCATTTTTTTGTTCTTTTTAAACCGCATTCTTCGAGTCCGTTATGTATGGGTCGGTTCTCATAAGAACGTGTGAATTTTATCGAGCTGTCAGTTAGATCCGTCGACGTAACGGATGCAACGGATTCTATGGGTCGGCCTCTTGCAAGCACATTTCCATGAAGTTTGAGATCGATGGTTTGGGACACCCAGCCTTTGAACCTGTTCGTCGAATCTCTTCATTTGCGCTCACCTATACATGGCCAATGTTGTCGAAGAGTAAAACCATGCGGTAGAGAAAAGCAAGTTCTTGCTATATGTTTATTTATTTATGTAGCAAAAAAAATGTTTGTTTATGCTTAAATTTTTATAATAATCGCTTTTCTTTCCAAAGAGCAGCTTTACTGCGCAATCTCTATACATAAAAATAAGTTTCAATTTTGTGTGTGACCTCTAGGGTCCGGCTGGGTGGATTTCTATAATTTTTTTTAAATGAAAAGGCACCATTTGTAAATGGTTTAGAAATCGTGGCGCTCCAAGCGGCACTGGGTAGAGTTAACTCGGTAAATTGAAAGTGGCGAACAAAGAGAAGAGAAACTCTTAACTTAAGAAATAGAAAAGAAGGACAAAGAAAAGGAAAAAAATGTGGTGAGGTAAATTGAATGTTGATGTTGAAGACATGTTTTGTTTACCTATATTCTTAGGGCAGATGAAAGATATTTGTTTTTTTTTTTTTGGTTGCGGTTGCGGTGCTGTGCTTTGTTCATAAAGGAGTAAGTATGTATGGATATAGGTAGGTAGTTTGTATACAATGGTTTCGCTTCGCTGAGTTGAATAAATTTTTGTAAGGATTTGTACACGACATTTTCATTGCTGTTCCATTTTTTTATATGGAATACGAGAACTGATTTTTATATATGGATTTATATATTTGTACGTACGTCATTGATCACACTTTTGATTCGAATTCTTTAGGATTTTCAAGTATTTACGAGCACTGGTACTTACCTACATATATATTTGTACATACGTAAATCATTGACCAGACTTTTGATTCGAATTCTTAGGATTTTGATTGTTTGTTTACTATTATGAAGGTTGGCACTTTGAAAAAATATACACATACATTCTTCAAATTTAAACACAAACTTACTTCTTGCTGGATATATACAAACGTCCTTGATGAAATGGATTTTTGTTATTTTGCTTTCCATTTTAAAAGGTGCAAATTAAGTGCAAACTATGCGTAGAAATTTATTTCAAAAAATTGTTTGCAAATTGATTTCAGATTTGTATAGTAAGTAGTAAGTAGACAGATTATAATATGTACATACAATGTGGTAATATAAGAAAAGGTGGAGAGAGACTATTATATGCGTTAATTTGTAAGTCTAGTTGTGTATTAGTGTTTTTGTTAAAAATATATAGGTATATTACACACATACAAAATATTATAATTAAAGAGTGCCAGAATAAAACAGAACAAAAATCGCATTTTGGTATTATATATATTTTTTTTTATAGAAAATCTCATTTTTATATTTTTCTTTTTTTATTCTATTATCCTACGGATATACTCCGCGGATTTAGTATCTTCAAAATCATCCATTTCTTCGCTGAAGATTAAAGAAGCTTCCCTCGCTAAAACAACACTAAAAAAAAAATATTAGCAAATTGATATACATAATATTGGTTGGATGTTCTTACCAGCATCGCCCGCGGTTGTTGCTGTCGTTGTTGTTGTCAATGTGTCTGTCGTTGTTGCTGCTGTTGAAGATTCTTTGCCTTCGAAATCCTCCAATTCGTAGTTGAAGATTAGAGAGGCCCTCTCGCTTCGTCCTCAATACTTAGACCCTTCTTTCTTTTAGGGCACCCTGACATCAAAGATTAGATAAGATTAGATTATTTGTATTGCATTCGTTAGAATTTATGTACAATTGGTCTTAAACTAACTTATAACCAAAATAAATCATGTCGGCTCAACAACAGGGGCCCGGTGTACTTCAGCTGACTCTATACAATGCTATAATTTTTACTTATATCATATTTTTGTTTGCATAATCTTTTAATTAAAATAAAAAAATTGGGGTAAGGATGTGGTGTTGTTTATCCTCTGTTGTGTCCGTTGCTGGTTCTCTCGTAGAACGGGGCTTCGTCATTGTTCCGAAATCAAAGAAAAATATTAGCAAATTAATATACCTACTGTTGGCTGTGTTCTTACCAACATCGTCCTCATCCAGCGTCAAAATTTAAATTTCTGACATCAAATTTATTCTTTTAAAATTTTTTACTTTCTCACTATGATGCGAAATTTTCTTTTCGAAGCTATTTAACAGCTACGCAACTTTTGCCTGTAGCTCGCTTGAATTCTTTTTTATAATGCTTGGATAACGTTTTTTTTCCTGCAAAGAATTTATGTTTTGTTGTCTGGCTCCTTGAAGTCGTGCAACGCACAGAGACGTTGCTTTCACTAATTTCCATCTAAATCGTCGCATACATTTATTGTTTTCCAGTAGTATCAAATTCACTCCATCGAGAATTTACTACTTCATATCGTGTATCAGTAGCATAATCTAACTGCGCACTTAGCCAAAAGCCAATACTCAAAAAGTGTATCATGTGTATGTGTATCATGAAATTGCTTGGAAGTAACGCAAGAATTGGACATATCTTATGTTTTGACGTTTTTCTTTTTTTATATTGTGTAAAGCATCGCGGAATATACAAATTAATAGGTGGTTTTGTTTTGCAATTAATTAATATAAAAAAAGTAAAAAAAAAATATATACTTGAGCACGCCAGAAAAAAACTCATAAAATTCATCGTGAGCAACAGCATTTTTTCAGGAAAATGCCACCAAAAAAATCTAACCTTAATAATCAAAGTAGCCGTCATGCAAGACGTGACCACACGTGGCACTCTACAAACGCTACAGAAAGACGTATGCAGGAATCGAATGAACATCGTGATGAACGTCTGCGGCTATAAAGAGAAAGTTCGAGAACGGCGCGTGAACTCAATGTAGCCAGATTTCGTCATCATGATCAACGGAGACAACAAACCAGTTGCACATTAACACGCGCGTCATTTCTTCGTCTTGCATTCGAGTATTCGCCAAACATCAATTACTCTGCGCATGCGAAAATTGCCATCGGTCTAATGGACCGAATATGTGTACACTGTCATGCCTTGAAATTCCGCAATGAACCTCCAGGCATGTGTTGTTCATCAGGAAAAGTGGTTTTATCAACTCTTCTCACTCCACCGGAGCCTTTGCAGTCACTTCTGGCTGGTGAATCAGCTGATTCAAAATTATTTTTACGCATGACACGCAAATTTAATTCCTGCTTCCAGATGACGTCATTTGGCGCAACTAAAATTTGCAGTCACTTACCCGATGGATGTCTGTCAAATACAACATTTATTGCCGGCAATTTGATGACTTTTAAGTCAATTGACACTATTATTGATGAAAATGAGATCGTCAATTTTCCAATTGAATTTTTAAATTCTCTGGATATGCCAGGAATGCCGCCACACAAGCTCTGTCTAAAAATTGGTTCACCAGTCATTTGTTTTCGATTTATGGATGGTTTTGTGAGCATACATACATGTGTACAAGCAATGCAGCGCCCAATATATGTTAATATTTTTTTATAAAATTATAGCAAAAAAATAGTTATTTCATTTATAGTTTCTTTTGATTAAATTTTTAAAAAAATTGTATTTTTTGCATTTTTACGATAAAAATATTCAAAATCACATAGATATATCGATTCAAAAGATTGCTACTAGGTGGCTAAATGGAATATTCGTTTTTCCTCCCGTATTCTCATTTTTTTGTTCTTTTTAAACCGCATTCGTCGAGTCCGTCATGTATGGGTCGGTTCTCATAAGAACGTGTGTATTTTATCGAGCTGTCAGTTAGATCCGCCGACGTAACGGATGCAACGGATTCTATGGGTCGGCCTCTTGAGATTTCTTTCACACCAATACATGCAAGCACATTTACATGAAGTTTGACATCGATGGTTTGGGACACCCAGCCTTTGAACCTGTTCGTCGAATCTCTTCATTTGCGCTCACCTATACATGGCCAATGTTGTCGAAGAGTAAAAACATGCGGTAGAGAAAAGCAAGTTCTTGCTTAATGTTTATTTATTTATGTAGCAAAAAAAATGTTTGTTTATGCTTAAATTTTTATAATAATCGCTTTTCTTTCCAAAAAGCAGCTTTACTGCGCAATCTCTATACATAAAAATAAGTTTCAATTTTGTGTGTGACCTCTAGGGTCCGGCTGGGTGGATTTCTATAATTTTTTTTTAAATGAAAAGGCACCATTTGTAAATGGTTTAGAAAAAAAAATTAAATCCGTCCTGCGGAAGTCGAAGTTTTTTTAAGGTTTTTTGTTTAAGGTATTTCAAAGATTTATTTATTTCCATTGTATATACATTGCCTATAGTACTATCTTGGTGACATGTGGACCGTGGCGCTCCAAGCGGCACTGGGTAGAGTTAACTCGGTAAATTGAAAGTGGCGAACAAAGAGAAGAGAAACTCTTAACTTCAGAAATAGAAAAGAAGGACAAAGAAAAGGAAAAAAATGTGGTGAGGTAAATTGAATGTTGATGTTGAAGACATGTTTTGTTTACCTATATTCTTAGGGCAGATGAAAGATATTTGTTTTTTTTTTTGGTTGCGGTTGCGGTGCTGTGCTTTCTTCATAAAGAAGAAAGTATGTATGGATATATGTAGGTAGTTTATATACAATGGTTTCGCTTCGCTGAGTTGAATACATTTTTGTAAGGATTTGTACACGACATTTTCATTGCTGTTCCATTTTTTTATATGGAATACGAGAACTGATTTTTATATATGGATTTATATATTTGTACGTACGTCATTGATCACACTTTTGATTCGAATTCTTTAGGATTTTCAAGTATTTACGAGCACTGGTACTTACCTACATACATATTTGTACATACGTAAATCATTGACCACACTTTTGATTCGAATTCTTAGGATTTTGATTGTTTGTTTACTATTATGAAGGTTGGCACTTTGAAAAAATATACACATACATTCTTGAAATTTAAACACAAACTTACTTCTTGCTGGATATATACAATATATCCAAATCACATTTTGGTATTATATATATTTTTTTTATAGAAAATCTCATTTTTTAATTTTTCTTTTTTTATTCTATTATCCTACGGATATACTCCGCGGATTTAGTATCTTCAAAATCATCCATTTCTTCGCTGAAGATTAAAGAAGCTTCCCTCGCTTCATCCTCAGAACTAATAGTTTTTGTTCTTTTAGAACACTAAAAAAAAAATATTAGCAAATTGATATACATAATATTATCAGTGAACTTAACTCCAAAATTACCGCTGTTGTAGAATCCAACTCAGTCATATGCGAACCTAAGAATCATAAATACAAAAACGTTTCAGATATCACAATCAAGCTTATGAAGACGAGAAGCTTTTGGCTTAAACGGTTAAAGAATATTTCACAAGCATTTGAATAAAGGCAATTCTCTCTTGAGCTCTCATCCAGAATTCAATGCCTAAGCAAACTCATTAATCAAAGAGTACATATTGACCTCAACAACGCTTTTAAAAAAAGGCTTCAAAAAATTCGTCCCTCTCCTCAAGCATTCAAAGAAATTGACAAAATCACTGGCAGGAAGTTCTTCGGTACTGATATCTCTAAAGACCTTCTTACCTATAATGGTCTAGATCTAGTTGACACTCAGTCAAAAATAAATGGTTTCCAAGATTTCTTATAAGGCAGAAATTATACATTGAGAAGACTCCAAATCGTGGTAGTAACTTCACTAACGATGTCTGCTCCACAGTAGAACTTCGTTTAATCGATCTTAACACACATATCATAACATTTTCGACATCTTACCCTTCTCATAATCCTTCTATTCCTCCTTTTACTAATCCGCTACAGGTACAGATTTTTAGATCCAACCTCAAAAACAAAAAACCGTCAGGAATAGACGGGATATTAAATTTTATGTTGCGAAAATGCTGTCATTCTCTCGATATTCTCCTCTCATCCATATATAACCATTGTATCAATAATGGCTATTTTGCTTCAGATTGGAAAATAGCAAAATTATTACCAATTGCAAAAAATAGATCGACCAGAGAAATACGAAAATTTTGACCTATATCATTGCTCTCGAATATAGGGAAACTTTTCGAAAAATTTCTATCTGAACCAATTAACATGTTTTGCGATGAAAAGAATATAATACCGAAGAATCAATTTGAATTTAGAAAAGATCATTCAACGGAACACGCCGCACTTCTTCTCTGTGACAAAATTGTGCATAATTTGAGGTCGTACTATTTGTGTTAATATTGACTTGGAAAAGGCATTTGATTCTCTCTGATGATCTCTCAGATGACACTCTGATAACAGCAAGTGATGTGAGACCACTAAAGGCTTTGCTTAAAATAGAACAAAAACTTCCCTTACTAGCTGACTATTTTCAAAGATGGGGCTTAAAAGTCAATTGTGAAAATTGTAGCTTTAATGCCATTGATTGGCAGTTAAAGAAAGCAAAACCCTTGCATTGAAAATTAATGACACCCCCATTCCTCTACGATCTGAAATGAAATACCTAGGGATTAACTTTCATAATAGGTTCCTTTTTAACAAGCACGCACGAAAAGTGTTGTCGAAAGCAAAAGCTGTAACTGCTACACTAAAACCAGTACTTCACTCTAGGTCAATGTCCAAAAATACAAAAATACTTATCTACAAAACATTAACTCGTCCAATCTTGACATACGGTTTCAGCGCGTGGTTTACTATTTCTCCCACTGAAGCAAAAGAGAAAAATTTGAAAGAAAAATCTTGAGATTTTGCTGCGGAAAATTTAGAAGGGCAAACAAAAAATATTTCTCGAACAAAATAATTTACGAATCGTGCAAAGTAGCGCCGCTCTTTACATAGAATATAACAAATCTCACAAGACGTAAACTTCATCGTACAGAACATCATCCTAATAGATTGATTAGGTCCTTGTTTGAATCCAACATCACAGATTGCTTGGAAAACAACTACTACATTTCTCCTTTTAATGTTCTTAACGAATGATCACTACCACTTGTTGGACCTGATGTAAAGAGAGGCTCAATTATTGCTTTTTGTGAAAGGGCCTCACGCCTAAACCTGAAGGGATAGTAGAAGATAGTCCTGTAAGTTATGTTATATGTATAAACATTATTGTTTTTGTTTAAAAAAATAACTTAGTCTTTGAATTCATAATTTATTACTTACTTTGGTACTCTTGCCAACTTTTTTGTGTAAATATCTAGTAATTGTTTTTAATATTACAGTATAAGAAAAATACAGACAAAGTATGCCGGGAGCAAGCATACAAGTTAACTTTTGCTATACAAAACAAATGAAAATGAGTAACATTTAATTTTTGAGAAGTTATATATTTAGAATAAAATAACAACCTTTTTTGAATTTATTTGCCAAGCATAACTTAGAAGTCGGCTACATATTATGTACATATATTGAACAAATATTGTTAACAAAAATGTATGTGTTTCAAAAGCCTCAATAATAAAACGAATATGAATGAAATGATGTGTTGTTAAAGGTTATAGATTCAATCACATTGTCATTTAACAAGACTTTGGGAAGATTTGATGTATCTATTGCTTTTTTGCAGATAATAAGACATTGTGACTTTTTGGCATTCGAACAGAGGGCATTTCTTCGCGACCATGAAAGAATTTTTTTAAGATCATTATTAACTTCATCGATCCCGTTTATAATTCTTCGCAAGGGACAACTGTGTTGCATTTGAACATCATCTGCATACATATCTACAGAAGAACTTAAAGGGCTAAGGGAAAGATCGTTTATGCATATACAGAATAATAATGGTATCAAAATTGACCCTTGGGGTACACCTCTAGTCACAGGTAGAAACGAAGATACAACATTATCTTTATTAAGTGCCTGGCACCTATCGCCGAGATAAGACTGAATTAGTTTATAAGATGAAAAAGAAAAATTGGTTTGGTTAACAAGCTTAGAGCAAAGAATATGGTAATCCACTGTATCAAATGCTTTCTAAAAGTATGAAGCTTCTTTTGATTAACGAATATCTTCAAATATTTTAATTAAGGTGGTAGTACAGCCATGTTTTGGTCGAAAACCAGACTGACTGTTATTCAAAAAGTGATTTGTATTAAGAAAATCTCGTATTTATGCGCTCATAATTTTCTCAAGTGCTTTGCATAACTGCTCTTTAAACTGTCGATCTTAAACTGTTTCCATCTCCTATACGCTGCATCATGACGACACATGAGCCACTGAATGTCATTGTTAAACCACGAAGTTCTATTTTTCTTGACAATTTTATCTTAAGAGGAACGAAATCATTAAACAGTTTTAGTATATTACTTTGTAAGAACGATATTTGGTCATCAACTGTTTAGAAGACTTGAGTCTCTTAGGACATCACTATTAAAATTGCCCACTAAAATAACAAGCGAAGCAACAAATGACAATTCATCTAAAACTGAAGTGATCTCGTTATCAATCTTGTCCGTTATTCTCTTCTCAAGATCATACATTCGCGTAAACAATTGAGAAATTATATGGTCACTCAGTTTATTAAGAGAATCATCAAGCGTTGTGCATGGTCCATCGGTGTTTTCTTCTAAAGAGTGTTCCACTTCCGATTTTTCGTTTTTTATGAGTGTTTTTCTTCGTAGAAATTTTACTGGAGTGTTGACAATTGGGGTATTGTTTTTTGGAGTACTTGTAAGTGGTAGTGATAGACGTTACCTGGTCTTTGTAAAGTAATTTGTGTGTTCTTGCCTTTTCTAGTTACCGTCGACATGATTGTGTATGTAATGATAATGACTACGATAAAAGTCTTTTTTTTCTTTTTATTCTACGATATGAGCAAGAAAAAAATAATAGAATTTCAGTTTTAAAACTTAAAAATATATAAAATATTCGCAAAAAATAAGGTCAACCACTTTCAAGAGCTAACTGTTTGTCACGATAGGATGAAAAACCTTGCTAAATAAAAAAAAACTACTTGGAAATCAAGATCGCGACTTAATCACACACGTCTTTTCAGTAACACATTCCTCTGACTGACTAAAATTACCCCTTATAATTTGTAATGTAGCCTGCATAGAAACTAAGGAATATTGTTAAACGAATGTAGAGTATAGAATACGTTAACAAAAACAAACTAGAACAAAATGGAAGAAGTAAAATGTATCGAATAAGCCACTTAAAAATTAATTGTATGAAGGAATGAATGATTGTAAATATTATTAATTAAAAAAAAATTAAATGACATGTAATGAAAAAAAAATAATACAACTCCTTTATTCGATATCACAAAAAACTATATAGATGAAATTCAAGAAAAGAATTAAAACAAAAAAAAAATGTAAAACAAAATATATGTTTTAGCAACTCAAAAATCCAAATCCCTATTGTACAAGTGGCGAGTAAAAAAGAAATCAACACTAACTTGACATGATTTCTCTTTTTCTTCAAGACGGGTGGTGTGAAGGGAGCACACTGGCGACCACTTTTTTTTTATAATTAACGCGCGTACAAGGGACTATTTGTTTCCCTTTTAATGTAGTACACACTGCGTGGGCATTAGCAAGATAGCGAGGGAAGTGTCGATCCTAAGCTCGTAGAGGACGGATGTCGAGGTGCGCGCACAAATAATTAAACAAAAGCCAAACAAATAATTATTGCGCGTTGTAATCGCGAGTGCTTTTAAAAAAAAAAATAATACACACTCGTTAGAGAAATTGGAAAAAAAAACCCTCGCGTGTGCTGTAAAAAAGAAATAATATTCACTCGCGTCGTAGGATGAATGATAAAGATGCCAACTCGCGCTGAGGAAGAAAAAAAAATAAAACGTATTCGCATAACAAATTATCCTCTAATCTGTCCCAAGACCTTTGTGCTTAACTGCCTCTTTCTTATCTACTGTAGGCATCGTATGACCATACAATGCTTGCGGTAAATAGATAAGGGCATCTGAATTTGTCTTATTGTGCTGAATGTTTAGATTGATTTTTTGTAAACAGGCTGTCTTATGGGCATAACACCTAAGACAGTTTGATTATTACAGAACTTAATTTGGATTTTCACTGCGCAGTTCGACTTAATCAGAGTTGTGTTTTGTATGTAAGTATTTTTAAATGGTAAGTGATTTTTGTGTCGTGTATTCAAATGTTCGTGGTTTAAGAAAGAATTTCTTTCACGTGTACATCTACACTGTTCAACACAGGCCAGCTGTTTTGGCATTAAGTGAAACTCAGGTTGGAGTAAATACTGATTTATCAGAATTTGCTCTACATGGGTATAGCTTGGTGCCATTACTCTTTTCCCATCATAGTCTCGTGGTCTATGTTTGGAATGATATTGCTTGCCAGAGCCTTCCCCAATATGGGCAATGTTCCAACACGGACTTTAACTTCTTATGGCTCAAATTCACTGTCCGCAAACATGTCATTCATTATTGTTTTATTTACAGGAGTCCAAATCTTGACAGTAATTCGACTTGTAACGAGTTTGATGCACTGTCTGATTCCATCTCGAAAATTGTTTCCCTTTGTCCTCGCACTGAAATCGTTATTGCGGGCGATTTCAATGTACACAATTCCAATTGGCTCCGCTATTCTGGTCAGACAACACCCGAAGGAAGGTATGTCGAGCTCTTTGCCAGGTTACATCACCTTACCCAACTGATCGATGTGCCAACCCGTACACCGGATGTTGTTGGGCATGGGCAAGCCGCCCATAATCTCGACTTGTTTCTTACTTCTCAACCTAATAAACATACCATTAATGTAACTTCTCCATTTGGCACTTTAGACCAATGTGCCATTTCAGCTAATTTCTCATCCTCCATCCATCCAGTTAAAAAACAACTTCCTACCAGGACCATTTGGTAATACGAGAAAGCCAACTGGGACGGCCTGAGTATTTTTTTCCAAAACTTTAACTGGTCACTATGCTTCCTCGATAGTGACATTGATGCCAGTACTGAAATGATCACAAATGTGATTCTTCTAGGGATGCGTGCTTTTATTCCATGACCAAATATTACGGCAAAAAATTCTGCAGTGTCCCAAAGGCATTGTTGGTCATTTGTAAAAAAATATTAAAAACTCCTCAACATCTTCGGTTCCAACGCTCATCGACAATAACAAACCAATTGTTTACTCTTCAGGCAAACTTGCTCGCCGCCCATTTCTCTGCCAACTTCACGCTGCCGCATAGCAACGTTGCCCCTCCTGTACTTGAGAATGTAAATTTTTCCATGGGACAGATTTTTTTCCGCACTCGTACAGTAGCAAGAGTTCTCAAAGATCTCGATATACACAAATCCGCTGGCCCGGATGGTATACCCCCGATTCTTCTGAAGAGGTTTTCTTCCACACTGGGAAAGCCACTGCGTAAGCTTTTCCATCGCTCCTACTCTTCTGGAATCTTTCCTAGAAGATGGAAAACAGCATTTGTCCAGCCTGTCCCTAAGAAAGGTGACCCATCCTCCCCCTCCTCCTACCGACCCATAGCACTGACATCCCTTCTTTCTTAGGTCATGGAAACACTGATTAACCGTCAGCTTAAGGAATATCTCGAAGATCGTAAGCTTCTCCATGACCGTCAGTATGGCTTCCGCAGCAATCGTTCCACTGGTGATCTGATGGCATATCTCACCGAACAGTGGAACAAATCTTTACATCGCTTTGGTGAAAGTAAGATTATTGCTCTTGATATCTCCAAGGCATTTGATAGAGTTTGGCATGAAGCTCTCTTATCGAAAATGCGTGCTTTTGGGATCGATACTACTCTTGTTCGTTGAATTAGAAGCTATCTTCTGGACCGTTCAATACAAGTTGTATTGGACGGATTCAAGTCTGATTCCCATAAAATAAATGCTGGTGTGCCCCAGGGCTCTGTTCTGTGTCCGACTCTTTCCTCATTTTTATAAATGATCTTCTGTCTGTAACTTCTAATCCACTTAACTGTTTTGCTGACAACTCTACCCTCAGCTTTTCATATTCGTTCGATAATTCACGTCCTTCGCCTTCGGACGTACAATTGCAACGGTGCCATATGTCAAGCTCATTAAACTCCGATTTATACAGCATTGTCAAATGGGGTAAAAGGAGTTTAATGCTTCGAAAACTCAATGCTGTCTTCTGTTGTTAAAGCTTAACATACCCCTAATGCCATTGTCCATGAATGGTACTTACATCGAAGAAACCGAAAAGCTCTCAGTACTCGGTATGTGTGTCCACGACGACCTCCGTAGGAACGACCATATATTTGAAATCGCTAAGAATGCTGCTAAGTGCTTAGGTTTTCTGTAGCGGTGTAAGAAGTATTTTTCCCCATCTAATCTGGCTACAATTTATAAAGCGTTTATACGCCCTAAACTCGAGTATAACTCCCACCTGTGGGCAGGTACTTCACAAACATCGCTTCACCTGCTTGATAGAATACAAAATCGAGCGTTAAGATTGATAGGAAATAGAACTGCCGCTGAAACAATTGCCCCTCTCGAACACCGACGCAATATTTCATGTCTTTCCTTATTTTATCGTTTCTTTTATAAAAAATGTTCACTCGAGGTAGCCAGCTGCATTCCTCCCCTTAAAAGTTTCGCCCGTAATACTCGTCTTGCTTGGAATGCCCATCAGTTCACCCTTGAGCCAAATTTCGGATGTACTGTGAAATATAGAGATTCTTTTTTTAGCCGTACAACACGACTTTGGAATGGTTTACCCGGCGAGATTTTCCCTTGCCATTTCAATTTTTGCAAACATTCAAAACCAATGTTAATCGACACCTCCTATCTCTCCCCTCCCTATCTTCCTAATGCCCGCGCAGTGTGTTACATTAAAAGGGAAACAAATAGTCCCTTGTGCGCGCGTTAATTATATATATAAAAAAAGCGAGAGTTCTCAAAGATCTCGATATAAACAAATCCGCTGGCCCGGATGGTACACCCTCGATTCTTCTGAAGTGGTGTTCTTCCACACTGGCAAAGCCACTGCCACAAGCTTTTCCATCGCTAATACTCTTCTGGAATCTTTCCTAGAAGATGGAAAACAGCATTTGTGCAGCCTGTCCCTAAAAAAGGGGACATATCCTCCCCCTTTTCCTACCGACCCATAGCACTAACATTCCTTCTTTCTAAGGTCATGGAAAGGCTGATTAACCATCAGCTTAAAGAATATCACGAAAATCGAAAGCTTCTCCACAACCGTCAGTATGGCTTCCGCAGCAGCCGTTCCACTGGTGATCTAATGGCATATCTCACCGAACAGTGGAACAAATCTTTACATCGCTTTGGTGAAAGTAAGATTATTGCTCTTGATATCTCCAAAGCATTTGATAGAGTTTGGCATGAAGCTCTCTTATCGAAAATGCGTGCTTTTGGGATCGTTCGTTGGATTAGAAGCTATCTCCTGTACCGTTCAATACAAGTTGTATCGGACGGATTCAAGTCTGATTCCTATACAATAAATGCTGGGGTGCCCCAGGGCTCTGTTCTGTCTCCGACTCTTTCCCTCATTTTTATAAATGATCTTCTGTCTGTTACTTCTAATCCACTTAACTGTTTTGCTGACGACTCTACCCTCAGCTTTTCATATTCGTTCGATAATTCACGTCCTTCGCCTTTGGACGTACAATTGCAACGGTGCCGTATGTCAAACTCATTGAACTCCGATTTATACAGAATTGTCAAATGGGGTAATAGGAATCGTGTGGAGTTTAATGCTTCGAAAACTCAATGCTGTCTTCTGTCGTTAAAGCTAAACATACCCCCAATGCCATTGTCCATGAATGGCACTTACATCGAAGAAACCGAAAAGCTCTAAGTACTCGGTATGTGTATCAACGACGACCTCCGTTGGAACGACCATATATTTGAAATCGCTAAGAATGCTGCTAAGTGCTTAGGTTTTCTGTATCGGTGTAAGAAGTATTTTTCCCCATCTGATCTGGCTACAATTTATAAAGCATTTATACGCCCTAAACTCGAGTATAACTCCCACCTCTGGGCAGGTGCTTCGCAAACATCGCTTCACCTGCTTGATATAATACAAAATCGAGCGTTAAGATTGATAGGAATAGGACAATTGCCCCACTCGAACACCGACGCAATGTTTCATGTCTTTCCTTATTTAATCGTTTCTTTTACAAAAAAATGTTCACTCGAAGTAGCCAGTTGCATTCCTCCCCTTAAAAGTTTCTCCCGTAATACTCGTCTCGCAAGGAATGCTCATCAGTTCACCCTTGAGCCTAATTTTGGACGTACCGTGAAATAAAGGGATTATTTTTTTGGCCGAACGACACGAATTTGGAATAGTTTACCCGGCGGGATTTTCCCTTGCCATTTTGATTTGCAAACATTTAAAACCAATGTTAATCGGCACCTCCTATCTCTCCCCTCCCTATCTTCGTAATGCCCGCGCAGTGTGTTCTACATTAAAAGGGAAACACATAATCTCTTGTGCGCGCGTTAATTATAAAAAAAAAGAGACAGAAGTTGTCGATTAATATTGGTTTTGTATGTTTGCAAATCAAAATGGCAAGGGAAAATCTCGCCGGGTAAACTATTCCAAATTCGTGTTGTTTGGCTAAAAAAAGAATCCCGATATTTCACGGTACGTCCAAAATTGGGTTAAAGAGTGAACTGTTGATCATTCCTTGCGAGACGAATATTACGGGAGAAACTTTTAAGGCTACTTCGAGTGAAATTTTTTTTATAAAAGAAACGATAAAATAAGGAAACCATGAAACATTGCGTCGGTGTTCGAGAGGGGCAATTGATTTAGCGGCAGTTCTATTTCCTATCAATCTTAACGCTCGATTTTGTACTCTATCAAGCAGATGAAGCGAAGTTTATTAAACACCTGTCCAGAGGTGGGAGTTATACTCGAGTTAAGGACGTATAAACGCTTTATTAATTGTAGCCAGATCAGATGGGGAAAAATACTTCTTACACCGATACAGTGTCGATTAGCATCCCATCCGATACGCACTCAATAACCCAACAAATTAAAAAAAAACTCAAATAGGAGAAAATTCTGATAACTCGTGATTTTATTTTAATGGATATAATTTAGTGCAAAATATACTTAGGCTATCACGGCCTCACCGTATATATTAGGAATGATGTTACATACCAACATGAATTAACACTTAATATTAATATAAACCTCTACCACAATAAGGTCTGTGTTCAAATACAGATTTTACCCTCGTGTGGTTAAAATTCACGGTAAAAAAGCGCATCATACATACTTGTTTTATCTAAAGAAGCCCTAATTTGGACAGGGTGTCAACTTCCAACGAATTTGATGCTTTGTCAATCTCCATACAAAGTATTGTTGCCCATTATCCTCACACTGAAATCATTATTACGGGTGGCTTCGCTATTCTGGCCAGACAACACCCGAAGGCATGTATGTTGAAATTTTTGCTAAGCTTAACTAACTTACTCAGCGTATTGATGAACCAACCCGAATTCCTGACATCACAGGCCAAGCCGCCAACACACTAGACTTGTTTCTTACCTCCGATCCTGATAAGCACAAAATTCGTGTTTTTTCGCCTATAGACACATCAGACCATTGTGTCATTTCTGCGATTCTCTCGTGCCAACAAAACTCACTTGAAGAGAAACCCCCTAGGAGAACCATTTGGCAATACGAGAAAGCCAACTGGGACGGTCTCAACTTCTAGGTTCTTTAACTGGTCGCTCTGCTTTCTCGGTAGCGACAGACTCCAGCGCAGTAATGGTAACAAATATTATCCTCTTAGGGTCAACGGCCTTGGCTCCGATAAAGCATCGCTTCCCGTGAGATCAGCGAAATCAAGCATCGTTGCGCGTGGTTAGTGGAAAGATGGGGGACCGTCTCGAAACCAACTGCGTGCTGTTGACATGTGTTATGTGTTTTCTGTTTTTCCGTCCTCCCTCTATCTTTTGTTCTGTCCTGTATCAATGTCATCTTGTGTGTTGTCTTTGTAATTGTCCGAGCCGATGGCCTCAGCAGCCAGTGCTCATAAGTGTCTCTGCTTCGTGAATTTATCTACGGAGCAGATCAATATGTAATGTAATCTATCCTCTTAGGTATGAAAAATTTTGTCCCGAATAGGTCAAAAAGTATCAAACCTTAAGACAACTCATGGTTTGATTCGAGCTGTAAGGAGGTTATCAGGTTGAAAGAGGTAAGTTTCCGATGTTATAAAGCCAACAAAACCGAGGGAAACCTGAAAAAGTTTCAGCAAGCTAGAATAGCCTGTAATGTTCACATTCGAAAAAATAAATTTTTAGATGATCAAAAAATCCGGCAAAAAATACTGCAATGTCCCAAAGGCAGTACAAATTTTTGGTCATTTGTTGAAAACGTAAAGTCCTCATTGGTTCAAACGCTGGTCTTCAATGATACTCCTGTTGTCAGTTCTCAAGAAATGGCAGATTTGCTTGCAGCACAATTCCCTGCTAACTCAACGCTGCCAGCAGGTATTAGAACTCCTCCTGAACTCGAGAAAATGATTTCATGGGACCAATCTTCCTTCGCACTGGTACAGTTGCAAGAGTATTAAAAGATCTTAACATACACAAATCCGCTCGCCCGGATAATATACCCGCTATTGTACTGAAGAAGTGTTCTTCAACGCTGGCAAAACCATTGCGTAAGCTTTTACATCTGTCCTATTCCTCTGGTCTCTTTCCGAGTGGATAGAAAACAGCATTTTTCAAGCCTATCCCTAAAAAAGGCGAATCTTCTTCTCCCTCAAACTATCGACCAATTGCACTTACGTCCCTTCTTTCATTGGTCATGGAAACGCTAATTAATTTTCAGCTAAAGAAATATCTTGAGGACCGCAAGCTTCTTAATGACCGGCAGTATGGCTTTCATGGCAACAGGTCCACCGGTGATTTTATGGTATATCTCACTGAAAAGTTGAACCAATTTCTCCATCGTTTAAGTGAAATCAAAATTATTGTACTTGATATTTCTAAGGCATTTGATAGAGTTTGGCATCAAGCTTTTTCATCGAAAATCGTGCATTTGGACTTGACGAATCTCTTCTTCGTTGGATTAATAATTACCTTTCGAAACGGTCAATACAAGTCGTATTGGACGGATTCAAGTCTGACTCTCACATAATAAACGCTGGCGTGCCCCAGGGCTCTGTTTTGTCTCCGACTCTCTTCCTTATTTTTATCAACGACTTATTATCTGAAACAACTAATCCTACCAATTTTTTCCATCACGACAGTACTCTCAGCTTCTCATATTCGTTTCCAGATTCACATCCTCGTTCTTCGGATGTGGAACTGCAACGGCAGAGTATGCTAAGTTCATTGGATTCTGATCTTGACAGCATTGTACAATAGGGAATAAGAAATCACGTAGAATTTAAGATTTCGAAAACTCAACTATCCATGATTCGCCTTGCATTGAGGAAACCGATCACCTCTCAGTTCTCGGTAGGTTCATTGCAGACCACCTTCTGTTGAATGACCACATATATTTGACGTTGCCAAAAATGCTGCGAGATGTTTAGGTTTCCTTCGAAGATGCAAGAAGTTCTTCACCACGTCTGATCTGGCTACAGTATATAAAGCATATTTATATTCGCCCTAAACTTGAGTATAATTCCCACATTTGGGCAGGTGCTCCTGTAACCCACTAGAGTTTTCTTGATAGAATACAAAAAAGAGCTTTAAAAATAATAGGCGATCGAACAATAACAGAAACATTTACATCTCTGGAGCACAGACGCTACTTCCATACACAATGCTCTAGCGAAATAGACAGTTGCATCCCTCCCCTGAAACGGTTGAACCGTAATACTCGCACTGCAAGGAATGCCAATCAGTATACCTTTGAGCATAACTTCGGACTTACTGCCAAATACAGGGATTCTTTCTTTAGTCGTACCACGCGAATGTGGAATGCCTTGCCAGACTCTGTTTTTCCCTCCCTCTTTGAAGTCCAGAACTTTAAAACACCTCCTTTCATATCCTTCCCTACTTTCCTAAAGCCCTCGCTGTGTTTTACTAATATTATAAGGGTAGTCAAAATCCTTTTAGTAAAAAAAACACAGATACAGAAAACCTAAGCACTAAGCAGAATTCTTAGCATTCTCAAATATATGGTCGTTCCAACGGAGGTCGTCGTTGACACACATACCGACTACTGAGAGCGTTTCGGTTTCTTCGATGTAAGTGCCATTCATGGACAATGGCATTGTGAGTATGTTTAGCTTTAACGACAGAAGACAGCATTGAGTTTTCGAAGCATTAAACTCCACACGATTCCTATTGCCCCATTTGACAATGCTGTGTAAGTCGGAGTTTAATGAGCTTGACATTCGGTACCGTAGCAATTGTACGTCCGAAGGCGAAGGACGTGAATTATCGTATGAATATGAAAACTGAAGTTAGAGTCGTCAGCAAAACAGTTAAGTGGATTAGAAGTAAAAGACAGAAGATCATATATAAAAATGAGGAAAAGAGAATTTATTTTGTGGGAATCAGACTTCAATCCGTCCACTACAACTTGTATTGAACGGTCCAGAAGATAGCTTCTAATCCAACGAACAAGAGTATCATCGATCCCAAAAGCACGCATTTTCGATCAGAAAGCTCCATTCCAAACTCTATCAAATGCTTTGGAGATATCAAGAGCAATAATCTTACTTTCACCAAAGCGATGTAAAGATTTGTTCCACTGTTCGGTGAGATATGCCATTAGATCACCAGTGGAACGGTTGCTGCGGAAGCCATACTGACGGTTGTGGAGAAGCTTTCGATTTTCGTGATATTCTTTAAGCTGATGGTTAATCAGCCTTTCCATGACCTTAGAAAGAAGGAATGTTAGTGCTATGGGTCGGTAGGAAAAGGGGGAGGATATGTCCCCTTTTTTAGGGACAGGCTGCACAAATGCTGTTTTCCATCTTCTAGGAAAGATTCCAGAAGAGTATTAGCGATGGAAAAGCTTGTAGCAGTGGCTTTGCCAGTGTGGAAGAACACCACTTCAGAAGAATCGAGGGTGTACCATCCGGGCCAGCGGATTTGTTTATATCGAGATCTTTGAGAACTCTCGCTTTTTTTATATATATAATTAACGCGCGCACAAGGGACTATTTGTTTCCCTTTTAATGTAACACACTGCGCGGGCATTAGGAAGATAGGGAGGGGAGAGATAGGAGGTGTCGATTAACATTGGTTTTGAATGTTTGCAAATTGAAATGGCAAGGGAAAATCTCGCCGGGTAAACCATTCCAAAGTCGTGTTGTACGGCTAAAAAAAGAATCTCTATATTTCACAGTACATCCGAAATTTGGCTCAAGGGTGAACTGATGGGCATTCCAAGCAAGACGAGTATTACGGGCGAAACTTTTAAGGGGAGGAATGCAGCTGGCTACCTCGAGTGAACATTTTTTATAAAAGAAACGATAAAATAAGGAAAGACATGAAATATTGCGTCGGTGTTCGAGAGGGGCAATTGTTTCAGCGGCAGTTCTATTTCCTATCAATCTTAACGCTCGATTTTGTATTCTATCAAGCAGGTGAAGCGATATTTGTGAAGTACCTGCCCACAGGTGGGAGTTATACTCGAGTTTAGGGCGTATAAACGCTTTATAAATTGTAGCCAGATCAGATGGGGAAAAATACTTCTTACACCGCTACAGAAAACCTAAGCACTTAGCAGCATTCTTAGCGATTTCAAATATATGGTCGTTCCTACGGAGGTCGTCGTGGACACACATACCGAGTACTGAGAGCTTTTCGGTTTCTTCGATGTAAGTACCATTCATGGACAATGGCATTAGGGGTATGTTAAGCTTTAACAACAGAAGACAGCATTGAGTTTTCGAAGCATTAAACTCCTTTTACCCCATTTGACAATGCTGTATAAATCGGAGTTTAATGAGCTTGACATATGGCACCGTTGCAATTGTACGTCCGAAGGCGAAGGACGTGAATTATCGAACGAATATGAAAAGCTGAGGGTAGAGTCGTCAGCAAAACAGTTAAGTGGATTAGAAGTTACAGACAGAAGATCATTTATAAAAATGAGGAAAGAGTCGGACACAGAACAGAGCCCTGGGGCACACCAGCATTTATTTTATGGGAATCAGACTTGAATCCGTCCAATACAACTTGTATTGAACGGTCCAGAAGATAGCTTCTAATTCAACGAACAAGAGTAGTATCGATCCCAAAAGCACGCATTTTCGATAAGAGAGCTTCATGCCAAACTCTATCAAATGCCTTGGAGATATCAAGAGCAATAATCTTACTTTCACCAAAGCGATGTAAAGATTTGTTCCACTGTTCGGTGAGATATGCCATCAGATCACCAGTGGAACGATTGCTGCGGAAGCCATACTGACGGTCATGGAGAAGCTTACGATCTTCGAGATATTCCTTAAGCTGACGGTTAATCAGTGTTTCCATGACCTAAGAAAGAAGGGATGTCAGTGCTATGGGTCGGTAGGAGGAGGGGGAGGATGGGTCACCTTTCTTAGGGACAGGCTGGACAAATGCTGTTTTCCATCTTCTAGGAAAGATTCCAGAAGAGTAGGAGCGATGGAAAAGCTTACGCAGTGGCTTTCCCAGTGTGGAAGAAAACCTCTTCAGAAGAATCGGGGGTATACCATCCGGGCCAGCGGATTTGTGTATATCGAGATCTTTGAGAACTCTTGCTACTGTACGAGTGCGGAAAAAAATCTGTCCCATGGAAAAATTTACATTCTCAAGTACAGGAGGGGCAACGTTGCTATGCGGCAGCGTGAAGTTGGCAGAGAAATGGGCGGCGAGCAAGTTTGCCTGAAGAGTAAACAATTGGTTTGTTATTGTCGATGAGCGTTGGAACCGAAGATGTTGAGGAGTTTTTAATATTTTTTTACAAATGACCAACAATGCCTTTGGGACACTGCAGAATTTTTTGCCGTAATATTTGGTCATGGAATAAAAGCACGCATCCCTAGAAGAATCACATTTGTGATCATTTCAGTACTGGCATCAATGTCACTATCGAGGAAGCATAGTGACCAGTTAAAGTTTTGGAAAAAAATACTCAGGCCGACCCAGTTGGCTTTCTCGTATTACCAAATGGTCCTGGTAGGAAGTTGTTTTTTAACTGGATGGATGGAGGATGAGAAATTAGCTGAAATGGCACATTGGTCTAAAGTGCCAAATGGAGAAGTTACATTAATGGTATGTTTATTAGGTTGAGAAGTAAGAAACAAGTCGAGATTATGGGCGGCTTGCCCATGCCCAACAACATCCGGTATACGGGTTGGCACATCGATCAGTTGGGTAAGGTGATGTAACCTGGCAAAGAGCTCGACATACCTTCCTTCGGGTGTTGTCTGACCAGAATAGCGGAGCCAATTGGAATTGTGTACATTGAAATCGCCCGCAATAACGATTTCAGTGCGAGGACAAAGGGAAACAATTTTCGAGATGGAATCAGACAGCGCATCAAACTCATTACAAGTCGAATTACTGTTGAGATTTGGACTCCTGTAAATAAAAAAATAATGAATGACATTCTTGCGTACAGTGAATTTGAGCTATAAGAAGTTAAAGTCCGTGTTGGAGCATTGCCCATATTGGCGAACGCTCTGGCAAACAATATCATTCTTAACATAGACCACGAGACCATGATGGGAAAAAAGTAATGGCACCAAGCTATACCATGTATAAATTAGTATTTACTCCAACCTGAGTTTCACTTAATGCCAAAACAGGTGGCCTGTATTGAACAGTGTAGACGTACACGTGAAAGAAATTCTTTCTTAAACCGCGAACATTAGAATACACTTGATTAATTGTTTCGTTTCAAAGCTTGCATATGCATTGCCTTAAGCACTAGATACATACAAATCAGAATAAAAGCTTGACGGTAATAAAAAATATACTTGCATTGAACTTATATCAGATTCGTAGTCAATGAACACCAAAAAATGATAAGTATAATATTGCCATGATGGCACGAACGGCGCGTGGCGTAAGCAAAGAACATGCATACACATTAAATATTAGTTGTGTTCGTTTACTTTTTCGGTTGTTTTAGAAAAACTGTCAAACCTTGAAAAGTGGGGATAAAATCTCTCAGAAAATAATAAATTCGCTCAAAAGTAAAAGAACGCTTTGTGGAGGAAAATAGGGAAACTTTTTAAACGTCAAAAAAATTAAAATTTAACTAAACGAAATGGATCAAATAAAAGCAGATGAAATAAAAGTTGTGATGGAAACCATTTTATTAGGTCATTGTAAGGTCATTTTATAATTTACTTTGGATTTAACTTTACAATTTTTTTTAATTTAAAATTCTTCAAATACGAATCCTTTACAAAACGTCAAATTTCAAATGTATACTTTCGAGTTTGACAGAATTCACATTTTCTCCCCCAAGAATTTTTTTGGTTTAAAATAGGGAATTAAGGGGAAATGTTTTTCTCTCCAGCAACATGTCTCTTCTCCCGAAAACTCTCGAAAATGTAAGTTAACGAACAACATTTGTGTAAAATTGTACAAAATAGTCTGTTTTAGGTAGTAGACGAACACAACTATTAATGGGTTGATCAGTGGTCATCGGCTTAGGCTTACAAGATATGTCAATTCAGCACTATGTCCAACGAACTTTGCCACCTAGGATATCTGATCGTTTACCTTTAGCCCGTGTCATAAGACTTATGCTGACTTTGAATATGGATTGTAAGTGGAGCCATGAATCGAAGAATCGAAACAAATAATGAAACCAGACTTCGTGGTGTTTTTTTTTATACGTAATCCGTTATAAAGATGCTATTGATCGCAATCAAAAATCTACAAATAAATATTTTTAGTTTCGTAGCAAAAAAAAGTTTCGCTGAGTTAGGGTTAAAAAAAAACTGTGAGATAATTTTGAAACTTTATATTAAAAAAAATGTACCGCACTGCGCTCAGCATGTTATTTTAACAATTTGCTCATTTTATCAAGACTTCAAAATGGTACAACAATTGCTACTTGCTACTTCCATAAAAAATTATTATCAATATTATAAACCGTTTTTGAGCATTTAAAATTCTGTCTAAAAATATTAAAAATTGTGATATTTTACTCGGTAAGAGGACCATAACTTTGGCGACGCAAGAAATAATGGATTTATGTAAAGCGGCTATATAAATTAAACTTTATTAAGAAGAAGATTTATTTTGCAAACGGGCAGCGTTTCTGCCTATGAACACAAGAATGAACAAAAATAACTTAAAATCTACAGCTTAAATACTAATTTCACCCAAGCTCTGCACTGTTTGTCGTTCCCACAGTCCCACAGGTGATCTCTCGTTTCATTTCGTTCGTGCAGCAATTCGCTGACAATGCGTCTCGCTGGATGCATACACCTCATGCATGCTCTTGGTATGGTATTTGCATGCATCAACAAAATTGTCGTTAACTCCTCCCGCCTTAAGATCGAACGTCCGCGTTTTACGTAGCTGGTCTCAAAAGATGAGAAATATCTTCCAGGCCCAAGGTAACAGTGGTAAGTCCGATGTTGGAAGGGAAATTGATGTTGTTTTTTGTGGTTAATAAGCTTATCTGCGAAGTACCGTTAAGCTCAATTCCTTCATCATCTCGAGAGATAGTTTCTCTTCCAGGGTTGCATTTTTTGACTTAGGTTGTAGAATAGCGGGCAACGGTTGGTGCTTCGTGATCTCCATGGTTTCATACAGCTTATTATTTACTTCGATTGGGGAGTTGACATGCTTTATCAGGTAGGTACCATTTAACGTGATTAATTCGTTGTTGACTTTGAGAGGACCATTAAACTGGTTCAGGAACAGGACATCTAGTGATATTTCCTCGACTGATGGGATGTGTTGGTTATTAATTAATGCGCATGACGACATTTGACTCTTGAGTAGCTTGGGGGTGCATGTTGTGTCACTTATATCTATTATATTGTTAGAACTACAAATAGTATGTTTATTGAAAGATTTACATTCGTTTATAATTCCATACAGTTTATCATTACATTCTAAAACATTGATATGCGGGATTTTATTGATTTTATTTCCAGTTTTCACCGGTTTAAGTAAAAAAGAGTTACATATGGTTGGGCTTGTGGTCGGTAAACTAATTATATAAATAATATTTTTTTCTGTCAGAAGCAATTCTTACATTAGCAAATTCGAATGCATCATCTATGTTCAAAAAGGGAATGTTTTTAAGGACTTGTTCAGCTAGTTTAATTTCGGAACTGGTTAAAATGTAAGAATTGATAATATTTGCCTTAGCCCAATGGATAGCATAGGCGACATTCACAATTTCCTCCTTAATAATTTCAAGTTTATACTTTATTTCCCAAATTTCTTTGTCTTGACTTTTTTCATTAACAATTTTAAAAATTCTATTTGTCATATTGGTTATTTCATTAATTTTACTTATTGTGATTCTATTGATGACAGCCTGTTTGTTATTGTTCTTTAGTACATTATTAATTTTATTCTTAATTATTTCATGGTCATGGTGATCGGGATTTCCCGCTATCCATTTCCAAGCACTGCCAATAAAATTCAAGGACCGTTTGTCTTTTGTTTTTAATTGGAGCCTTTGTAAATGACTCTTTATTCTTTAAATTTCGAATTGTAAAATTGGATAAAAGGAGTGATTTGGATTTGTTTTTAGCATTTCTTCCAATCTTATAATTAAGTCGCCATATTCCTCCAATGCTATTATATGAACGATTTTGAAAGTACCATTCTGTACTTTTGCAGTTCCCGTGTTTATTTTTATCTTCTGAGAGCTGGAATAATCTAGTATTTGAACTTCCGCACCGCATAGGATGATTAGTGCCCTGTTGGAATAAAAGTTCAATTTTGATCAGACTCTTATGAACAACTTTGCCTGATTTCGTTTTAACTGTGGAATTATGGTTTCCGGTTACTATTTCTTTTTTATACCTAGGATCTTTGTATATAAAATCTATAGTACTATCATGAAGACGATTTTTTTAATTTGAACTCAGCTCATGTGAGGGCGCTACAGTAGCCTAAGTGGATTGTAGTGGAAATGAGTAGAGAAGCAAAAAAGTAAGAGCAAGAAATATATATTGGGTAAGAGAGTGAACTCTTTACTTTTTTGGAGGATGTGGCTTGTAGATACATTTGATCAAGTTCAGTAAGTTACATACATAGTTGTTTTGGTTTTGTTTTTTTTTTTCTTAGGAATATGCAGTAAGATACAAGTCTACCGATATAGGTAAACAAATGTGTGTTTACTACTGAAACTGAAAGTATTCTTACGTTGCTATGTTAATATGAATCCTTTATTTTGGATTCAATAAAGGGATCGCAGACAGAAAATTCAGAGGGAGAAACATAGATACATACATATCCTTAGTTAAATCATTATTAGCGATATTGATGTTGTTGACCTTGTTTTGTGTACCTTTTTTACCTTCACTTTTCACTTGCCTACATTTTAAATGTTGAATTTTTTGTGTTGTCGTTGATTTAACACACACATTCTTATAATTAACTACATAGTTTTATGTTTGCTGTGAGTAAAAATATTTGTTGGTATTTTTGTTGGAATTTGGTAACTTGTGAATGATTTCAAGGCAGGTATTTTGTAACTTGTGAATGAGTTCAAATTTGTGTACCTATCTAGCAATTTAATTAAAAGTCAACCTAAGGTATTCGAATAGTATAGGTAAAGGTACCTATGTTTAAGTATTAAGGTTTATTTTTTCCGAAGGCGCTTAAATAGGTATAATAATTTTGGACTTTTTGAATTTTTTTTCAGATTTTGGAATGCAGTCTTATAATATGCAGATAAGATGTTAAATAAAATTAATTGATAAGTTTTACAAAAAATACTTAAAATTAAAAAAAAAATCAATAATTAGTTAGGTAGGTGTAGGTATACCAAGATATAAGTTAGAAGAAAAAAATATTCAAAATGTTGGTAAAACTTATTAGAAATTCAAAGAGTCGTTACAGAGAAAGAGGGAAAGACGAGTTATATTCGTAGTCGGAAACATACAAACAAAAATCCATCATTAAGGGAAATATTTAGGAGAAATTTGAAAATCGATAACTTTGGCACCGCAAATTAATAACGGAATCTTGTAGAGGGACTAGATACAAACATTTTATACTAAAAGAAAAGGTGTCTATCTCCTCGCGTTCATGCAGGAGGTGCAATTTTCTAAAAAAGCACTTGCATTAAAACAAAATATATTCAAAAATAACTGCATTACATACAATTATGTGCTAAGTCTTTTTTTAAAGCTCAAAGTCTGTTCTATCATAAAGGTTTTCTAAATCTTTAAATATCTATAAGAATTTTTGTAAAAACTTATTTCAAACTCAAAATTTCAAAAAAAAAAAATAAAAATAAATATTTCATATTGATTTTTTTCAAAATTGAAAAAAAATGTACTAAATTTGCTTTTAATATTTAATATTACTCCTATTAATTCTTAATTGAACACTTAAAACGAGATGATATTATGTATTCTAGTGTTCGAGAAAGTTGAAATTTAGCAAACCCACTATTTTATAATTTGTTTGGTATTTAAGTGGTCTTCCCTCTACACATTTCGGTGGAGTAGGTACAATAACTTTGGCGCTGCAAAATAATAAAAGATTCGAGTAGAGGGACTAAATACAAGTATTTTTTGCTATGAGAGGCGGGTCTATAACCCACCTTTTAGGCGGGAGGTACAATTTTATTAAAAATTACTTTTAATGAAAAATTGTTTTTTTTTTTTTTTTAAATTGTAAAAGAACGATAAGACTTAAAATTAAAATATACTTTTTCTGAGAGATACAAATTTGCACTTAATTTGAGTTTTTAAATTAATTAACAGTTTTTTGAAAAAAAGTAACTTCAAACTCAAAAAAAAACACACCCCTAATCCAATAGTGAAAACATTTCTTTTATTTTCTTCTTTACAATTTTCATACACTTACTAACAAAATAATAGGTATATTTTTTACTTCACAATTCTTTTGCTTTAAAATTATTTTTTTAATTTAATAAAATCTTAATTTTTTTCTTCTTTACAATTTTCTCAAACTGCATAAAAAATATATGTAATCGTTTTTTTTATCTTTTCCTTTACAATTAAATCAAATAACACTATGTATTTACAAACACTTCACAAACTTTTACATTTTTACCTTATACTTCGCAATTAAACACAATAATAGTAATAAGTAAAAATTACTAAAAGTATTTAACGACATTATTTTACTACCATCATTTGAAAAAGTGACAACGTCTTGTTTTACTCAAGGCCCCTTTATAATTTTCTTACCTTCCACGATACATGTTTCAAGATTGTATTCTTTTTATACAATATCCGAAAATACACCTTATCGTACAATACTACCATCATTTCAAAAAGTGGCAACGTATTATTTTACTCGTCGTCTCGATAATTTCCTTACCTTACTCAATACATGTTTAAAGAATGTATATATACACCTATGTGTATTCAAGCAATATCACCGAATACCATTTTTCCTCCCATACCTTATTTTTCTACCATCACTTCAAAACGTGGCAGCAAAACATGTACCAATGATACATTCATATATTACCTACCAAACAATAAAAGCATATACCATATTTCCACCCCTAACCTAAGTAAATTAAACGCCTTCTTCACCATCTTAATGTGATATTCACTTATATTTTCTCTTGGTACAACATGCCTCTTCATTCTCTTACATTCCACAAGTTGTGGACATTAGTTCTGCTTCAGCTCTATAGAGGGACTACACAAAAAATCTCCCCATGATAGTACTATAGATTTTATATACAAAGCCTAGGATCTAACTTATTTCCTACTCTTTTATTAGTTTTGACGTAAATAATATCTCCTACACGATGGATTCTTAAAGGTTGTTTTCCTTTATTATGGTAACTTAAATCAGCTCTTTGTTTCTTTTGAATCGCTTGAACAGTTTCTCGTCTCGAGTTCTCAAGGTCTTCAGTATTATTAAGCAATCGCCTACCAAAAAATATATCGACGGGTTTTTTATTGACTGTAGAGTGAAGAGATCTATTATATTCATAAATGTTTCTATCTAGTAATTCAGAAAAGGTAGAGTGAATGTTGTCTGTTTTGAGACATCGGATCAATTCAGAAAGGGTTGAATGGAACCTTTCAATCTGTTCATTCACACGGCTGGTATAGGGAGGTCCTTTAAAAACTTGTATACCAAACATATTTTCTAGCATAAAGGTTATAGAACTTGACCCCAAAGCTTTTTCGTTGTCCATGACCACTGTCTGTGGGAAACCGAATGCAAGTATTAATCCTCTGAGAGGCTCTTTAATGTCCTCTGCGGATCTTGATCTAATTATTCTTGCGAGGGCTGTTAGAATTACCTTTTTGTCTGTGAAATATATGTCTATGTGAATTATTTGTCCAGGGAATTCTGGAATGGGAGTCGGTTGTAACTCAGGTTTACAAGGGTGTCTTTCGTACTTATTTTCCTTGCAAATTTTGCAAGATTTAGCAATTCTATCTGTTTTGTTTTTCATATAAGGGAAAAAGAAGTTCTTGGAAATTTGCATTCTATTCTCGCGTGCATTCCTATGAGCACGGTTATGTTCTTTTATGATCTCGTCCTCCTGTTCATTCTCATCTATGAGGTATGTAACCATATTCCTGGAGAAACGCGTTTTGTATTGCCTAAAGTGTGTTGGGTATATTTCTTGTATTAATCCTAATATGTTTTCTTCTGTTTTAATTACATTTGTGACACTTGGAATGAGATATTTCTTTAGAAGTTGGACTATTCTTTCTTGATCGTAATTTACTTCTACTATTATATGCCGGTGATAGGTAGGAAAAATAATTTTGAATTCATATGAAGGAGTGTTGCCTATTGACAGTAAGATTTGGTTTTTAAATCCGTTTATGGGTGCATCCACGAATTTAATAAGATCTTGGCCAGAACTCTCGTCGGTATGTTGAGATACGGTTAAGGAATTAACATCAGGGTGAGTAGGTGCTCTAGACAAAGCATCTGCCACTACATTAGTTTTCCCAGGTTTGTACTTAAGCTCGTAATTGTACTCTTCCAGCCTAGCCTTCCACCTTTTCATTTTGGTGTTACTATTCTTATTGCTAAGAGCAAAGGTAAGAGGCTGGTGGTCTGTGAAAATGCGTACTTTTGCTGTGCCATATAAGTATGCTCTAAGGGAACTTAGAGCCCATATAATAGCTAATAATTCTTTCTCACTGGTAGCAAAATGTTCTTCTGTTTTGGATAGTGTTCTTGTTCTTGCCTTTTTGTTCAAGTACGGCTCCGAGTGCGAAATTCGAGGCATCCGTAGTTACATTAAAAGGTTCTGAAAAATCCGGGTATGCCAAGATTATGTCTTGGGAAACAAAGGAACTTTTTAGTTTGTAGAAAGCATCGCTAGCCTCTTCGTTAAGTTGAACGGGTAGCTTGGACGATTTGGTTTTTGAAACTCGTCCTTCCTCCCCCCTTAAGAGGGCTGTTAGGGGTTTATCAAGCTTTGCATAGTCATTAACAAAGCGTCTATAATACCCTGAAAGACCAAGAAAAGATCGTAGTTGTTTAAGAGTTCCCGGCATAGGGAAATCCAAGATCGCTTTTATTTTATCTGGATTTGTTTTAATACCGCCTGCTGAAATAACAAATCCTAAGAATTCTACTTCGCGTTGAAAGAACTTACATTTATCCAAATGTACTTTCATATGCGCTCTATTAAGGGTGTTAAAAATTGTTTATATATGCTCTGCATGCTCGTTTTCATTTTTATTATAGATAATTATATCATCTATATATACCTGACAAAACTTCCCAATATGTTCGTGAAGTATGTTATCGAGAGTTCTCTGGAATATTGCCGGAGCGTTCTTAAGGCCAAACGGCAACCGTACGAACTCGTATTTTCCATTATTAATCGAGAATGATGTTTTCTCGATATCTGCCTCCTTTAAGGGGATTTGGTGGAATCGACTCTTTAAATCGAGGACCGAAAAGAAAGTGTTTTGCCCTAATTGTGAAATGACCATATTATTATCCGGTATAGGATATCTATCTGCGATAGTGACTGTATTTAATTTCCTATAGTCTATTACCATTCGGTGTTGTTTGTTTATTTTGAAGAATAGGGCATAGTAAATTTTTCTGTGAAGGTGTTACATTTGAGAATTTCTCTGAAAGAGAAGTTATACCAAGCGAATTTACAGATTGCGCTTTAAGTTGTTTAATTTTGTTGTTATTACAGATTGACATGAAGCTCTCCTTGGTATAGATCACTGCAGAGAGTTGTTTTAAGCTGTCATTCCCTAATATTCCGTGAAACGTTTTAAGGGATGGTAAAAGGAAAAATTTAAGTGGTATGTTCCTTAGGTCAAATAAATTTATAAGAGTATGCTGGCTGACTTTAACGTCACCAGCTATTGATTTTGCATAGAAAATTTGTTCATTATCTATAGGTTTTATGACAAGGTCAGGTCTAATGTAATTCTTACTAGATCCTGTATCAATGAGGAATTTTAGTATATCCCCGCTCCCTGTGCGACATTCAAAATAGGGGAGCGAAGAATCGCTTAGCCTAAAAAATGGATGTCAGTGTAATCTTGACATTGTGATTCACCAGGTGAATCGGGTAAATTTTGAGCATATTCCTCTAAGGATTGCTCGTAAAGATTATCAGAATCTGCCACGTATTGTTCATACTGAGTATATGACACATCAGGATTTTCTAAGGTTTCCGATATGTGGACATTTTGTTGTGGGCCGTTATAGTTATCGTTTGGACGGTGCTGGTAATTATTAGATGGGCGGTGCTGGAAATTATTAGATGGGCGAGCAATCTTTGCACCATATTGCTGCTGGTTCCTCAAGTGAATATTTCTTATTTGTGCGGACGGGCCTTGGGTGACAGGCTCTTTTTTTATTGGAATTTTATTAAAAGTGGGATTATTATTATTGTTAATGGGTCTATAAAGGTTCTGGGAAGGGTTACCATTAAAGTGATTGCCTGAATTTTGCTGTGGAAAGGAACGAAATTGATTAAAGGAATTTGGATTTGATTTCCTTGGGGGTTCATAACTGGGTTTCCTTGCGGAACTATTAGACGTATGTGCCTGGCTTGTTCTATAGGTTTGATTTTCTAACTTCATGCACAAGCTAAGTGCATGAGGGAGATCAGTTGGTTCCCGAATACCAAGTAGTCTTGGTAGATCTCCTCTCAATCCCCTAATGAACGTGTCTAGGGCTTTATTCCGATAAGTTTCTGTAAGCACTTTCATAGGCTCTGGGCCTATGTTCATGCAAGAAATGTTATTAAGAATTAAGGAAAAATGGGAATATATGGTGTTATAATATTCTTGGACTGTTTTTCCCCCCTTTGGTTTGGTGGAGAATTAGACATAACCCTACATATTTGCCCTTCAACAACCCGCGTGACTATACTTGTTATTAGTAATTCTAATTCAGGGGTGGCCTGGGGTATCCCAGTACCAATCTGAAAGCCACTGGTGGACTGAAACGATGCGTTCGAATTCCTAGTTGGACCACTTCCATTTTGATTTTGTTCATAATTATGAGACGGCTCCATATTAACAGGATTGATTGGTTGATTATCCAAATCACCACTTGCACCAGGTTTACTCCCGACGGCTTTTCGATTTCTGGTTAGCATTTTCAAAAAAAAAAAATATCGGAATGCCTCTAATAATGAAAATTACTGATCCTCAACTTTTACGGGCAGTAGCTTGTTTTTTTATCACTTCTATTACAAACTAATTTCTTTACATAGTTTATATGAGTAAATTAATTTTGTATTTTTCTTTACGTTAATTAACATTGAAAATTTTAATTCAAATAATATAATATTGTTTTTGCAAATTAATGAATAAATTAATATTTTCTTTATATATATATAATAAATGTAAGTTTTAATTCAAATAAAATTTCTTAATTTTTTACAATTCTTATTCTAGCTTACGTTAGGGTGGTAAGTAACCACATAACAACGCTGGTAAAGGGGCTGGTTTCCTTTTCGTCTTTCTTAGTTGAAGTTACTTAGGTGCCTTTCTTTACTCTCCCTCGTTGTCGGCTGTTGATCTACAGATTTTAGCCAAAAGGTTCTGGTCCCAGGATTAATATGTGCAGACGTTATTTAAAGACTTTATTTTGAATTTGTTTCGAAATTAAGAAAATGTGTAATTAATTTTTTTTCATTATTAGTTACTTACTTACTTAGGTGGCGCTACAGTTCGGGACGAACCTGGGCCTCAACCAACATGCCTCTCCAGCCAACTCGGTCTTTGGCTAGCTGCCTCCAGTTTTGCACTCCAAGTTGGTTGAGGTCGTCCTCCACTTGAGCGCGCCACCTAAGGCGAGGTCTTCCTTGACTGCGTCTACCCTCTGGGATGGAATCGAAGATCCTGCGAGCCGGAGCATTGTTGTCCATTCGCTCTACATGACCTAGCCATCTTAAACGTGATATGCGTATTTTTTTGACCAGGTCAATGTCGCTGTACAGCTCGTATAGTTCTTGGTTGAATCTTCTCCTCCAAAGCCCGTTAACGCAGATAGGGCCAAAAATCTTCCGAAGAATCTTACGCTCGAAACGACTAAGGATATCTTCATCCGCTTTAGATAGAGTCCATGCCTCGGCGCCATAGAGCAGGACTGGGATGATTAGGGTCTTATACAGAGTCTCCTTTGTCTTTCGAGAGAGGGCTTTGCTACTCAATTGCCTTCCTAGCCCATAGAAACAGCGATTGGCAAGAGTAATTCTTCGCTTTATTTCTGACGAGATGTTGTTGTCAGATGTTATAGCGGATCCGAGGTACACAAAGTCCCTAACTACGTCAAAGTTGTACCTGTCTATTGTGATGTTTTGTCCAATCTGCCGGTGTTGTGTGTCCCTTTTTGTGGACAGCAGGTACTTCGTTTTGGCCTCATTGACTGCTAGTCCCATCTTAGCCGCTTCAGCTTCAATGCTAGCAAACGTTCCACTGACAGCTCGCCGAGTTCTGCCAATGATGTCTATGTCGTCAGCGTATGCTAGCAATTGCACAGACTTGAAAAAAAATTGTCCCACTACAATTGACTTGCGAGTTTCTTATAATTTTTTCAAGTATTAAGTTGAAGAAATCGCACGATAGCGCATCACCTTGTCGGAATCCTTTTTTGACGTCAAAAGCTTCTGTGAGGTAAGAACCAACCTTGACGGAGCAGCGAGAGTTCTCCATCGTCATCCTGCACAGTCGGACGAGTTTTGTGGGGATGCCAAAACCTGACATGGCTCTGTATAGCTCGTCTCTATAAATGATATTGTACGCGGCCTTAAAATCGATAAAGAGGTGGTGGGTATCGATTTGGAATTCTTGGGTGGTTTCCAGGATCTGCCGTAGAGTGAACATTTGATCGATTGTGGACTTTCCTGGTCTGAAACCACACTGATAGGGACCAATCAGGTTGCTGACGAAAGGTTTCAGGCGTTCACATAGTACGGCAGAGAGGATCTTGTAGGCGATATTCAGGAGACTAATTCCTCTATAGTTGGCGCAGTTTAGAGGGTCTCCATTCTTGTGGATCGGGCAAACGATGCTGAGGTTCCATTCATCAGACATACTTTCTTCTGACCAAACTGTAGAGATGAGTTGGTGTATGCACTCCACCATGTCATCTCCGGCTGCTTTAAAAAGTTCGGCGGGTAGTCCGTCGGGTCCAGCAGCTTTGTTGTTTTTTAGTTTAGGTATTGCTATCCTTACTTCATTTTGGTCAGGTGGACGGAAGTTTTGTCTGTCATCATCCATGTTGAATGGTGCATTCTGCCTGACAGCGGGATTTTGGTCTTCATCGCCGTTTAACAGTCTGCAGAAATGGTCTTTCCACGTACTCAGCACCGACTGTGACTCTACTACGAGGTTTCCATTCCTATCTCTACAGGCTTCTGTGCGGGTTTTTTTCCTTGGCATGTTCTTTTTACCTGTTGGTAAAACTTCCGCACGTTGTTCCTGGAGTAGCATCTCTCAATATCTTCGATCGCGCGCTTCTCATGCTCCCTTTTTTTCTTTTGGAGAAGCCGGTGTTCTTCCCGTCTTTTCTGCTCGTAAAGCTCGCGAGCAGCTCTCGTCTTTCTTTGCAGCGTCGCTTTATATGCCTCTTGTTTGGCTGCATGGGCCTGCCTGCATTCGTCATCAAACCAGAGGTTTCGTGGTGGTGGTCTGGTGAAACCTAGCACATCAGTTGCGGCATCTCTGATGGCTTGTTGGCAGTGTTGCCACTGATCTTCGGCACTTGATGCTGGCGGTACTGGATTTCTTGAGAGGTTACGGGATATTCGATCGGCATAGGTTCTGGCGGTTTCTTGCGATTGCAGCTTTCCGACGTCATACTTCCTCACAGTATTACTCCGTTGTTGTGGAGTTCGGGTTATTCGCATTCTTACCTTTGCTGCAACAAGATAGTGATCCGAGTCGATGTTAGCTGCTCGGAAGGTGCGAACATCCAAGATACTGGAGGCGTGTCTTGCATCGATCGCAACGTGATCAATCTGATTGACGGTTCTTTGATCTGGGTGTCGCCAAGTCCCTTTGTGTATATCGAGATGAGGAAACCGTGTGCTTGCAATGGTCACGTTATGTGCCGCTGCGAAGTCAATTAGCCTAAGTCCGTTTTCAGACGTTGTGTCGTGTAGGCTATGTTTTCCGACAGTCCTACCAAAGATTTCCTCTTTACCTATTTTGGCATTAAAATCGCCTAGTACGATCTTAACGTCGTATTTAGGGCATTGCTCATAGGTTTTGTCGAGGAGCTCATAGAAGTCATCCTTGGTGGCGTCATCTTTTTCCTCTGTGGGGGCATGAGCGCATATTAGGCTAATGTTGGCGAATTTAGCCTTGATACGGATTGTCACAAGTCGCTCACTTACGTGTCGAAAGCCCAAGACTTCTTGCCTAAGTCTACCGCTTATGACGAATCCGCACCCAAATAAACGCTGTGGTCTTCTTGCGCAATCACCGTAGTACACGTCACAGTTTTTCATCCTCCTTTTGCCCGGCCCATTCCATCGCACTTCCTGGATGGCAGTAATTCCTGCTCTGTAGCAGTCTAGGGCCTCCGCTAGTTGTTTGGATGCACGTGGTCTGTTAAGAGTTCTAACATTCCACGTGCAGATCCGAAGGTCGTTGTCCTTGATTCGTTTTTCCGGGTCGTCAACAGTAAATCCGTCCTTTTCCGAGGCTATTGTTCGCTTCGTAACTTTTTCTATTTTCCGTGGCAGGGTTGTTAACCCCACGCACAACCCCCAACCTGGAGGGCCAGGTCCTTTGTTGGATTCCTTGGACAAAAGGAACCGGAGAATCCGGAGTCAGTAACCCACTTCGGGAATATGAGCGCTGCCGTTGGCCCATTAAGGGTTCATCCGCCACCATCTCTATTTCAATGCCCTGACTTGCATTGAATTGTCCTAATGACCTTATCTCCAAATACGTCGAAGTAGCTCATTAGGGCGTCTGCTTCGTTGACTGTTGACGCCACCGTTGGTCCAGTTGGTTGGGCTCATCCGCCGTACGTCCTCTTTCTGAGGGGTTCGTGCAAGACTTCTGCGAATCGATCAGAACAGTCATTAAAGCAGAGCATTATAGTGTTGCTATTTTTTCTCTGTTCAACACTCGCGCTTATAAGTTTAGCAGGAATGTCCGGATGGACAGACCAGTACCCGGTGGTTACCGCGGGGAGGTAAAATAAGCACAATTGATGTGTACGATATAGTTGCAGCGACTGTGCATCACCAGTTTGATGCCTTTCAGTGCCTACCCTATTCATACAGCACCCAACCACCATCATCATTTTTAGTTACTGTTGTCAATTTTGTATCGAACACTGATGATTCTATGATTAATGGTTTTTAAGAAAATTGGAAATTACCAAAACTAGTTTTTTTTATATTTTGTTTTGTATTTGCCTGATTACATAGGTATATTAAGTTTACGATGGTTGCCCCTGACACCCCCTTGATGGCAAACACTATCCCACTGCTTGGCATCTCTACAGGATTTAGGTAGGAGCGAGGTTGCGTTATACAAAGATTTAAATTTAAAGAAACTGCGTTGCGTACGCTTAGGAGAATGAACAAATTATTTATTTTTTTCAAAATCTATTGATCAAAATAACTTTAGTTAAAAATTTAAATTAAGTTGAAATCTCTACCTATCCGAAAAAAGTATAACTCTTTATTGTAAGTTTTGCCGTTGTTATTATACATATATTATTTTTTATTTTAAGTCATTTATAAGAAAATTGCCCCTCCTGTCTAAACGGAGGGTAATAGACCCTCTATCCTATAGTAAAAATACTTGTATATAGTCGTTTTACAGAAATCCGTTATTATTTTGCGGCGCCAAGATTATACTTTTGCCGAGTAAAATATCACAATTTTTTTAGTCATCGAATCCTCGAAAACGTTTGTAATATTGATAATATTTTTTATTGAAGTAGAAAGTAGCAAGTGTTGTACCATTTTGAAATCTTCATAAAATGGGTCAATTTTTTTAAATAACTAACTGAGGGTCATTCTTTTTAACATGATATTTCAAAGTTATCTCACAGAATTTTTGTCACATTGATCTGTTTTCCTATGAAACTAACAATATTTATTTTTAGATTTTTGATTGCTATCAATATGCATGATTACTATAAGTAACGTATAAAAATAAAACACCTCAAAATTTTAAAATTTGTGACAACCGTACTTAAAAAATGTCACCCATGGAATCGATTTCCATAGTTTTCCTAAACATTGCCTTAAATCTTAACCAAACAAGATTGATTTCTTTTCTTGTTTTTGCAAGTACCGATATACCTCCTCATTTTCCGGTGCCGCTTAAGTTGACCTACAGGACACCCTGTATATTATTTTAAATTGAATTGAATTTTTTTCAAAAACTTTAAATAAAAAATATGGAATTTATCAAAATCGGTCCTATAATTTTCTTAATACTTGTTTCATAAATTTCGAATCCGTTAAAACTTTTGAGGCGCCAAAGTTATCGTACCCTCCACGTTTATTTACTTCCAAACCCCAGAATAAACTTAATTCTTTTGACATTTCTACTTTTTTTTTCATTTTACAAATGCAAACATGATAATATCAATTCTAGAGCCTTTTTTCAAAATTTTGTGGAATGGCTACTTGGCTCTATGGTTCAGGTTGTAGTTTTAATAGCATCCGTGCAGACAGACAGGAAGGATGAATTTTAGCACTAACTCAACAATAGTTCAAATGTCATATTTGATTTCTTTGTCATTTTATTTAATCCCCACGAATGCATAATTTGACTAACAGCATCTATAATCATCAGCAAAAAGTTCAACATTCTGCAAAGATAGTATAAAGAATTATTGGACAAGACACAAATTGTCCTGGCAACGAAGACCAAAAAATACCAAATAGCGGACATAATTCATGTAGAAGCTTAAATTGGTACAGTTGCAGGGGATGGTGCTCTTAACAAAATACTAAAAGTACTGAGGGGTGGTGGTGTCGCTAAGGATGGAGGGGGGTTTCGAAAGGTCCTTTTTTAATTTTTGTTTTAATAACTCAAAAACCACTGCTTCTATCTATATATACTATCTATCTAATTATACTAAATTAATCTATATCACATTCTCTACAATAATGATTCTCAACACTTTTTTGATAGGATCAAAGCTCAAGGAAATAATTTTGAATATACGAGATTTTGGGTTGTTTGGGTTGGCAATCACTGAACAGTAACCGTAGTGACAATGTTTGGAATGTTGGACCTCCCTTCCCTTCCCTATTTCGGTACTTAATGCCAGGTGGTTGGCCAGTATTCGTCCCTTTATTCAGTTTACAATCAACCTCCTTGTTGATCGTGAGTCTTCAAAATATCTGTTTTTATTACATTTTATTGCTATGCAATTACATTTTCTTGCAATGCAATGCAAACCAAAGCGGTAGGCAATTATAAGGCGGTGCTTTAGGAGTCCGTTCTTCGAGGATCAATTCGTTAAAGAAGAGGCGCTTATCGCCCACTAGGTGACCCTCACTTTTTCCTCAAAATTTAATTTTTTTGTTAGCTTTAAGTTCAACCGATATTTTTTAAATTATATTCATTTCGTTGTTTTAGTATTTTTTTATTGTCTTAAGTACTTATTTTATTATCTTTTTGTTATTATTTTTTAAATATTTCTAATTCTGTTTAAATTTTTACTGTCGATTTTTGATATTGTTTGTTGGACTCAATAAGAGAATGTGAATCACGCCGACTTAATCGAAAGAAGCTGTCGTTTATTTTTCCCTTGCTAGTGTAAGTAAGTTTTAGGGGGTGCGGTAAGGCAGTGGCAACGTAAATATGGCTTGACAGAGGGACGAGGTTCTTCTAGTTCGAATTAAGGGGAATTCAGATTGCAACTGAGGGTCGGGAACATAGCCCTGCAACGCCACCAGAAGGGCCTCCTTTGTTTTCTCTGAGGTTCGGTTATACCACCTAATCGTGCTGGCTACTAGGGACTATTTATTTTTCTCTTATCTTCTGCCATGTTTTATGATTTTGCAAAGAGGTGAGGTCCGTATGTGGGGGCAAGATCCCCCCTTTTCTGGCAAGCTGAGCCGTGCCCGCGAGCATGTCATTGCTCCCACTGCGGACATTCTATCCCTTCCCGTCCACTCCTACACCTTACCCAATCCTATCCCATATTCTATTCTCTATCCTATCCTCATACGCTTACTGATGGTGTAAAAGTCCTACCTTATCCTATACTGATGCCCATCCTAATACCTTCTTCACTATCCGATCCTATTCTTCTACGGCCTAACTTTCCAAATCCCATCTCCTATTGCCTCATTTCAAATGGCTTGCTTGCATTTTGTTGCTTATGAAAGAAACAAAACAAAGCTTATTAACTTCTTCAGTGGGAAAATTGCAGCAGCCGGGATAGAAACAGCTGTTGCTACAGGGGATGCTGACAGTACTATTGTGAGGTGTGGGTTGGATAAATCTGCTTGTGGAATGTGGAAACCAATGTTCTCAGTACGACAACTTCAACAGCTTCCAATTTCCAAATTGATTCTCGTCTTCATTGCTTCTCCGGATGCGAAACCACCTCGGCGATATATGAAAAGAGTAAAGTAGGAATCGCTTAGCTTTTCACAGAAAAACCTGCCCTCACTCAAGACATTTCAGCAATATCCACATATCCATCAGGATCAACTGAGGATATTGAACAGACTGGCGGGAAGAAATATAGGTACTCGGCGTTTTTGAAGGCGTAAACGAAGCCCAAATCAGACATACCACTCTTCCTCCCACCAGAGGAGCTTCAAAGCAACACTCGCTCAGAGTATATTTACAGGTAAATTCATTTACATATATGTCGTTTATTCCTTACCTCACAAAGGATAGTTTGTGATGAATACTTACGTTGGTATCATTACTTTCTTATACGTTTAACAGTGGCTCGGCAGCCCCCTACCAACCATCCAATGGGGTTGGGTGAAGGGAGAAGATGGAATCCTTTACGCATTTAAAACGAACGACCCTGTGGCACCCGACTCCGTTATGAACATGATATTTTGCCAATACCTCACTGGGGTGGGGTGCGCTTGCCGCAAAGCAGGGACTGCCTGATCCAGTGCCTGCGGCTTCGATGATGATGAAAATTTAGATTTCGACGAAATTTATTGTTCAATATATATCCTTAAGCTGAAATTATTTAATTTTTAACAATAAAAATTTAATTTTTCAACTAAACAATTATTTTTTAACAAAAAAACTGTTTTTTTTTTTAATTTCCTATTTATCCCATCCGTATTTTCTTAAGCTTCGCTTCCCGTGAGATCAGCGAAATCAAGCATCGTTGCGCGTGGTTAGTAGAAAGATGGGAGACCGTCCGAAAACCAACTGCGTGCTGTTGACATGTGTTATGTGTTTTCTGTTTTCCGTTCCCCTTCTGTCTTCTCTTCAGTCCATTATCAATGTCTTCTTGTGTGTTGTCTTGTAATTGTCTGAGTCGATAGCCTCAGTAGCCAGTGCTCGTAAGTGTGTCTCTTTAGTGTAGAGAATTTTATGTAGATTAATTTAGTATGATATTTTTTGATAGAAGCAGTAGTTTTTTAGTTATTAACGAAAAATTGAAAAAAAGACCTCCCGAGACCCCCTCCCCCCTTAGCTTAACAACAACACCGCAGTACTTTTTGTATGTTGTTAAAGACACCTTCCCCTGCAACTGTACCAATTTTGGCTTCTACATGAATTATTACCGCTATTTTTCCTCCGTTGCCTGGACTTAAAATTGTCTTTCGTTTTTATGTATATTGAATATCGCACGGTAGCCTAGTAGATTTCACCCTTAATATTATTAGCACCTTTTATGAGAAAATCTCTACTTGGAACTACTTCAAGATATCTTATTTAAACAAACCTCAGAAAAGCTTGTAACAGAATCCACATTTAATCTTACTTCCCACATTACGTTATTCCCATGTCACACCCTCACATCTATAAAATAGGAATAGAAGCTGGAAGCTGCGCTCTGCGCATCAGGTCAGAATTCCTTACAAATGCTAGTTTTTTCGTGATTTTTCACACGGTTGGTTGGGTTACCTACCAGTTACCCCATTGTTTATAAAACAAAATCTACACTACTTGCATTTTGATTTCGCTTTAAGGGTAAAAGTTATAATAATTTCCTAATAAAATAAACATAAGGGGGAAAAAACTTCAAAAGATAAAACGTGAAAACATAAACCGTTTTATTTTAATTTTCTTCAACGAGGAAAGAGTGTATAAAACATTTTTTTTGGTCCTCAAATTTGAATCAATGGATACAATTTTTCTCTCTCTTGGCTTTGGTTTGGATTTGGAATTTGGATAGAGTATAATTTTGCAACAAGGAGAGGTACCCAGAGCTTTTATTTTTAATTCTCTTCTTGACCTTTTCTATTCGTTAGTGTGTGCAATGCAAATTATATTCGTCCTGAGGATACAAAGCTCCGAAACGTAAACATCCGCTAAAAAGAATAATTAATGAGCCACCTCGGTGGTTTAAGTTGTTGGTATATTATATTTAATTGAGTTATAATTTTTTTCTGGTAAATTAATCTGTAGCGCAACAAAAAAGTTATAAACGTAAAGCTGTATATTTTAGAAAATATAGATATGTATCTACAATAACGTAGCTAAAACAATGATGTTACCCGGTTCAAAAAGAAATTAATAATGCAGTGATCTCTCGGTTGTGAAAATTATTTCATATGTAGTACTTACATCCACCCATTTTCACGTTTGTAATAAAATAAAACCTAACCTACCAAAAAATATAAAAATGAAAGCGCAAGCCGTCTTTTTAATCCCAACATGTTTTTCTCTATTAATGAAGTTTCTTTAATTGCCACTAACCCACAAGTATCTAGGTGTCATACAAAAAATTAAAGTTTTCCTATTAAGGCATAAACAGAACAAGTAAGGAAGTGCGTGTTCCAAAAAATAGGTTAAATTCAGTTATTTCCTATTGTTTTTTTGTGAAAAAAGTTTAAGTTTTCTATTCCAAAATGTTGAATAGGAGTGCATCTTTCTGCGTTAACACATTTTTATGAATGTATGCATAAAAAGAGCAAGTAAGGAAGTGCGTGTTCCAAAAAATAGGTTAAATTCAGTTATTTCCTATTGTTTCTTTGTGAAAAAGTTTAAGTTTTCTTTTCCAAAATGTTGAATAGGAGTGCACCTTTCTGCGTTAACACATTTTTATGAATGCGTACAAAAATTAAGCCGAAGAAAACAACATATAAATGAGGATTCTATTGTGATTACACATGTGAAATAGGTAGGTAGGTAAGTAAATACATTTTTTAATATCGTATCTATACTGCATATGTATACCCTCCTCCTTGTTTATTTTTTAATCTTACTAATCAAAAATTTAATATAATTCTTGCTTGTTGCTTGAAGTAAACAATTTAAATACTCAAAGTATATTTTCATTCAATGAAAAGAAACAAACAAAAATGTGATCCCCTCCTCTTGACTTTTTTTAAGAAATTTACCTAACATACCACTCGTTAACCGACGTTTTATCTAACACACGGATTGTCGACTTATCCGTTTGTTAAATCAAAAATTAATAAACTTGTTTTATCCACATTTTACTTATTCAACGAATATCATGAAAAAGTACTAAATATTCTGTTACTTTTTTTTAATTTTCGAAGGCTGACATGTCATTTCAGCTAGACTTTGTTTACATGATTACTGTTTTTGTTTTCGGTGTTTTTTTATTCGTCTTTTTGAAACAATGGGCGGATGTAGAAAAATAGGGACAATAAAGTAACGAAGAAGAAATTAAAATTTTAATTTTTTTAAACTTTGGGCTGTAGACGATTCTCGTTTAATGCAAAAATGCTAGACGCGGAAGAAAAATTAGAACTTTTAAACTTGAAAACGGTTCTCAGTCATATATTTAAGTGATATCCCTGTATATGAAATCTATAATAGTATCATCAGGCAGCATCTAGTTTAGCGAGGTAAAGCCGCAACGTGCATAGTGGTTTGGTTTGTATGGGAAAGCGGAAAAAAATCTGTAAAATCTATATTACTTAACGGATTTCAATGAAATTTAGCATAGATGTCAGAACTGGTCTTATGCATAATTGGTAAAAAATTGGTTCAGAAAAGATAATAGAAAAAAGTTATTGACATTTTCCTAAAATTTGAGGGTTGGTTGCACACAGTCCGGAAAAAAGTCTGTTAAATCTGAATTACTTTACAGATTTTAATGAAATTAGCCACAGATGTCAAAACTAGTCTAAATCATAATTGGTGAAAATTTGGTTAAGAACAAATTACTCACAAACAATTTCTTGACATTTTTCTAAAATTTGAGGGTTTGATGTTGTACTAAAATAAAAGATTTTTTTCTTGAAGTAAAACCTGAACTTTTAATTTGAAATAAAGTATAATTTATAAATAATGTACATTACAGACATTAAAACAAACAAATACTTGAAAAATAATATTAAAAACCTAAATAAAAAATTTGCATTCAATTAATAAATTTTATAATAATATAAGTAGCTAGTAGTATTTATTTCACTGTGCCAAAATGAGGTTATTAGCGTCTGCGCTGACTGGTAGTATTTTCTTTTTGGTCTGTGGCCTTAAGCCTGTAATTAGTGGATGTGATGATTGAAATTGATGGTTGAAATTCTTTGAATCCAACGTGAAAACTGTGCTGCTATATGCCTGTGAGACGTGGAAATGCTCTGACAATATCTCGAGTAGGTTGCAAGCCTTTGTCAACCGTTGTCTGCGTTGCATCCTAAAAATACCGGATCACCACAAATCATCTCCAAAAACGAATTGTGTCTTTGGACTGGACAAATATTAATGGATGATGACAGCAAGCAGAGAACCTGACAACAACATAACACAGCAGAGCTTTGTATGGAATCTTCAAGGTAGTAGGTGGATTGGAAGGCCAAGGGAAACATGGATGTCAACTGTCATGAAAGAAGCTCAGTCCAGAATTTGCAGTCGTGGTCACAGTTGAGGTATCGTTCTAAAAACAGAGAGAGATTGAAAGATCTTGTCGCCGCCCTATGCTCCAGGAGGAGTTAAAAAGTTGCTGCCTACACCAGTTTCCGGAAACTAAGAAGAAGAAGATAAAAGCTTCAAACAAAAAAACCAAATCAAAATTATTAACATAATTATAAAAAATCAAAAATAAGTTCTTATTGCCAAGGCCTGATACTGCTGATATGCTATTATATATATGCTTTATTACAATTTTATCATTAATAATAAGACAGATGCCAATTTTATTAAAAGTTTAGATTTCGAACTTGCTCTCCAGTTTATGAGCTACTGCAGCTGGCTGCCATTGTGTTTAAACCATCCTCAGCTGTCACTTCTGACATTTCGCCTACCACTTCTTGGAGAAACGTCAAACCATCATCGGTGTCACAAATAAAAAAAAAATGTTTTTATCGAAATAAAATGTCTTCGAATTCGTTCGAATTTTCACTAATTTCTGCTATACTCTGTTCAATTAATATTTTCAGTACAGGGAAGATAGGATATTTGCTTTTCACTCTTACTGTTATGAATTTCAATAAACTATCTCCATTTTTAAGCTCTCAAATGGTTGCAATACTGGGCATTATAAATTGGTATAATTCTCACTCAAATGTAGATATGGTTACCAAGTGTTTATTCAAATTTTATGAAAACACAAACATGTAGACTAAATCTTAACAAAAATTAAATTAAATTAAATCTATCTTTACCTGTATCGTTTTTTACATTTTCCTGAATAACAATTTTGATTTTAATCGGATAGCCAGTTTCCGAGGTACCGGAATTATATATTTATTTTATATTATTATTATATTATATTTTTCACTTATTTTTTTTCACCAAAATATAAACCACATCTCCAAAAGTACACAGATTTTTCTTCATACATATCCTTGAAACCGACAAAAATAAGCTGTAACTTTACGGTTTTAAATATACTAAAATACTGGAGCTTAAAAAAAATTAAATAAGGCCTCTGTATAATATCAAAATAATCTTATGTTATAAATTTGAAAATGATCGACCAAGCCGTTCAGGCTGCAGTCCAAAATACATCCGTACACACAGACAAACATAATTCAGTAACTTAAATACGTTTCTCAGTCGTAATGTCATGTTTGATTATTATCTCAATTTATTTTTGGGTACGAATGCAAAACCTGCATTAAAGTACCTATAATCGCAAGTAAAAAAAAATTGCCATCAAATATTGCATTATGTATCTTTATTTTAACCTTTTTAAGAAAAATAAAAACAAAAAGATGTAAGCAAGATAAAAACATAGCGACAACACCTTTTTCTTTAAACTTAAAATATGCTCTCAAAAAAAAATCGCTCTAAGAAAGCTTCAATTCTTGAACTTTCACAACAAAAACCAAAGAAAAAGGTATTATAATATAATATTATAATGGTAACTCTGAAGTAGTGCTATTTTTTAAATAAACACAATAAGCGAGAGTCAAATTGATAATCATTCTCCTCGCAGCCGGTGAGCAGACAGGTCTTGGTGGAATGTACTTAGGTTAAATGAAATATTACAACAACAATTTCAATGTATTTCAGGGTTCTCTTTTTTATTTTAGTGGCAATTTCTTAACAGGCCGACTCCACACGATATTATTTCTCTCAGAATCTTCAACATGAAATGAAATATCCAATGGAGTTACGTTTTTTAGAGTCTGTTAGGATGTTAGACATCTCTCTGCGGTTCTATCTTGACATAAATGTCTTGATAACAATTTTACGTTTGTGTTTTTGTTTCCTTTTTTTGTGTGCCGATGACGTTTCATCTCATTATTTTTTGTCGCTCATGCGGATAGTTGCTCTTTTTGTGCGCTTTAAAAAAAATTAGTTTGCAATTAAAAAGCCTGAATACAGTTATTTTTATTAGTGTATGTGTATTAACAAGAGTAAACGAGACAACATCTACATTTTGTTAGTGGAATAAATGTTTGAAAATAATAAAATTAACAAACATAAGAAGAAGAATTTCTATTTTTGGACTTTTGTCAGAGATACAAACATGTTAGCCGATCTTGCTTTAATGAAATATCAAGACATGAACTGTCCAGCGAAGAAAAAAGAAAATGGTCTGATATTTATATCAGAGATCTGGTTAGCAATACAGATATCGTGTGGAGTCGGCCTGTAAGTTGAGTGCGATACAAACACTTGCAGGAAACAGTGTGCTTGAAAGCTCTCTTCCATAAGGTGTGTCTCTGTACTGACAATATAAATTGAACAGAGTATAATTCCTGTTCCCGTACACCAAAAATTCGTACAAATTCGCAGAAGAGAGAGCTCGTGAGAGACTAAATAATTTCAATAAATAAATAATGATACAATAAATAAGCGAAACATTTTCCTTCCAATAATAAATAAAACCTTTTAAAAATCGTTTTGCAATAACTGTTAGTTTCCACCAATCTTTTGACATTTAAGTAGTGATGCTTGAACATCCGATATTTTATCGGTAGTACAGATAGTTACAAATATTGGATACAGCCTTTGTCAACCGTTGTTTGCGTTACATCCTAAAAATACCGGATCACCACAAATCATCTCCAAAAACGACGAATTGTGTCTTAGGACTGGACAAACATTAATGGATGATGACATCAAGCAGAGAACCTGACAACAACATAACAAAGCAGAGCTTTGTATGGAATCTTCAAGGTAGTAGGTGGGTTGGAAGGCCAAGGTAAACATGGATGTCAACTGTCATGAAGGAAGCTCAGTCCAGAATTTGCAGTCGTGGTCACAGTTGAGATATCGTTCTAAAAACAGAGAGAGATTGAAAGATCTTGTCGCCGCCCTATGCTCCAGGAGGAGTTAAAAAGTTGCTGCCTACACCAGTTTCCGGAAACTAAGAAGAAGAAGATAAAAGCTTCAAACAAAAAAACCAAATCAAAATTATTAACATAATTATAAAAATTCAAAAATAAGTTCTTATTGCCAAGGCCTGATACTGCTGATATGCTAGAATTCTTAATTTATTAATGTGTGTTTTTACATTTATTACAATTTTATCATTAATAATAAGACAGATGCCAATTTTATTAAAAGTTTAGATTTCGAACTTGCTCTCCAGTTTATGAGCTACTGCAGCTGGCTGCCATTGTGTTTAAACCATCCTCAGCTGTCACTTCTGACATTTCGCCTACCACTTCTTGGAGAAACGTCAAACCATCATCGGTGTCACAAATAAAAAAAAAATTGTTTTTATCGAAATAAAATGTCTTCGAATTCGTTCGAATTTTCACTAATTTCTGCTATACTCTGTTCAATTAATATTTTCAGTACAGGGAAGATAGGATATTTGATTTTCACTCTTACTGTTATGAATTTCAATAAACTATCTCCATTTTTAAGCTCTCAAATGGTTGCCATACTGGGCATTATAAATTGGTATAATTCTCACTCAAATGTAGATATGGTTACCAAGTGTTTATTCAAATTTTTTGAAAACAGAAACATGTAGACCAAATCTTAACAAAAATTAAATTAAATTAAATCTATCTTTACCTGTATCGTTTTTTTACATTTTCCTGAATAACAATTTTGATTTTAATCGGATAGCCAGTTTCCGAGGTACCGGAATTATATATTTATATTATATTATTATTAAATTATATTTTTCATTTATTTTTTTTTCACCAAAATATAAACCACATCTCCAAAAGTACACAGTTTTTTTTTCATACATATCCTTGAAACCGACAAAAATAAGCTGTAACTTTACGGTTATATGACAGGTACCGTTAATACTGGAGCTTAAAAAAAATTAAATAAGGCTGTAGAATATCAAAATAATCTTATGTTATAAATTTGAAGATGATCGACCAAGCCGTTCAGGCTGCAGTCCAAAATACATCCGGACAGACAGACAAACATAATTTTCCAGTAACTTAAATACGTTTCTCAGTCGTAATGTCATGTTTGATTATTATCTCAATTTATTTTTGTGTGCGAATGCAAAACCTGCATTAAAGTACCTATAATCGCAAGTAAAAAAAAATTGCCAACAAATATTGCATTATGTTAATTTATTTTAACCTTTTTAAGAAAAATAAAAACAAAAAGATGTAAGCAAAATAAAAACATAGCGACAACACCTTTTTCTTTAAACTTAAAATATGCTCTCAGAAAAAAAAATCGCTCTAAGAAAGCTTCAATTCTTGAACTTTCACAACAAAAACCAAAGAAAAAGGTATTATAATATAATATTATAATGGTAACTCTGAAGTAGTGCTATTTTTTAAATAAACACAATAAGCGAGTCAAATTGATAATCATTCTCCTCGCAGCCGGTGAGCAGAGAGGTCTTGGTGCAATGTACGTGGGTTAAATGAAATATTACAACAACAATTTCAATGTATTTCAGGGTTCTCTTTTTTATTTTAGTGGCAATTTCTTAACAGGCCGACTCCACACGATATTATTTCTCTCAGAATCTTCAACATGAAATGAAATATCCAATGGAGTTGCGTTTTTTAGAGTCTGTTAGGATGTTAGACATCTCTCTCTGCGGTTCTATCTTGACATAAATGACTTGATAACAATTTTACGTTTGTGTTTTTGTTTCCTTTTTTGTGTGCCGATGACGTTTCATCTCATTATTTTTTGTCGCTCATGCGGATAGTTGCTCTTTTTGTGCGCTTTAAAAAAATTAGTTTGCAATTAAAAAGCCTGAATACAGTTATTTTTATTAGTGTATGTGTATTAACAAGAGTAAACGAGACAACATCTACATTTTGTTAGTGGAATAAATGTTTGAAAATAATAAAATTAACAAACATAAGAAGAAGAATTTCTATCTTTGGACTTTTGTCAGAGATACAAACATGTTAGCCAATCTTGCTTTAATGAAATACCAAGACATGAACTGTCCAGCGAAGAAAAAAGAAAATGGTCTGATATTTATATCAGAGATCTGGTTAGCAATACAGATATCGTGTGGAGTCGGCCTGTAAGTTGAGTGCGATACAAACACTTGCAAGAAACAGTGTGCTTGAAAGCTCTCTTCCATAAGGTGTGTCTCTGTACTGACAATATAAATTGAACAGAGTATAATTCCTGTTCCCGTACACCAAAAATTCGTACAAATTCGCAGAAGAGAGAGCTCGTGAGAGACTTAATAATTTCAATAAATAAATAATGATACAATAAATAAGCGAAACATTTTCCTTCCAATAATAAATAAAACCTTTTAAAAATCGTTTTGCAATAACTGTTAGTTTCCACCAATCTTTTGACATTTAAGTAGTGATGCTTGAACATCCGATATTTTATCGGTAGTACAGATAGTAACAAATATTGGATACATCGATAGTTTAAATAACAATCGAAGGACTGTCGAGTAGGTTGCAAGCCTTTGTCAACCGTTGTTTGCGTTACATCCTAAAAATACCGGATCACCACAAATCATCTCCAAAAACGACGAATTGTGTCTTAGGACTGGACAAACATTAATGGATGATGACATCAAGCAGAGAACCTGACAACAACATAACAAAGCAGAGCTTTGTATGGAATCTTCAAGGTAGTAGGTGGGTTGGAAGGCCAAGGGAAACATGGATGTCAACTGTCATGAAGGAAGCTCAGTCCAGAATTTGCAGTCGTGGTCACAGTTGAGATATCGTTCTAAAAACAGAGAGAGATTGAAAGATCTTGTCGCCGCCATATGCTCCAGGAGGAGTTAAAAAGTTGCTGCCTACACCAGTTTCCGGAAACTAAGAAGAAGAAGATAAAAGCTTCAAACAAAAAAACCAAATCAAAATTATTAACATAATTATAAAAATTCAAAAATAAGTTCTTATTGCCAAGGCCTGATACTGCTGATATGCTAGAATTCTTAATTTATTAATGTGTGTTTTTACATTTATTACAATTTTATCATTAATAATAAGACAGATGCCAATTTTATTAAAAGTTTAGATTTCGAACTTGCTCTCCAGTTTATGAGCTACTGCAGCTGGCTGCCATTGTGTTTAAACCATCCTCAGCTGTCACTTCTGACATTTCGCCTACCACTTCTTGGAGAAACGTCAAACCATCATCGGTGTCACAAATAAAAAAAAAATTTGTTTTTATCGAAATAAAATGTCTTCGAATTCGTTCGAATTTTCACTAATTTCTGCTATACTCTGTTCAATTAATATTTTCAGTACAGGGAAGATAGGATATTTGATTTTCACTCTTACTGTTATGAATTTCAATAAACTATCTCCATTTTTAAGCTCTCAAATGGTTGCCATACTGGGCATTATAAATTGGTATAATTCTCACTCAAATGTAGATATGGTTACCAAGTGTTTATTCAAATTTTATGAAAACAGAAACATGTAGACCAAATCTTAACAAAAATTAAATTAAATTAAATCTATCTTTACCTGTATCGTTTTTTACATTTTCCTGAATAACAATTTTGATTTTAATCGGATAGCCAGTTTCCGAGGTACCGGAATTATATATTTATATTATATTATTATTAAATTATATTTTTCATTTATTTTTTTTTCACCAAAATATAAACCACATCTCCAAAAGTACACAGTTTTTTTTTCATACATATTCTTGAAACCGACAAAAATAAGCTGTAACTTTACGGTTATATGACAGGTTAATACTGGAGCTTAAAAAAAATTAAATAAGGCTGTAGAATATCAAAATAATCTTATGTTATAAATTTGAAGATGATCGACCAAGCCGTTCAGGCTGCAGTCCAAAATACATCCGGACAGACAGACAAACATAATTTTCCAGTAACTTAAATACGTTTCTCAGTCGTAATGTCATGTTTGATTATTATCTCAATTTATTTTTGTGTGCGAATGCAAAACCTGCATTAAAGTACCTATAATCGCAAGTAAAAAAAAATTGCCAACAAATATTGCATTATGTTAATTTATTTTAACCTTTTTAAGAAAAATAAAAACAAAAAGATGTAAGCAAAATAAAAACATAGCGACAACACCTTTTTCTTTAAACTTAAAATATGCTCTCAGAAAAAAAAATCGCTCTAAGAAAGCTTCAATTCTTGAACTTTCACAACAAAAACCAAAGAAAAAGGTATTATAATATAATATTATAATGGTAACTCTGAAGTAGTGCTATTTTTTAAATAAACACAATAAGCGAGAGTCAAATTGGTAATCATTCTCCTCGCAGCCGGTGAGCAGAGAGGTCTTGGTGGAATGTACGTGGGTTAAATGAAATATTACAACAACAATTTCAATGTATTTCAGGGTTCTCTTTTTTATTTTAGTGGCAATTTCTTAACAGGCCGACTCCACACGATATTATTTCTCTCAGAATCTTCAACATGAAATGAAATATCCAATGGAGTTGCGTTTTTAGAGTCTGTTAGGATGTTAGACATCTCTCTCTGCGGTTCTATCTTGACATAAATGACTTGATAACAATTTTACGTTTGTGTTTTTGTTTCCTTTTTTGTGTGCCGATGACGTTTCATCTCATTATTTTTTGTCGCTCATGCGGATAGTTGCTCTTTTTGTGCGCTTTAAAAAAATTAGTTTGCAATTAAAAAGCCTGAATACAGTTATTTTTATTAGTGTATGTGTATTAACAAGAGTAAACGAGACAACATCTACATTTTGTTAGTGGAATAAATGTTTGAAAATAATAAAATTAACAAACATAAGAAGAAGAATTTCTATCTTTGGACTTTTGTCAGAGATACAAACATGTTAGCCAATCTTGCTTTAATGAAATACCAAGACATGAACTGTCCAGCGAAGAAAAAAGAAAATGGTCTGATATTTATATCAGAGATCTGGTTAGCAATACAGATATCGTGTGGAGTCGGCCTGTAAGTTGATTGCGATACAAACACTTGCAGGAAACAGTGTGCTTGAAAGCTCTCTTCTATAAGGTGTGTCTCTGTACTGACAACATAAATTGAACAGAGTATAATTCCTGTTCCCGTACACCAAGAATTCGTACAAATTCGCAGAAGAGAGAGCTCGTGAGAGACAAAATAATTTCCCCGCTGGATGCGTGGAAGCACCTACAAAACTATTAATTGTTTACTTGGCGGAGCTGATACAATAAATAAGCGAAACATTTTCCTTCCAATAATAAATAAAACCTTGTAAAAATCGTTTTGCAATAACTGTTAGTTTCCACCAATCTTTTGACATTTAAGTAGTGATGCTTGAACATCCGATATTTTATCGGTAGTACAGATAGTAACAAATATTGGATACATCGATAGTTTAAATAACAATCGAAGGACTATCGAGTAGGTTGCAAGCCTTTGTCAACCGTTGTTTGCGTTACATCCTGAAAATACCGGATCACCACAAATCATCTCCAAAAACGAATTGTGTCTTAGGACTGGACAAACATTAATGGATGATGACATCAAGCAGAGAACCTGACAACAACATAACAAAGCAGAGCTTTGTATGGAATCTTCAAGGTAGTAGGTGGGTACGAAGGCCAAGGGAAACATGGATGTCAACTGTCATGAAAGAAGCTCAGTCCAGAATTTGCAGTCGTGGTCACAGTTGAGGTATCGTTCTAAAAACAGAGAGAGATTGAAAGATCTTGTCGCCGCCCTATGCTCCAGGAGGAGTTAAAAAGTTGCTGCCTACACCAGTTTCCGGAAACTAAGAAGAAGAAGATAAAAGCTTCAAACAAAAAAACCAAATCAAAATTATTAACATAATTATAAAAAATCAAAAATAAGTTCTTATTGCCAAGGCCTGATACTGCTGATATGCTATTATATATATGCTTTATTACAATTTTATCATTAATAATAAGACAGATGCCAATTTTATTAAAAGTTTAGATTTCGAACTTGCTCTCCAGTTTATGAGCTACTGCAGCTGGCTGCCATTGTGTTTAAACCATCCTCAGCTGTCACTTCTGACATTTCGCCTACCACTTCTTGGAGAAACGTCAAACCATCATCGGTGTCACAAATAAAAAAAAATTTTGTTTTTATCGAAATAAAATGTCTTCGAATTCGTTCGAATTTTCACTAATTTCTGCTATACTCTGTTCAATTAATATTTTCAGTACAGGGAAGATAGGATATTTGCTTTTCACTCTTACTGTTATGAATTTCAATAAACTATCTCCATTTTTAAGCTCTCAAATGGTTGCAATACTGGGCATTATAAATTGGTATAATTCTCACTCAAATGTAGATATGGTTACCAAGTGTTTATTCAAATTTTATGAAAACACAAACATGTAGACTAAATCTTAACAAAAATTAAATTAAATTAAATCTATCTTTACCTGTATCGTTTTTTACATTTTCCTGAATAACAATTTTGATTTTAATCGGATAGCCAGTTTCCGAGGTACCGGAATTATATATTTATTTTATATTATTATTATATTATATTTTTCACTTATTTTTTTTCACCAAAATATAAACCACATCTCCAAAAGTACACAGATTTTTTTTCATACATATCCTTGAAACCGACAAAAATAAGCTGTAACTTTACGGTTATATGACAGGTACCGTTAATACTGGAGCTTAAAAAAAATTAAATAAGGCCTCTGTATAATATCAAAATAATCTTATGTTATAAATTTGAAGATGATCGACCAAGCCGTTCAGGCTGCAGTCCAAAATACATCCGTACACACAGACAAACATAATTCAGTAACTTAAATACGTTTCTCAGTCGTAATGTCATGTTTGATTATTATCTCAATTTATTTTTGGGTACGAATGCAAAACCTGCATTAAAGTACCTATAATCGCAAGTAAAAAAAAATTGCCATCAAATATTGCATTATGTATCTTTATTTTAACCTTTTTAAGAAAAATAAAAACAAAAAGATGTAAGCAAGATAAAAACATAGCGACAACACCTTTTTCTTTAAACTTAAAATATGCTCTCAGAAAAAAAAATCGCTCTAAGAAAGCTTCAATTCTTGAACTTTCACAACAAAAACCAAAGAAAAAGGTATTATAATATAATATTATAATGGTAACTCTGAAGTAGTGCTATTTTTTAAATAAACACAATAAGCGAGAGTCAAATTGATAATCATTCTCCTCGCAGCCGGTGAGCAGGCAGGTCTTGGTGGAATGTACTTAGGTTAAATGAAATATTACAACAACAATTTCAATGTATTTCAGGGTTCTCTTTTTTATTTTAGTGGCAATTTCTTAACAGGCCGACTCCACACGATATTATTTCTCTCAGAATCTTCAACATGAAATGAAATATCCAATGGAGTTACGTTTTTTAGAGTCTGTTAGGATGTTAGACATCTCTCTCTGCGGTTCTATCTTGACATAAATATCTTGATAACAATTTTACGTTTGTGTTTTTGTTTCCTTTTTTTGTGTGCCGATGACGTTTCATCTCATTATTTTTTGTCGCTCATGCGGATAGTTGCTCTTTTTGTGCGCTTTAAAAAAATTAGTTTGCAATTAAAAAGCCTGAATACAGTTATTTTTATTGTGTATGTGTATTAACAAGAGTAAACGAGACAACATCTACATTTTGTTAGTGGAATAAATGTTTGAAAATAATAAAATTAACAAACATAAGAAGAAGAATTTCTATTTTTGGACTTTTGTCAGAGATACAATCATGTTAGCCGATCTTGCTTTAATGAAATATCAAGACATGAACTGTCCAGCGAAGAAAAAAGAAAATGGTCTGATATTTATATCAGAGATCTGGTTAGCAATACAGATATCGTGTGGAGTCGGCCTGTAAGTTGAGTGCGATACAAACACTTGCAGGAAACAGTGTGCTTGAAAGCTCTCTTCCATAAGGTGTGTCTCTGTACTGACAATATAAATTGAACAGAGTATAATTCCTGTTCCCGTACACCAAAAATTCGTACAAATTCGCAGAAGAGAGAGCTCGTGAGAGACTAAATAATTTCAATAAATAAATAATGATACAATAAATAAGCGAAACATTTTCCTTCCAATAATAAATAAAACCTTTTAAAAATCGTTTTGCAATAACTGTTAGTTTCCACCAATCTTTTGACATTTAAGTAGTGATGCTTGAACATCCGATATTTTATCGGTAGTACGGATAGTAACAAATATTGGATACATCGATAGTTTAAATAACAATCGAAGGACTATCGAGTAGGTTGCAAGCCTTTGTCAACCGTTGTTTGCGTTACATCCTAAAAATACCGGATCACCACAAATCATCTCCAAAAACGACGAATTGTGTCTTAGGACTGGACAAACATTAATGGATGATGACATCAAGCAGAGAACCTGACAACAACATAACAAAGCAGAGCTTTGTATGGAATCTTCAAGGTAGTAGGTGGGTTGGAAGGCCAAGGGAAACATGGATGTCAACTGTCATGAAGGAAGCTCAGTCCAGAGTTTGCAGTCGTGGTCACAGTTGAGATATCGTTCTAAAAACAGAGAGAGATTGAAAGATCTTGTCGCCGCCCTATGCTCCAGGAGGAGTTAAAAAGTTGCTGCCTACACCAGTTTCCGGAAACTAAGAAGAAGAAGATAAAAGCTTCAAACAAAAAAACCAAATCAAAATTATTAACATAATTATAAAAATTCAAAAATAAGTTCTTATTGCCAAGGCCTGATACTGCTGATATGCTAGAATTCTTAATTTATTAATGTGTGTTTTTACATTTATTACAATTTTATCATTAATAATAAGACAGATGCCAATTTTATTAAAAGTTTAGATTTCGAACTTGCTCTCCAGTTTATGAGCTACTGCAGCTGGCTGCCATTGTGTTTAAACCATCCTCAGCTGTCACTTCTGACATTTCGCCTACCACTTCTTGGAGAAACGTCAAACCATCATCGGTGTCACAAATAAAAAAAAAATTTGTTTTTATCGAAATAAAATGTCTTCGAATTCGTTCGAATTTTCACTAATTTCTGCTATACTCTGTTCAATTAATATTTTCAGTACAGGGAAGATAGGATATTTGATTTTCACTCTTACTGTTATGAATTTCAATAAACTATCTCCATTTTTAAGCTCTCAAATGGTTGCCATACTGGGCATTATAAATTGGTATAATTCTCACTCAAATGTAGATATGGTTACCAAGTGTTTATTCAAATTTGATGAAAACACAAACATGTAGACTAAATCTTAACAAAAATTAAATTAAATTAAATCTATCTTTACCTGTATCGTTTTTTACATTTTCCTGAATAACAATTTTGATTTTAATCGGATAGCCAGTTTCCGAGGTACCGGAATTATATATTTATATTATATTATTATTAAATTATATTTTTCATTTATTTTTTTTTCACCAAAATATAAACCACATCTCCAAAAGTACACAGTTTTTTTTTCATACATATCCTTGAAACCGACAAAAATAAGCTGTAACTTTACGGTTATATGACAGGTACCGTTAATACTGGAGCTTAAAAAAAATTAAATAAGGCTGTAGAATATCAAAATAATCTTATGTTATAAATTTGAAGATGATCGACCAAGCCGTTCAGGCTGCAGTCCAAAATACATCCGTACAGACAGACAAACATAATTTTCCAGTAACTTAAATACGTTTCTCAGTCGTAATGTCATGTTTGATTATTATCTCAATTTATTTTTGTGTGCGAATGCAAAACCTGCATTAAAGTACCTATAATCGCAAGTAAAAAAAAATTGCCAACAAATATTGCATTATGTAAATTTATTTTAACCTTTTTAAGAAAAATAAAAACAAAAAGATGTAAGCAAAATAAAAACATAGCGACAACACCTTTTTCTTTAAACTTAAAATATGCTCTCAGAAAAAAAAATCGCTCTAAGAAAGCTTCAATTCTTGAACTTTCACAACAAAAACCAAAGAAAAAGGTATTATAATATAATATTATAATGGTAACTCTGAAGTAGTGCTAGTTTTTAAATAAACACAATAAGCGAGAGTCAAATTGATAATCATTCTCCTCGCAGCCGGTGAGCAGAGAGGTCTTGGTGGAATGTACGTGGGTTAAATGAAATATTACAACAACAATTTCAATGTATTTCAGGGTTCTCTTTTTTTATTTTAGTGGCAATTTCTTAACAGGCCGACTCCACACGATATTATTTCTCTCAGAATCTTCAACATGAAATGAAATATCCAATGGAGTTGCGTTTTTTAGAGTCTGTTAGGATGTTAGACATCTCTCTCTGCGGTTCTATCTTGACATAAATGTCTTGATAACAATTTTACGTTTGTGTTTTTGTTTCCTTTTTTTGTGTGCCGATGACGTTTCATCTCATTATTTTTTGTCGCTCATGCGGATAGTTGCTCTTTTTGTGCGCTTTAAAAAAATTAGTTTGCAATTAAAAAGCCTGAATACAGTTATTTTTATTAGTGTATGTGTATTAACAAGAGTAAACGAGACAACATCTACATTTTGTTAGTGGAATAAATGTTTGAAAATAATAAAATTAACAAACATAAGAAGAAGAATTTCTATCTTTGGACTTTTGTCAGAGATACAAACATGTTAGCCAATCTTGCTTTAATGAAATACCAAGACATGAACTGTCCAGCGAAGAAAAAAGAAAATGGTCTGATATTTATATCAGAGATCTGGTTAGCAATACAGATATCGTGTGGAGTCGGCCTGTAAGTTGAGTGCGATACAAACACTTGCAGGAAACAGTGTGCTTGAAAGCTCTCTTCTATAAGGTGTGTCTCTGTACTGACAACATAAATTGAACAGAGTATAATTCCTGTTCCCGTACACCAAGAATTCGTACAAATTCGCAGAAGAGAGAGCTCGTGAGAGACAAAATAATTTCCCCGCTGGATGCGTGGAAGCACCTACAAAACTATTAATTGTTTACTTGGCGGAGCTGATACAATAAATAAGCGAAACATTTTCCTTCCAATAATAAATAAAACCTTTTAAAAATCGTTTTGCAATAACTGTTAGTTTCCACCAATCTTTTGACATTTAAGTAGTGATGCTTGAACATCCGATATTTTATCGGTAGTACAGATAGTAACAAATATTGGATATTGGATGTTAGACATCTCTCTCTGCGGTTCTATCTTGACATAAATGTCTTGATAACAATTTTACGTTTGTGTTTTTGTTTCCTTTTTTGTGTGCCGATGACGTTTCATCTCATTATTTTTTGTCGCTCATGCGGATAGTTGCTCTTTTTGTGCGCTTTAAAAAAATTAGTTTGCAATTAAAAAGCCTGAATACAGTTATTTTTATTAGTGTTTGTGTATTAACAAGAGTAAACGAGACAACATCTACATTTTGTTAGTGGAATAAATGTTTGAAAATAATAAAATTAACAAACATAAGAAGAAGAATTTCTATCTTTGGACTTTTGTCAGAGATACAAACATGTTAGCCAATCTTGCTTTAATGAAATACCAAGACATGAACTGTCCAGCGAAGAAAAAAGAAAATGGTCTGATATTTATATCAGAGATCTGGTTAGCAATACAGATATCGTGGAGTCGGCCTGTAAGTTGATTGCGATACAAACACTTGCAGGAAACAGTGTGCTTGAAAGCTCTCTTCTATAAGGTGTGTCTCTGTACTGACAACATAAATTGAACAGAGTATAATTCCTGTTCCCGTACACCAAGAATTCGTACAAATTCGCAGAAGAGAGAGCTCGTGAGAGACAAAATAATTTCCCCGCTGAATGCGTGGAAGCACCTACAAAACTATTAATTGTTTACTTGGCGGAGCTGATACAATAAATAAGCGAAACATTTTCCTTCCAATAATAAATAAAACCTTTTAAAAATCGTTTTGCAATAACTGTTAGTTTCCACCAATCTTTTGACATTTAAGTAGTGATGCTTGAACATCCGATATTTTATCGGTAGTACAGATAGTAACAAATATTGGATACATCGATAGTTTAAATAACAATCGAAGGACTATCGAGTAGATTGCAAGCCTTTGTCAACCGTTGTTTGCGTTACATCCTGAAAATACCGGATCACCACAAATCATCTCCAAAAACGAATTGTGTCTTAGGACTGGACAAACATTAATGGATGATGACATCAAGCAGAGAACCTGACAACAACATAACAAAGCAGAGCTTTGTATGAAATCTTCAAGGTAGTAGGTGGGTTGGAAGGCCAAGGGAAACATGGATGTCAACTGTCATGAAAGAAGCTCAGTCCAGAATTTGCAGTCGTGGTCACAGTTGAGGTATCGTTCTAAAAACAGAGAGAGATTGAAAGATCTTGTCGCCGCCCTATGCTCCAGGAGGAGTTAAAAAGTTGCTGCCTACACCAGTTTCCGGAAACTAAGAAGAAGAAGATAAAAGCTTCAAACAAAAAAACCAAATCAAAATTATTAACATAATTATAAAAAATCAAAAATAAGTTCTTATTGCCAAGGCCTGATACTGCTGATATGCTATTATATATATGCTTTATTACAATTTTATCATTAATAATAAGACAGATGCCAATTTTATTAAAAGTTTAGATTTCGAACTTGCTCTCCAGTTTATGAGCTACTGCAGCTGGCTGCCATTGTGTTTAAACCATCCTCAGCTGTCAATTCTGACATTTCGCCTACCACTTCTTGGAGAAACGTCAAACCATCATCGGTGTCACAAATAAAAAAAAAATTTTGTTTTTATCGAAATAAAATGTCTTCGAATTCGTACGAATTTTCACTAATTTCTGCTATACTCTGTTCAATTAATATTTTCAGTACAGGGAAGATAGGATATTTGCTTTTTACTCTTACTGTTATGAATTTCAATAAACTATCTCCATTTTTAAGCTCTCAAATGGTTGCCATACTCGGCATTATAAATTGGTATAATTCTCACTCAAATGTAGATATGGTTACCAAGTGTTTATTCAAATTTGATGAAAACACAAACATGTAGACTAAATCTTAACAAAAATTAAATTAAATTAAATCTATCTTTACCTGTATCGTTTTTTACATTTTCCTGAATAACAATTTTGATTTTAATCGGATAGCCAGTTTCCGAGGTACCGGAATTATATATTTATTTTATATTATTATTATATTATATTTTTCACTTATTTTTCTTTCACCAAAATATAAACCACATCTCCAAAAGTACACAGATTTTTTTTCATACATATCCTTGAAACCGACAAAAATAAGCTGTAACTTTACGGTTATATGACAGGTACCGTTAATACTGGAGCTTAAAAAAAATTAAATAAGGCCTCTGTATAATATCAAAATAAATTTATGTTATAAATTTGAAGATGATCGACCAAGCCGTTCAGGCTGCAGTCCAAAATACATCCGTACACACAGACAAACATAATTCAGTAACTTAAATACGTTTCTCAGTCGTAATGTCATGTTTGATTATTATCTCAATTTATTTTTGTGTACGAATGCAAAACCTGCATTAAAGTACCTATAATCGCAAGTAAAAAAAAAATTGCCAACAAATATTGCATTATGTATCTTTATTTTAACCTTTTTAAGAAAAATAAAAACAAAAAGATGTAAGCAAGATAAAAACATAGCGACAACACCTTTTTCTTTAAACTTAAAATATGCTCTCAGAAAAAAAAATCTCTAAGAAAGCTTCAATTCTTGAACTTTCACAACAAAAACCAAAGAAAAAGGTATTATAATATAATATTATAATGGTAACTCTGAAGTAGTGCTATTTTTTAAATAAACACAATAAGCGAGAGTCAAATTGATAATCATTCTCCTCGCAGCCGGTGAGCAGACAGGTCTTGGTGGAATGTACTTAGGTTAAATGAAATATTACAACAACAATTTCAATGTATTTCAGGGTTCTCTTTTTTATTTTAGTGGCAATTTCTTAACAGGCCGACTCCACACGATATTATTTCTCTCAGAATCTTCAACATGAAATGAAATATCCAATGGAGTTACGTTTTTTATAGTCTGTTAAGATGTTAGACATCTCTCCCTGCGGTTCTATCTTGACATAAATGTCTTGATAACAATTTTACGTTTGTGTTTTTGTTTCCTTTTTTTGTGTGCCGATGACGTTTCATCTCATTATTTTTTGTCGCTCATGCGGATAGTTGCTCTTTTTGTGCGCTTTAAAAAAATTAGTTTGCAATTAAAAAGCCTGAATACAGTTATTTTTATTAGTGTATGTGTATTAACAAGAGTAAACGAGACAACATCTACATTTTGTTAGTGGAATAAATGTTTGAAAATAATAAAATTAACAAACATAAGAAGAAGAATTTCTATTTTTGGACTTTTGTCAGAGATACAAACATGTTAGCCGATCTTGCTTTAATGAGATATCAAGACATGAACTGTCCAGCGAAGAAAAAAGAAAATGGTCTGATATTTATATCAGAGATCTGGTTAGCAATACAGATATCGTGTGGAGTCGGCCTGTAAGTTGAGTGCGATACAAACACTTGCAGGAAACAGTGTGCTTGAAAGCTCTCTTCCATAAGGTGTGTCTCTGTACTGACAATATAAATTGAACAGAGTATAATTCCTGTTCCCGTACACCAAAAATTCGTACAAATTCGCAGAAGAGAGAGCTCGTGAGAGACAAAATAATTTCCCCGCTGGATGCGTGGAAGCACCTACAAAACTATTAATTGTTTTCTTGGCGGAGCTAATACAATAAATAAGCGAAACATTTTCCTTCCAATAATAAATAAAATCTTTTAAAAATCGTTTTGCAATAACTGTTAGTTTCCACCAATCTTTTGACATTTAAGTAGTGATGCTTGAACATCCGATATTTTTTCGGTAGTACAGATAGTAACAAATATTGGATACATCGATAGTTTAAATAACAATCGAAGGACTATCGACGGTTTAAATAATTCAAACTTATCTCCACACATTTCAAGCTTGAGCTTATTCAAAAGATGGAAACTTATTGGAATAGCTCATACTACTATATGCTTAAACGATTATCAGATTTTCGATGTGAGAGTGTCCAAAAGCTCTTGATGCACTGGCAGGCAAACATTTTCCGGCAATAGATAAAATCTTGCAGCTTCCTGAGTGCTTTGAAATTTGGAAGACAACAATATCCAACGAAAAATACGTAACAATTTTCTTATTCAATTTTCTTACACGAGGTATTTCCGCACTTGATAGCGTTATATGTGAAGGTTGTAACTGTTGAAGGCAGGGAATTTACTTAAAATGTTAACTGATACTGTTAATAAGTGCATAAAGCTTATTACACATGAACGCTACTCGTACTGGCTTAAATCTTCTCGATTATAACTTTTTTACAATTTTATTGCAAGACATTAAGGGTATTCTTAAAAGGTGGTAAGCTTCCTTTTTGATGTATGAATAGGCAGTCATAAATCCAAAATCTGAACAAGCCTATCGAATTTGATGACATTTTAATCATCAGAGAGTTAAAAACTATGAATAATTTAAATTGTTATTTAATTTTTTTAATGATAAAAGGACTTTTAATAGTGAGATTTAAATGCTTTATATTTTGCCTTTGCCTATTCATTTAATAAATCTATCGATAGTATCTGTACTATCAATATCGATAATATCGGAAATAAATACTATCGATGCACGATGCTTAAACAACACTAGGTCCCCTTTTATACACATAATCATATGAAGCAGATTCTTCATCAATACCCTTTTGGGGACGCCTGTAGTTTTCACACGTGACGTCACATGTGACAAACGTTACAATGGCTTTACGTTTGTTTATTTCAAGGTTCTCGCTCTTACTTATAGCAAAACATACATCTGACCACAAACTGAGGAAGATAATAATAAAGCAAGCAGTGAAAATAACAAACGAGAATGAGAGAATCCCAACAAATTCTCGGTCCCTGCGTAATTTTGATCCCCACTAGACCGTTTTTAAAGCTTGCGACTAGAGCACTGCGACTTTCGTTGATTCTCTTTTGTTGCCTGTCCTTGTCGCATAGATACTTTTAAACGTAGCGATTGTGTTTGCAACTCTTCACTATGTCATTTCTTGAATTCCTTTTCATTTCAAGTTTACAGAGTGAACATTTTCAGCTGCTGTACTGTTCCTGCGTGCTACCTGCTACAAAATAATAAGCACAAAGAAGAAAGACCGATAGTAACGCAACGACTGTTTTTAAACCTTGCAACTTTTGCTTGCGATTCGTTACTTTGCTTCAGCTTTTAGGAGAGAGAAGAATGTGGTGGCCGGGGTAGACATAATCGCACGAGTAGCTCAAGTCGCGCGATTATCGGTCTTTCTTCTTTGTGCTTTTTCGGGAAATCATTCATTTTTGTCAATCCCTTTCATTGCTTGTTCGCATTGAACGAGTAATGTGATGTTTTTTTGTAGCAGATAGCACGTAGGCACAGTACAGCAGCTGAAAATGTTCACTCTGCAAACTTGAAATGAAAAGGAATTCAAGAAATGTCATATTGAAAAGTTGCAAATACAATCGCTACGTTTAAAAGTATCTCTGCGACAAGGACAGGCAACAAAAGAGAATCAACGAAAGTCGCAGTGCTCTAGTCGCAAGGTTTAAAAACAGTCAACTCGAGCTACTCGTGCAATTCTGTCTACCCCGGCCACCACATACGTCTCTCTCCTAAAAGCTGAAGCAAAGTAATGAATCGGAAGCAAAAGTCGCAAGGTTTAAAAACAGTCTTAAAGCTGAAGCAAAGTAACGAGTCGCAAACAAAAGTCGCAAGGTTTAAAAATAGTCCTACCCTTCTCAACTCCTTCGCCTAAATACTAAGTCACGCTACGGCATATGCCTATGTGTATAAAAGGGGACTAGGAAAGAATGCTGCATTTTTTTTGGTTTAAAGCGTTCCCGTACTTTTTTCGTAGAAATCTCTTAAAGAGAGAAAATATGCCCTCTACTCAAAAATCTGACAGCCTTGCTTAAATTTGTAGTTTTTCTCCTCTTATTAAGGTTTTTCATCTCTGTTTCTATCGTTTACTTGTGATTTCGATTCAACAATTCTTCTCCTTCATTCCCTTACTATCGCTACCGCGCCGGGTAGTCCTTATGCATTGTTACTTAACTGCAACGAATGTTTGATTTGGCTTTCAGCACAATCAATGCTTCTTTGTCCTGCATTTCATCCATGACATTCAAAGTGTTTCCAGCGGACTAAAGTTCCCATACGCTTTTTACTTTGGAAGGGTTATCCGTTCGGAGAAGCTCAAGACATTGCATGTTTCACAGCATCGACACCATTTTGTTTTGGAAAGTGCACCAGTGGGTGGTGACAAATCACTATGCAGTCTTTTAGCAGACATATTTTCCATTGTTCGGATGTTGAGTGCTTTGTATACAGGTGACCGTTTAACAGACTTTTTTGTTCGTCATTTCGTACATTTCTATTTGAAGTACACTTGTACTGGTTTTTATTACAATTTTAATATAAATTTACTTACTTAAATCAACGATTTATCTGGAGCCCGCACTTTTTAGATGAATTTTTCTTCATAAAAATGACGTTTTGTCATATTATTATGTTTTTGTGTTTGTCTTCTTGGTCCTGAGGTGCTAATTTGGAACCAATGTGAAAGACTTCTTACAAGTTAATTCTACCAGTTGGTAGATTTGGAGGCACTCTTAGCCAGTTTCGAATTATTCCTTTAGATTCAAGATCTGAATCAATCTGCATTTTTATACAGAGCGAACATCGGTGGAGATGGAGGAACAAATAGCAACTGACCTGACACTTCTTAACTTTAAAAGTATAATTCAAAAAAATAACTAATAACAAACTTATGTTATTCAATAAAAAAAAAACAAATATCAGAGTTGATGCCCTTAAAGTTGAAATCAGGGTTTTAATTTTGAATTTATTACATTTAAAAAATTTGACTGATTATGAATGATATGAAGGTGTGTTAACGATATTTTTCTGTTACGCAAAGAAACAGATTTTGCTAGTTATAAACCTAGGATAAAAACATTTTTTTTAATTAAAACAAGTTAACACAGAAAAATTAAGACTCATGGTTTAGTCCTGTTTATTTGATTGCATTGCAAAAATTCGAAGGTATTATTACATTTAGTTCTTTTTATTCAGTATCTGTGACCTCTTGATGTTGATTATTAGCTTTGTTCAAAAATCGATGTCCCAGCCACTATTTTCAATTGGTGGTTCTTCATATTCCCCGCTGCATGGCACAAAGTATTGCAAATCCGTGTTTTTACTTATGGGCCGTTGAATTGGTGATGGGAGAGTTTTGCCCTTCAACCTTTTCCAATCAAATCCATCAAACCAACTACAACGATGAAAATATAAAACAAAATATTTTTTTTTGAATACAACAAACTACACCTTAAACTAATACTAACCTGTGGCGTTTAATATCAAGAATACCTTTTCGTTGGTAACCCAAACGTTCAGCAGGCATCTGTTTGCATAGTTGTTTTATAAGAATTTGAGCGGGTTTTCGAATTCTCGATGGCATTTGTATAACATCGATTCCACCCAAAATCTTCTGATATATTTTGATTTGATTCTGACCACGAAAGGGTGATTTTCCAACAAGTAACTCGAAAATAAGGATTCCCAGAGCCCAATAGTCAACGGCTTTGTCATGACCTCGATCTAAAATAATTTCCGGAGCTATGTACTCAGGAGTACCCGCGAATGTATTTGTTTTATGACTTTCTGGAACTCGTTTGGCAAAACCAAAATCAACCTGAATATATAACGATATAATTGCATTTATACGAAGGTTTATAGTATTAAATGTCTGGTTAACTAATGTGACCTACGAGCTTACAGTATCCGTCAGTGGTGAGCATTAGATTTTCAGGTTTAAGATCACGATATATGATATTTCTGCTATGCAGATATTCAAATGCTTCTACAACACATGCCGTTATGAAACGCGCAATCTTTTCGTCAAAATACTTTCTTTTAGACATAATCGTCCAAACATCGCCTCCAAGGCATGCTTCTATTAGGAAATAAACAAATTTGTCATTGCGAAATGTTTTGTACAACCTATGCAGGAAAAAAATTGTTTATATTACATGTAAATCCTATTCAAAAAAAAACTATAAATTAAAGTACAAGTAAGTAAATAACTAAACACGAGAAACCAACAAAACAAATGTTGACAAGTATTTAGCTGAGACTATTCCTCATCAGGCAATTATCATATGGTATAGGCCAGTAACACAGCCTTATTCATAAATACATAATAGAGAACAACATCACAAATAGCCCGGTCAAAATAGACATTTCAAATTACAATAATTCTGACAGAGCAAAATTTTGGTGGAGACCTTGGGTACACAATTAGAAATAACGTGTCAAAAGTCCCCATCGATCCCATCTGTGTCAAAGGCCACAAAAATGGGTTCTTTTATTTCTTTGGCAAAACGGTTAGTTTTTTGATAAAAACGGCTACTGCAAAAATAATGAAATGGTGAAACTTAGTAAAAAAAAATTTGAAACACTTTTTATAGAGAATTACATTATCTACATTTTTGCCTCAGCCGTTTTTATCACAAAACTAACCATTTTGGTAAAAAATAAAAAAATAAACATTTTTGTGACCTTTGAACCTGAATAACTTTTGCCTTTTTGACTTTTGACACGTTATTTCTATTGGTGCACCCAATTTCTCCAACAAAATTTAGCCCTGTCGGAATTTTTATTTTTTGACCACTATTTTTATGTCTTATTTGACTGGACTTAAATATGTTTTATAAAATTATAACAAATAATTCTTCACAAATAATGATAATGTCTTAACTTTTTACGATGATAGCATTGACCAGATAATTTAAATATTTGGTCTTCAACGTGAAGAAGATTTCAAAAACACGCATGTGTGAAAACATTCTTAAATTAAAACTCTATAAAATAACACAACATAACGTAGTATCGTATGGGATAAAATAAGATAAAAAGCTTACTCAATAATGAACGGACTACCTCTGCACATCATCATGACCTTCTTTTCGCTATAAACATGATCAATTTGGTCTTGCTTAATAACGTCAATTTTACGGAGTATTTTTAAGGCAAATGCTTTTCCAGTTATTTTGTGTACAACTAAATCCACTCGGCCAAACGCTCCAGTTCCTAAGGTATCAATTTTTTTCAAATCACTTATCTGTATTTCAGCATAAATATTATCGAATTCGGAATAATTTACAGTTGAAAGAATCTCTGATATCTTTTCATCCGGTTTCTCACGTAACTCAGGTATAGTTCCAAGGTAACTTATTACAGTTCTGAAATGGCAAAGAATGATTGCTTAGGAAATATTCTGTGCAACTCCAAATTCGAACAAACTCTCTGTCTAGCGTTAGGCATTCGGTTACAGGTGGGTCTGCGTAAACACTGGCTTGACGAACATCTGCATTAAGAATTGCATGCTCACCAAAATAATCTCCACGCTGTCTGCGAGCCACAGTTTTTTCCGTCCCATCAGCTTGGGTTTTGTTTATTGTAACTGTTCCACCCCTAATGATGAAAAACTCGTTTCCAACTTCACCTTCTTTTACTATGCAGGTATTACCACGATAAAATCTCTGAAAACGAACTCAACTTTAATCTTAGAATTATATGTAGAAATTTTTACTAACTCACTCTTTTGAGAATTTCAACAAGTTTGACTAGAACTTCATTTGAAAGATCTTTAAGTATCGGTGACGACCTTAAAAATTGTAAGTATTCTTCTTTTTCTTTATAACCAGACACCAGCATAATATTTCGGAACTTCGCTCTATCAATTTTCCACACTTTTGCTTTTGTAGTAGCTAAAAGCGACCATTTTTAATCGGGGCAATTCTATAAAACGGTTCTTACTTTTAATAGATGCAAATCGTTTCACGCTGTAGAGTATAGCCAACTCCCCGAAAACAGTTCCAGGGCCTATAGTACCAATAATGCTACCGGATTTAATTATATTATAATATCCTGTTTCGGACACGAATATCTCAGAACCTTCTTCATTTTCTCGAATAATGTAACTTCCTTTTTCGTATGAAGCCGGCTGCATAGCATCTATTACCATCTCCTTTCTGTCTTTGTCCATAAAATTTTTCAGGAAGTCATTTCTTTCAATGGCAATTCGAATAAGTGTACGGGATCTGTCTCGTAAATAAATTCCATTATATTAACATTTTGACAATAACTGTAGATACTTACGATTCATCCTTCCAGGAAACTTCAATATCTATGGTTTCTTTGTCTGCATAGTCAGGTCTGGCGAACATAACTCCACCTGCGGTTCGACTCGATGCATACTTTGTTGTATTTCTTGCTTCAAATGCACCCTGTTTCAAATTGAAAAGAAAAAACATTGTATATACATTGCCTATAGTACTATCATGAGACGAGAAAAAATCTTTTTACCTAGAGCCGCTTGGAGTGCTAGTGTAGGGACATTTTATTTGAGTGAGAGAGAATTAAGAGCATGGTTTTTAGTGTTATGCTTTGTGCTCATAGCAGTTCATATACAATGAGAAAAAAGATGGAAAGAAAACAGAAAAGAAGACACCACATATCACATTTAACAATTTAAGTGCGGGCGGCAGCGGCATTGGTGCTTCAGTCGTTCACCTACTGGATTGGATGAGTGATTACACCTCTGATGACTTAAGCAGTGTCCAAAATAAAATATTTACAAGTGGTAGAGTAAAAAATTTATTGAAAGTTTTTTAGAAAGCAAAATTAATTGGGCCATTGTTTCAAACCCAGTCACAGTTTTGTTCATAGTTTAACGGTTTTTTATGTAAGAGCGGTGTCATTTTAAATAAGCCCTCTAAACTAAATTTCTCAAACGGTTAGTATCTGTTTTGATTTGTTCCGGAACGCATATTTATATATATAGTCATTGTATATACATTGCCTATAGTACTATCCATTGTATATACATTGCATTATAGAAGTTCATATACAATGTATATAGTTATAAGTGCCTAAGTCAACTGTCTACCATAGTAGTTCGCGCGAGTGTTTGTGTACCAGATTAAGGTGACTATTTTTATTCTTTTTCAAGTTTACAAACCTAGTTTGTTGAAGTTTTTTTAAAGATGACAACTTTTTTTATAATGAGGGATTCTGAGCTGCAGAAATGGCTTTTGGAGATGGAGACTGATAATGTCTTCATTATTCATGATTCAATTGAAAGTGATGAAAATGAAGATGACGATGAACCATTACCGGATTTTGAAGGCCTAGTTTGTGAGGTGGAAACTGAGAAAGCCGAAACACATGAATCTGGGTTGGATGACTCAGACGACTTCTCGAAATCGGATAAGCTTCTTCCCGCAGAATTGACTGGTAAGATACCAAGAACTTACAAATGTCCAAATGGTACAATTTAATGGAAGTTTTTGTTTCTGCCTCCATGTTGTTAGATTTGTGAACAAATAATAACGAAAATTCTATTAAATAAAACTAATGTTTACTTTTTAATACGAATTTAAGTTAAAGTATTTATTTAAATTTTAATTACTTGCGTCCATCATCGGGCTAGTAAATACTTTTTGCCGTTGTTTTAATTTTCTTTGTTTACTTATTTGTTGTTGTTCGCTATGATGTGGTATAATTTATTTTAATGTTATATAGTGTTGTCTTCTTTTATCTTGTGTGTTAATTGGTATGTAATTGCAGTGTCGTATAGTGCGTTACTTTTAATTGTTAGTTTGTCGTTAAGCACTTTGTCTTGTTCAACAAATTATACCACATCATAGCGAACAACAACAAATAAGTAAACAAAGAAAATTAAAACAATGGCAAAAAGTATTTATTAGCCCGATGATGGACGCAAGTCCGAAACGCGCGTCGCGATTTTAATTTTAATAATTAATAAATAAATGTAATTAAAATTTAAATAAATACTTTAACTTAAATTCGTATTAAAAAGTAAACATTAGTTTTATTTAATAGAATTTTCGTTATTATTTGTTCATGGTACAATTTGGTCAAAAAGCGTACCGCCACCAACTAGAATCAGAGCTCATAACATTCGGGTAAGACTCTACCGGGCCCAAAAGGAGAAGCAGCTAAAAATGCAAAGGATTCGGTGACCAGTTTTGAACTATTTTTATACATATATTATTTTTTATATCATGAACATTGCTGCAATAAACAAACACTCTGGTTATCAACCAAATAAATGTCAGGTTTGAAAAAATTGTGAGGAGCAACTTTTTGCAGGACTTGTCTTTCAATCTACTAAAACCATTACTAAAATTAGAATTGGGATACTTTTAGGTATGTACATATAAAGAGATACAGCACGATCTGACAACAAAGATTGGACGAGTCAGCAGATGGGCTTATTGTACCAATGCCCGAAATCGATGAACAAAAAATGGCGCAAGACTTGCAAGTGGATTTGTTAGGCAGCAGGCTATAGTGTGTCTTCAATGAGCTCAGATTTTTCATTTTGGTATTTTTTTTTTGTATTGAAAAACTATATAAAGTACATATAAAGTTCCTTACTAAAATTAATGAAATGCTAAAGAAAATACATGCTTATAATATTTAAATATTTGCTTTATTTACATTTTTACAAATTCAAAACATTTGGAAATTTCTAAATAGTCTACCATAGTAGGCGACGCGTCTATCGATGTAAAATAAATTGCACGACTGGATCACACGTACTTGCTCATATGTGCCGTCAGATCCTCGAATAATATATAATAATGGGGAAAATGAAAGTATTTATTCAAATTCAAATTCGAAAGAGAAAAGTAAAAGTAAAATTGTATTGTGCAAAATAATTTAAACGCCATTTTATTTCTTTAAGAAATGTAAAAAAGTTTAGTATTTTTTTCAAAATTGAAGCACCGGTTCTTAAATAAAACGGTTTTTCTTAAAAACTTTTTCTAAAAAATTACAAAAATATTCAAGAATTCAAACTTAAGCACAAAAGTAATCTTCCCGTTTTCAAAAAAATAGATTTAAAAAGAAAATAAAATTAAAAAAATATTTAAAATACAAAAAAAAGTATTCGAAAATATTTTAAATTTAAATTACTAAGACTACCTACATCTTCTTAAATATCAATTTTGATTTTAATCAGGTAACAAGTCGATAGACGCGTCGCCTACTATGTTAGACTATTTAGAAATGTCCATAATTTTTAATTTGTAAAAATGTAAATAAAGGAAATATTTAAATATTTTAAGCATGTATTTTCTTAAGGATTTCATTAATTTTAGTTAGGAACTTTATATATACTTTATATAGTTTTTCAATACAAACAAAATACCAAAATGAACACCTGATAAACACGATTTTAAGTTAATTAAAGATAAAATGAATAACGTTTTGGTAATATAATAATATAATAAACAATTTAATGTCAACAAAAATAAATGACGTAAATAATGTAACAAATCAAATATTTAAATTTTTAAAATCAATTGAAAAAATCAAAATTGAATTAATGTTAGATTTCAACTTTAAACTAGAATTATTAAAAGAAGAAGTAACAAATATAGAATATGCTATGCAATGGGCAAAGGCCGGTATAGTAAATACTACCTATCTAATAATGAAATAAAATCAATAAAACCCATCTTAAAAAAGGAAAACATGCTTTATAACAATATGATCGAAGCAATAGAATTTGCAGATATAAAAATAGCTTTAAGTAATAAATCACTTTTATATACATATTTTAAGTCTTCCTACTACTAATGAAGAAACTTGCGATAAAATGTTAATTAGACCCGTGAAAAAAGGGAAAAATATTGTTAAAACAATATATTTATGGAATAGTTAAAAATTGTAACTGAAACAAAAACATCAGATGAGAAGGAAAATAACCCTATCGCAATACCTAGAACATTAAAACTTAAAATCTTTCAAACTAGTTAAAAATATCAACTTAATTAACGTAGTGGCCCTATGCTGGCACTCCAAATTAATCAATATCTTAATTAATTGATCATATATATTTTTTAAACTTAGTTATCCTACTTAACAAACTAATCAAAAATAAACTTAAAATAACGTAAGATAAAGCATAAACACTTAAATCTAGAACAGCCACAACAAGTTTTATTTGTATTTTATAAAAAAAATTTTTTTGTGTTTCATATTTTTTTGTATTTTTTGCTTTTATATGTTTATTTTGTCTTTTTGTTCATTTTTTTTTGGTGCGCCGTAACTGCCCTACTTAACTTAAAGATACTTTAAAATATGTAAGCCGACCATAGACGATTGTTCGAAGGAAATTGTTTGTTTTATAATACCATTCATCTGAAACAATTTTTTTTCTGTTAACCCACAGAGTCTGTTACTGTAAGTATTAAGTCTAACAATATTAGATGTAGAAAAGTACCGCTCTTGAGAACGATGGCCTACTATAGCAAGAAGATCGATTTTATACCCAACATGGTGTCAACCCACCAAATTGAAAAGATTGTATGCTCTGGAATTTCGTATTTAATTGTTTGGCATTCAAATCTCCAGCCAACAAATAATAATTTTCTTTCGAGTGTAGTCTAAGGCACTCGAAAAGTTTTTCGAATACTTCCTGTGCGTACACTGCGATCACATACATTTGCTTCCTATGTTGGAGAAGAATGCATATGATGCAAGCTTTTAGCAACTCAAATCTTCACTTCACTATTATATATAGATATAACATTATGTATGTAGTGCCCCGTGGTTTAGTGTTTAGTGTGTCGGACTGCTAAGCGAAGAGCCTGGGTTCGATTCCCGCTCATAGCCACATTCTTTTCCGGGGTACTGCCTCTTGCAAGGAACTGACAAAATCTCCAAGAGTAAATATTTGTCTCGAAAAAGTGCATTTCAAGTAGGCGTTCGGATTCGGCGGTAAATTGTAGGTCCTTTCCATTCTTGCAGATTAACAACACACACACACAGGAATGGTTGAGAGTATGAGTCACTAGGCCTTGGCTCCTTAAGGAGCTGTCGCGCCAATAAATATTTATTTATTATGTCCTTATTATTAATACATTTTTGAAAAAAGATTGCGACCCCACCCCTACGGATGGAGTTTTTTAATTATATTTCAATTATTACGAGTCAATTTGTGTTTCTGGCTTAGCTTCTTCACCACCTTCGGAACTTTTGTTTGCTTTAGTTGCTGTGGTTGGTGGTTGGGTGCTGTATGAATAGGGTAGGCACTGAAAGGCATCAAACTGGTGATTCACAGTCGCTGCAACTATATCGTACACATCAATTGTGCTTATTTTACCTCCCCGCGGTAACCACCGGGTACTGGTCTGTCCATCCGGACATTCCTGCTAAACTTATAAGCGCGAGTGTTGAACACAGAAAAAATAGCAACACTATAATGCTCTGCTTTAATGACTGTTCTGATCGATTCGCAGAAGTCTTGCACGAGCCCCTCAGAAAGAGGACGTACGGCGGATGAGCCCAACCAATTGGACCAACGGCGGCGTCAACAGTCAACGAAGCAGACACCCTAATGAGCTACTTCGACGTATTTGGAGATAAGGTCATTAGGACAATTCAATGCAAGTCAGGGCATTGAAATAGAGATGGTGGCGGATGAACCCTTAATGGGCCAACGGCAGCGCTCATATCCCCGAAGTGGGTTACTGACTCCGGATTCTCCGGTTCCTTTTATCCAAGGAATCCAACAAAGGACCTGGCTCTCCAGGTTGGGGGTTGTGCGTGGGGTTAACAACCCTGCCACGGAAAAAAGAGAAAGTTGCGAAGCGACCAATAGCCTCGGAAAAGGACGGATTTACTGTTGATGACCCGGAAAAACGAATCAAGGACAACGACCTTCGGATCTGCACGTGGAATGTTAGAACTCTTAACAGACTACGTGCATCCAAACAACTAGCGGAGGCCCTAGACTGCTACAGAGCAGGAATTACTGCCATCCAGGAAGTGCGATGGAATGGGCCGGGCAAAAGGAGGATGAAAAACTGTGACGTGTACTACGGTGATTGCGCAAGAAAACCACAGCGTTTATTTGGGTGCGGATTCGTCATAAGCGGTAGATTTAGGCAAGAAGTCTTGGGCTTTCGACACTTAAGTGAGCGACTTGTGACAATCCGTATCAAGGCTAAATTCGCCAACATTAGCCTAATATGCGCTCATGCCCCTACAGAGGACAAAGATAACGCCACCAAGGATGACTTCTATGAGCTCCTCGACAAAACCTATGAGCAATGCCCTAAATACGACGTTAAGATCGTACTAGGCGATTATAATGCCAAAATAGGTAAAGAGGAAATCTTTGGTAGGACTGTCGGAAAACATAGCCTACACGACACAACGTCTGAAAACGGACTTAGGCTAATTGACTTCGCAGCGGCACATAACGTCACCATTGCAAGCACACGGTTTCCTCATCTCGATATACACAAAGGGACTTGGCGACACCCAGATCAAAGAACCGTCAATCAGATTGATCACGTTGCGATCGATGCAAGACACACCTCCAGTATCTTGGATGTTCGCACCTTCCGAGCAGCTAACATCGACTCGGATCACTACCTTGTTGCAGCAAAGGTTAGAATGCGAATAACCCGAACTCCACAACAACGGAGTAATACTGTGAGGAAGTATGACGTCGGAAAGCTGCAATCGCAAGAAACCGCCAGAACCTATGCCGATCGAATATCCCGTAACCTCTCAAGAAATCCAGTACCGCCAGCATCAAGTGCCGAAGATCAGTGGCAACGCTGCCAACAAGCCATCAGAGATGCCGCAACTGATGTGCTAGGTTTCACCAGACCACCACCACGAAACGAGATTGTCTGAGTGACCAGAGCTGTTACTTTTGTAATCAAAGGCACCACTCACTTTTGCACATTAATTCACACACACAACATAATTTGATCACAAATCCAAATACTTTAACAACACAATTGCAACAACAGGTTGCCCAGCCTAAGGATCAACAGGTAACTGTTAACCCAAACGCTACTGCGTTCCAACCAATGGGTGATAATGCACCAGGTTGCAGTACACGTATAAAGAGGTGGTGGGTATCGATCTGGAATTCTTGGGTGGTTTCCAGGATCTGCCGTAGCGTGAACATTTGATCGATTGTGGACTTTCCTGGTCTGAAACCACACTGATAGGGGCCAATCAGGTTGCTGACGAAAGGTTTCAGGCGTTCACATAGTACGGCAGAGAGGATCTTGTAGGCAATATTCAGGAGACTTATTCCTCTATAGTTGGCGCAGTTTAGAGTGTCTCCTTTCTTGTGGATCGGGCAAACGATGCTGAGGTTCCATTCATCAGGCATACTTTCTTCTGACCAAACTTTAGAGATGAGTTGGTGTATGCACTCCACCAGGTCATCTCCGGCCGCTTTAAAAAGTTCGGCGGGTAATCCGTCGGGTCCAGCAGCTTTGTTGTTTTTGAGTTTAGATATTGCTATCCTTACTTCATTTTGGTCAGGTGGACGGAAGTTGTGTCTGTCATCATCCATGTTGAATGGTTCATTCTGCCTGACAGCGGGATTTTGGCCTTCATCGCCGTTTAACAGTCTGCAGAAATGGTCCTTCCATGTACTCAGCACCGACTGTGACTCTACTACGAGGTTTCCATTCCTATCTCTACAGGCTTCTGTGCGGGATTTTTTTCCTTGGCATGTTCTTTTTACCTGTTGGTAAAACTTCCGCACGTTGTTCCTGGAGTAGCATCTCTCAATATCTTCGATCGCGCGCTTCTCATGCTCTCTTTTTTTCTTTTGGAGAAGCCGGTGTTAGCTGCTCGGAAGGTGCGAACATCCAAGATACTGGAGGTGTGTCTTGCATCGATCGCAACGTGATCAATCTGATTGACGGTTCTTTGATCTGGGTGTCGCCAAGTCCCTTTGTGTATATCGAGATGAGGAAACCGTGTGCTTGCAATGGTGACGTTATGTGCCGCTGCGAAGTCAATTAGCCTAAGTCCGTTTTCAGACGTTGTGTCGTGTAGGCTATGTTTTCCGACAGTCCTACCAAAGATTTCCTCTTTACCTATTTTGGCATTATAATCGCCTAGTACGATCTTAACGTCGTATTTAGGGCATTGCTCATAGGTTTTGTCGAGGAGCTCATAGAAGTCATCCTTGGTGGCGTTATCTTTGTCCTCTGTAGGGGCATGAGCGCATATTAGGCTAATGTTGGCGAATTTAGCCTTGATACGGATTGTCACAAGTCGCTCACTTAAGTGTCGAAAGCCCAAGACTTCTTGCCTAAATCTACCGCTTATGACGAATCCGCACCCAAATAAACGCTGTGGTTTTCTTGCGCAATCACCGTAGTACACGTCACAGTTTTTCATCCTCCTTTTGCCCGGCCCATTCCATCGCACTTCCTGGATGGCAGTAATTCCTGCTCTGTAGCAGTCTAGGGCCTCCGCTAGTTGTTTGGATGCACGTGGTCTGTTAAGAGTTCTAACATTCCACGTGCAGATCCGAAGGTCGTTGTCCTTGATTCGTTTTTCCGGGTCGTCAACAGTAAATCCGTCCTTTTCCGAGGCTATTGGTCGCTTCGCAACTTTTTCTTTTTTCCGTGGCAGGGTTGCTAACCCCACGCACAACCCCCAACCTGGAGGGCCAGGTCCTTTGTTGGATTCCTTGGATAAAAGGAACCGGAGAATCCGGAGTCAGTAACCCACTTCGGGGATATGAGCGCTGCCGTTGGCCCATTAAGGGTTCATCCGCCACCATCTCTATTTCAATGCCCTGACTTGCATTGAATTGTCCTAATGACCTTATCTCCAAATACGTCGAAGTAGCTCATTAGGGTGTCTGCTTCGTTGACTGTTGACGCCGCCGTTGGTCCAATTGGTTGGGCTCATCCGCCGTACGTCCTCTTTCTGAGGGGCTCGTGCAAGACTTCTGCGAATCGATCAGAACAGTCATTAAAGCAGAGCATTATAGTGTTGCTATTTTTTCTGTGTTCAACACTCGCGCTTATAAGTTTAGCAGGAATGTCCGGATGGACAGACCAGTACCCGGTGGTTACCGCGGGGAGGTAAAATAAGCACAATTGATGTGTACGATATAGTTGCAGCGACTGTGCATCACCAGTTTGATGCCTTTCAGTGCCTACCCTATTCATACAGCACCCAACCACCAACCACAGCAACTAAAGCAAACAAAAGTTCCGAAGGTGGTGAAGAAGCTAAGCCAGAAACACAAATTGACTCGTAATAATTGAAATATAATTAAAAAACTCCATCCGTAGGGGTGGGGTCGCAATCTTTTTTCAAAAATGTATTAATAATAAGGACATAATAAATAAATATTTATTGGCGCGACAGCTCCTTAAGGAGCCAAGGCCTAGTGAATCATACTCTCAACCATTCCTGTGTGTGTGTGTTGTTAATCTGCAAGAATGGAAAGGACCTACAATTTACCGCCGAATCCGAACGCCTACTTGAAATGCACTTTTTCGAGACAAATATTTACTCTTGGAGATTTTGTCAGTTCCTTGCAAGAGGCAGTACCCCGGAAAAGAATGTGGCTATGAGCGGGAATCGAACCCAGGCTCTTCGCTTAGCAGTCCGACACACTAAACACTAAACAACGGGGCACTACATACATAATGTTATATCTATATTATAATAGTGAAGTGAAGATTTGAGTTGCTAAAAGCTTGCATCATATGCATTCCTCTCCAACATAGGAAGCAAATGTATGTGATCGCAGTGTACGCACAGGAAGTATTCGAAAAACTTTTCGAGTGCCTTAGACTACACTCGAAAGAAAATTATTATTTGTTGGCTGGAGATTTGAATGCCAAACAATTAAATACGAAATTCCAGAGCATACAATATTTTCAATTTGGTGGGTTGACACCATGTTGGGTATAAAATCGATCTTCTTGCTATAGTAGGCCATCGTTCTCAAGAGCGGTACTTTTCTACATCTAATATTGTTAGACTTAATACTTACAGTAACAGACTCTGTGGGTTAACAGAAAAAAAAATTGTTTCAGATGAATGGTATTATAAAACAAACAATTTCCTTCGAACAATCGTCTATGGTCGGCTTACATATTTTAAAGTATCTTTAAGTTAAGTAGGGCAGTTACGGCGCACCAAGAAAAAATGAACACAAAGACAAAATAAACATATAAAAGCAAAAAATACAAAAAAATATGAAACACAAAAAAATTTTTTTTATAAAATACAAATAAAACTTGTTGTGGCTGTTCTAGATTTAAGTGTTTATGCTTTATCTTACGTTATTCTAAGTTTATTTTTGATTAGTTTGTTAAGTAGGATAACTAAGTTTAAAAAATATATATGATCAATTAATTAAGATATTGATTAATTTGGAGTACCAGCATAGGGCCACTACGTTAATTAAGTTGATATTTTTAACTAGTTTGAAAGATTTTAGGTTTTAATGTTCTAGGTATTGCGATAGGGTTATTTTCCTTCTCATCTGTTGTTTTTGTTTCAGTTACAGTTTTTAACTATTCCATAAATATATTGTTTTAACAATATTTTTCCCTTTTTTCACGGGTCTAATTAACATTTTATCGCAAGTTTCTTCATTAGTAGTAGGAAGACTTAAAATATGTATATAAAAGTGATTTATTACTTAAAGCTATTTTTATATCTGCAAATTCTATTGCTTCGATCATATTGTTATAAAGCATGTTTTCCTTTTTTAAGATGTGTTTTATTGATTTTATTTCATTATTAGATAGGTAGTATTTACTATACCGGCCTTTGCCCATTGCATAGCATATTCTATATTTGTTACTTCTTCTTTTAATAATTCTAGTTTAAAGTTGAAATCTAACATTAATTCAATTTTGATATTTTTCAATTGATTTTAAAAATTTAAATATTTGATTTGTTACATTATTTACTTCATTTATTTTTGTTGACATTAAATTGTTTATTATATTACCATAACGTTATTCATTTTATCTTTAATTAACTTAAAATCGTGTTTATCAGGTGTTCATTTTGGTATTTTGTTTGTATTGAAAAACTATATAAAGTATATATAAAGTTCCTAAGAAGTTAAGAAAATACATGCTTAAAATATTTAAATATTTCCTTTATTTACATTTTTACAAATTCAAAAATTATGGACATTTCTAAATAGTCTAACATAGTAGGCGACGCGTCTATCGATGTAAAATAAATTGCACGACTGGATCACACGTACCTGCTCATATGTGCCGTCAGATCCTCGAATAATATATAATAATGGGGAAAATGAAAGTATTTATTCAAATTCAAATTCGAAAGAGAAAAGTAAAAGTAAAATTGTATTGTGCAAAATAATTTAAACGCCATTTTATTTCTTTAAGAAATGTAAAAAAGTTTAATATTTTTTTCAAAATTGTAGCACCGGTTCTTAAATAAAACCGTTTTCCTTAAAAAACTTTTTCTAAAAAAATTAAAAAAAATATTCAAGAATTCAAACTTAAGCACAAAAGTAATCTACATTTAAAAACAAGAGTTAAAAAAATTCATCTTCCGTTTTCAAAAAATAGTGTCGATCTTAAGCTCGTACAGGCCGGACGTCGAGGTGCGCGCACAAATAATTAAGCAAAAGTCAAAAAAAATTATTGAGCATTGTTATCGCGAGTGTTTTAAAAAAAATATTAATACCTACACACTCGTTAGAGAAACCGAAAAAAACCCTCGCGTGTGCTGTAAAGAATAAAAATAATATCCACTCACGTCGTTGGAAGAAAGAAAAAGATGCCCACTCGCGCTGTGGAAAAAAAATTAATAAAACGCATTCGCATAGCAAATTATCCTCGTATCTGTCCCAAGACCTTTGTGCTTAACTGCCTCTGTAGGCATCGTATGACCATCTAATGCTTGCGGTAAATGGAAAAGGGCATCTGAATATTTAAATTGATTTTTTGTATGCAAGCTGTCTTATGGGCATAACACCTAAGACAGTTCGTTTATTACAGAAATTAATTTTGGATTTTCACTGCATGGTTCGACTTAGTCAGAATTGAGTTTTGTGTGTAAGTATTTTTAAATGGTAAGTGATTTTCGTGTCGTGTATTCTAATGTTCGTGGTATAAGAAAGAATTTCTTTCACGTGTACGTCTACACTGTTCAATACAGGCCAGCTATTTTGGCATTATGTGAAACCCAGGTTGGAGTAAATACTGATTTATCAGAATTTGCTCTACATGGGTATAGCTTGGTGCCATTACTCTTTTCCATCATGGTCTCGTGGTCTATGTAAGGAATGATATTGCTTGCCAGAGCCTTCCCCAATATTGGCAATGTTCCAACACGGACTTTAACTTCTTATGGCTCAAATTCACTGTCCGCAAGCATGTCATTCATTATTATTTTATTTACAGGAGTCCAAATCTTGACAATAATTCGACTTGTAACGAGTTTGATGCACTGTCTGATTCCATCTCGAAAATTGTTTCCCTTTGTCCTCGCACTGAAATCATTATTGCGGGCGATTTCAATGTACACAATTCCAAGTGGCTCCGCTATTCTGGTCAGACAACACCCGAAGGAAGGTATGTCGAGCTCTTTGCCGGGTTACATCACCTTTCCCAACTGGGTTGCTGGGCAAGCCTCTTGACTCTGTTTCTTACTTCTCACCCTGATAAATATACCACACTTCAGACCATTGTGTCATTTCAGCCAATTTTTCATCCTCCACCCATCCAGTTAAAGAAAAACTTCCACCAAGACCGTTTAGACATACGAGAAAGCCAACTGGGACGGCCTGAATATTTTTTTCCGAAACTTTAACTGGTCACTACGCTTCATCGATAGTGAAATTGATGCCAGTGCTGAAATGATCACAAATGTGATTCTTCTAGGGATGCGTGCTTTTATTCCTAACAGAGTAAAAACCATCAAGCCTTAAGAAAAGTCTTGGTTTAATTCTGAGTGTAAAGAAGCTATCAAGCTCAAAGAAGTAAGTTTCCGATCTTACAAAGCCAACCCTACAGAGGAAAATCGGAAAAAGCACAAACAAGCAAGGAACTCATGCAACTCTGTTATTGAAAGAACCAAATTTTTGCATGACCAAAAATTACGGCAAAAAATTCTGCAGTGTCCCAAAGGCAGTAAAAATTTTTGGTCCTTTGTAAAAAATATTAAAACCTCCTCAACATCTTCGGTTCCAACGCTCATCGACAATAACAAACCAATTGCTTACTCTTCAGAGAAGGCAAACTTGCTCACCGCCCATTTCGCTGCCAGCTCTACGCTGCCGCATAGGAACGTTGCCCCTCCTGTACTTGAGAATGTAAATTTTTCCGCACTCATACAGTAGCAAGAGTTCTCAAAGATCTCGATATACACAAATCCGCTGGCCCGGATGGTATACCCCCGATTCTTCTGAAGAGGTGTTCTTCCACACTGGCAAAGCCAATGCGTAAGCTTTTCCATCGCTCCCACTCTTCTGGAATCTTTCCTAGGAGATGGAAAACAGCATTTGTCCAGCCTGTCCCTAAGAAAGGTGACCCATTCTCCCCCTCCTCCTACCGACCCATAGCACTGACATCCCTTCTTTCTAAGGTCATGGAAACACAGATTAACCGTCAGCTTAAGGAATATCTCGAAGATAGTAAGCTTCTCCATGACCGTCAGTATGGCTTCCGCAGCAACCGTTCCACTGGTGATCTGATGGCATATCTCACCGAACAATGGAACAAATCCTTACATCGCTTTGGTGAAAGTAAGATTATTGCTCTTGATATCTCCAAGGCATTTGATAGAGTTTGGCATGAAGCTCTCTTATCGAAAATGCGTGCTTTTGGGATCGATAATACTCTTGTTCGTTGGATTAGAAGCTATCTTTTGGACCGTTCAATACAAGTTGTATTGGACGGATTCAAGTCTGATTCCCATACAATAAATGCTGGTGTGCCCCAGGGCTCTGTTCTGTCTCCGACTCTTTTCCTCATTTTTATAAATGATCTTCTGTCTGTAACTTCTAATCCACTTAACTGTTTTGCTGACGACTCTACCCTCAGCTTTTCATATTCGTTCGATAATTCACGCCCTACGCCTTCGGACGTACAATTGCAACGGTGCCGTATGTCAAGCTCATTAAACTCCGATTTATACAGCATTGTCAAATGGGGTAATAGGAATCGTGTGGAGTTTAATGCTTCGAAAACTCAATGCTATCTTCTGTCGTTAAAGCTAAACATACCCCCAATGCCATTGTCCATGAATGGTACTTACATCGAAGAAACCGAAAAGCTCTCAGTACTCGGTATGTGTGTCAACGACGACCTCCGTTGGAACGACCATATATTTGAAATCGCTAAGAATGCTGCTAAGTGCTTAGGTTTTCTGTATCGGTGTAAGAAGTATTTTTCCCCATCTGATCTGGCTACAATTTATAAAGCATTTATACGCCCTAAACTCGAGTATAACTCCCACCTCTGGGTAGGGGCTTCACAAGCATCGCTTCACCTGCTTGATAGAATACAAAATAGAGCGTTAAGATTGATGGGAAATAGAACATGTCTTTCCTTATTTTATCGTTTCTTTTACAAAAAATGTACACTCGAAGTAGCCAGTTGCATTCTTTCCCTTAAAAGTTTCGGACGTACCGTGAAATATAGGGATTCTTTTTTTAGCCGAACGACACGAATTTGGAATAGTTTACCCGGCGAGATTTTCCCTTGCCATTTTGATCTGCAAACATTCAAAACCAATGTCAATCGACACCTCCTATCTCTCCTCTCCCTATCTTCCGAATGCCCGCGCAGTGTGTTACATTAAAAGGGAAACAAGTAGTCCCTTGTGCGCGCGTTAATTATAAAAAAAAAAAAAAAAAAAAAAAAAACAATTAAAAAAATATTTAAAACACAAAAAAAAAAGTATTCGAAAATATTTTAAATTTAAATTACTTAGACATCTTCTTAAATATCAATTTTGATTTTAATCAGGTAAAAAGTTTTCGAGAAAGGCGAAAAAGGCTGCTCACCAAAGAGCAAGAGAGCAGCAATTACGACATTCGCAGCTAAAGCCACAGTACCAGTGAAAACAAAAAATATTACAGCAAACATCCACCAAAATGGATTCAAAACATACGCAACAAAAACATCATAAAGAACAATCACAGCAAGCTATGGAGATGGACCACCCATCAACATCAAAGAAGGTGCAAGTGCAACAGCAGCAGGAACAACAGCAGCAGAATCAGAAAATGCAGTAGCAACAATACAACCAGCAGCAACAGCAATTGCAGCAAAAATCAAAAAAAGGAAAGGTGCCACCCATCAACACCTACAAGATGGTGCTCAAGGATACCATAGATGTCTGTAAGTCTGTCATGCCCATAGGCGATAATTTTTTAATGAAACGATTAGGTTATGATAGATATTCTATCAACTGCTTCTCACTCTTAAGTGGAATAGCATAATAAAGTTAAAAAAAATTCTTAAGAAGTCGATGACTGAACACTAAAGTTTCACTCTGAAAGCAGAGAAAATTCAAAGCCCTTGATAGCTCCACTGATCCAGTGGAGCTCTTAAATGAACTCCAAAGTATAGCGCCGAAAGATCTCGAGTTCACAGGGGTCAAGTCTTATATGACTATCACAGCCAGACGGGAGCAATGAAAACTGCCGTTCTTCCTGGTTCAGCTGTAATAGTTTAAAGAAAATTACTTTCCTACACCACCAAGTTGTAACATGGGACAAAAATAAAACTGCCAAAGATTCGGGCATGTCGCGACAAACTGCGGTATGCAGTCTCCCTGCATGAAATTCAGTATAGAGTGTAAACTCAAAAATGAAAGTGTCGAAGATAGAACTCAACTAAAATGTGTCCTATGCGAGGGTGAGGGGCACCCTGATAACTTTCGGGGCTGTCTTGTTTCAGCAACTAAAGCAAACAAAAGTTCCGAAGGTGGTGAAGAAGCTAAGCCAGAAACACAAATTGACTCGTAACAATTACAATATAATTAAAAAACTCCATCCGTAGGGGTGGGGTCGCAATCTTTTTACAAAAAAGTATTAATAATAAGGACATAATAAATAAATATATTCCTGTTTGTGTGTTGTTAATCTGCAAGAATGGAAAGGACCTACAATTTACCGCCGAATCCGAACGGCTACTTGAAATGCACTTTTTCGAGACAAATATTTACTCTTGGAGATTTTGTCAGTTCCTTGCAAGAGGCAGTATCCCGGAAAAGAATGTGGCTATGAGCGGGAATCGAAACCAGGCTCTTCGCTTAGCAGTCCGACACACTAAACACTAAACTACATACATAATTTTATATCTTTATATAATAGTGAAGTGAAGATTTGAGTTGCTGAAAGCTTGCATCATATGCATTCCTCTCCAACATAGGAAGCAAATGTATGTGATCGCAGTGTACGCACAGGAAGTATTCGAAAAACTTTTCGAGTGCCTTAGACTACACTCGAAAGAAAGTTATTATTTGTTGGCTGGAGATTTGAATGCCAAACACGACGATAGGGCCAATTAAATACGAAATTCCAGAGGATACAATCTTTTCAATTTGGTGGGTTGACACCATGTTGGGTATTAAACCGATCTTCTTGCTACAGATAGGCCATCGTTCTCAAGAGCGTTGCTTTTTTACATCTAATATTGTTTGACTTAATACTTACAGTAACAGACTCTGTGGGTCAACAGAAAAAAAATTGTTTCAGATGAATGGTATTATAAAACAAATGGTGGACAGAGCAATCCCGCGATACAAGGAACAAAACGCAACTCAAATGCACAAGAACGCGTTGAAACGGGTCTGCCTTTCAGCAAGTGTATAACGTGAATGAAAGCATTCACCCAAATCACGACCTGAAAAACAGGGATTGGAAGGAAGTTGTAAGTCAAGACCACCAGTTTTGGTGGCTTAATCAAAGTTCAAATTTTAAGTCGAACAATCGTCTATGGTTAGCTTACATATTTTAAAGTATGTTTAAGTTAAGTAGGGCAGTGACGGCGCACCAAAAAAAATCAACAAAAAGACAAAATAAACATAAATAACGCAAGAAATACAAAAAAATATGAAACACAAAGAAATTTTTTTTATAAAATACAAATAAAACTTGTTGTGGCTGTTCTAGATTTAAGTGTTTATGCTTCATCTGACGTTATTTTAAGTTTATTTTTGATTAGTTTGTTAAGTAGGTTAACTAAGTTTAAAAAATATATATGATCAATTAATTAAGATATTGACTAATTTGGAGTGCCAGTATAGGGCCACTACGTTAATTAAGTTGATATTTTTAACTAATTTGAAAGATTTTAGTCTAGAATCAAGTAGTTATAAGATTAATTAAATAAAAATTACTAAAAAACAAAAAAAGATGTCTGCTTCTGATCTGGTGTTTATATTACTGTATCTCTACGTGATGGAATGTGCTTATCTGCACTTAAGTTTTGTTTCCAGATGCCTCGTCAGCAAGAATAATCCAGCCAGTGGGAATGATCATAAAGGATTTGATATGCTGGCAATTGATTCAGTGTTAACTCCTCCACCCTTTAAAATGGAACGCCTTCGTTCGATGTTGATGGTCTTAGATGTTGACGAAGATCTTTTACCCCTATTGTTCTAGGTATTGCAATAGGGTTATTTTCCTTCTCATCTGATGTTTTTGTTTCAGTTACAATTTTTAACTATTCCATACATATTTTTTTGCATTTTAATATTTCATTAAATTCTGTTTTAACAATATTTTCCCCTTTTTTCACGGGTCTAATTATCATTTTATCGCAAGTTTCTTCATTAGTAGTAGGTAGACTTAAAATATGTATATAAAAGTGATTTATTACTTAAAGCTATTTTATATCTGCAAATTCTATTGCTTCGATCATATTGTTATAACGCATGTTTTCCTGTTTTAAGATGTGTTTTATTGATTTTATTTCATTATTAGATAGGATATATATAGGAGGCCTGCGGCTTGCTTTACCTCCACGTGGTGGTCCCCGGGCAATGATTTGTGTATTTTTTGTACACAAATTAGCAAAAATTGCGAGCACTTTCTAAGGGTTGGTGAAGGGCTAGTAACCTCTCCGGTAAAAAAAATATTACTCAGAACCCGACAACAAGCCTCGGAAATATACTGATTTCTCAACGACGAACCAAGCAACGACAACGGCTAAACGATTTAAGAATTTTCTCATGGAACGTCAGAACGCTCTATAGAGCTCGAGCTGCACAACAGCTAGCTGATGTCCTGGCCATGTATAAAGCTGGCATAAAAGCACTTCAGGAAGTGAGATGGCTAGGGAATGGTGTTTTGCAGAAAAAAGAATACGACATATATTTTAGCGGTCACTCAAAACACCATGTGGTCAGGGTAGGCTTCCTAGTCAGCCAAAAAATGAAGCCTGCCGTCATCGGCTTTAACGCAATAAATGAAAGGCTATGCACCTTTCGCGTGCGAGGCAAATTCAATAACATCAGCCTCATAAACGTTCTCGCACCTACTGAGGAGTCCGAAGAAGAAGAAAAAGATACCTACTACGAACTTTTAGAGAGGACCCTCAATGCCTGCCCAAGGTATGACGTTAAAATCATCCTTGGTGACTTCAACGAAAAATTTGGTATGGAGCCAGTATTCAGGCAGTACATAGGATCCCATAGTTTGCATGAGAACACTAATGACAACGGACTACGAGTCATAGAAATGGCAGCATCAACAAAATTGGTCGTTGCGAGTACCAGCCTCCCGCGTAAGGATATCCACTTGGGTATCGGCTGATGGAGTCACTCGTTACCAAATTGACCACGTGTTGATAGATCGCCGCCACTACTCGAGCCTGAGGATGATACGAACGTATCGAGGTGCCAACATCGACTCGGACCACTATCTCGTTGGTATGGTGTTCCGAGGGCGGATTGCTAGGTTCGAGTGCATACAGAAGACCTTTTCAAAATAATAATAACCAAAGACAACAATACAACGATCAAAGAAATAATTATTATAACCCGTTCAGAGGACATCAAAATAATCAAAATAATCAATATAGAAACAATAATTCCTATCAATACCAAAATAATCAAAGTGATGTGAAACGAGAAGCAGATAAACGAAATCGAGATGATACTCAACAAAGTAACAACAACCATGTACCCAACAAGTTCCAGAGAGTGAATCATCAGGTGAAGGAAGATTTATATGATAACATATCGAACTACCCAGCAGAAGAGGATCTGGACACAGTTTATTCCGAAGAACATCAGTTTTTTCACGATACAACGGACTCCCTTGCCTAAGTCCGAATGATAAAAAACGGGTAAGAAAGTAAATATTTTAATTGATACGGGTTGTACAAACAACTATTTAAGTACAAATTGTAAAATAGGCACAAGTGTTCCAATAAAACAAGTAATTAGTAAAAGTATACACGGTGAAAGTGTTATTAAAAGTAAAAAAATATTTAAATTATACGGACATACTTTGAACTTTTATGAGATGGATAGTTTAAAAGAATTCGATATGATTCTAGGAGATTCAGGTCTTAGGCAAATGAAGGCTAAAATAGATTTCTTTGCATATAAATTTACATGCTCAGTAAAACATAAACTGCAATTAATAAATTATATAACAGGAGATACAGAAGGTAAAGATGAGTATAATAAGAAAATTGACTTTATAATGCAAAGAAATGAAGACACTAGCGAAGGATTACCCTTTACTACGACCATAGAGGCAACATTTAGGACTTCAAATGGAGATCCATTATGGACAAAACAATATCCGTATCCCATATCGGATAATGATTTTGTCAATAGGGAATTGGAAAAATTGTTAAATGATGGGATTAAAGGCAAATTGGCATATGTCTATATAGACGATGTTCTCATATACTCAAATACACCAGAGGAACATATTGAACATATATCTATAATAGCAGATGCTCTTTATAATGCGAACATGAAATTGAGTAGTGAAAAAAGTAAATTTTTCCAAGATTCGGTAGAATACTTAGGGCACGTTATAAAACATAAAAGGATAACAGTAGATCCAAATAAAGTAGAAACTATTAGGGAATATCCTTTACCTACTAACTTAAAAGAACTTCGTTCATTCTTAGGGTTAGCTAGTTATTATCGGAAGTTTATAAAAAACTTCGCACAAATCACGAAACCATTAACAATATTTTTAAGAGGAGGAAACGGTATGTTAAAAAAGAATCAAAGCGAAAAAATGTTGATTAAATTAGATGAAGCAGCAATAAATGCCTTTAATTTATTTAATTTAAAAGAAATTACAAGAAGAAGTTGAATTATTTCAACCTGACTTTAGTAAACCAATAGAACTTACTACAGATGCAAGTAATTTTGCAATAGGTGCAGTTCTATCACAGAATAGAAAACCTATTACCTTTATCAGTAGAACCTTATCAGAAACCGAACAAAATTATGCTACGAACGAGAAAGAACTCTTGGCAGTAATATGGAGTTTACAGAAACTCAGAAATTACTTATATGGTATAGCAGATTTGACAATCCTAACAGATCATCAGAGTCTGATATACAGCATATCGGAAAAAAACTCAAACAGTAAGCTAAAGCGTTCGAAAAACCTTATCGAGGAATACAGTGCAAAAATAGTATACAAACCAGGCTACCAAAATGTTGTTGCAGATGCGTTGTCACGAACAAATCTAAAAATAAATATGAACACACAAGAACAAAGTACTTCAGATCATAGCATGAGTAGTAGTCCGGACGATAGATACAGAGTTACAAGGAAACCATTGAATAAATATAAAAACCAAGTTATAATAGTAAAACAAAGGGACAGTGTGTACCATACAAAAATAGAAACGTTGTTTTGGGTCAAATTCTAGGTTTACGATAACATATGGAGACATAAGTACAGTCTCACAAGGACTAAAGTCCATATTGAACCCAAATCAAGTAAACGCAATCTATTGTGAAAAGATAGTATGGCATGAGATCATACCGGTCATAAAAACTAATTTTGAAGCATACAAAATAATACACACTCAAACAGTTTTAGAAGATATTCAAGACAAAACATTGCAAACACAGATAATAATTGATATACACTCAAGAGCTCATAGGAAAGCAAAAAATAATATACTAGAAATTCAGGAAAAATATTATTGGCCAAACATGACCAAAGAAGTAGAGCGATTTTGCGCTGAATGTTTGAATTGCAATAAGAACAAATATGAACGCAACCCAAAAGAGCAAACAATTGGAAAGACCCCAATACCAAGTAAAGCGGGCTTAAGTATAGCTATGGATATATTTTATATGGACAACCATATGTATCTTACAAGCATAGATAGATACAGTAAACATGTAAACATTAGAAATATAATAGATAAAAATAATTTTAATAAGGTATTGGAAGAAGTTATAACACAACTATACCCATACATAGAAGAGGTCATGACAGATAACGAGAATATCTTTTGCATGCCTACAAGTAAAATTATTTATAACCGCCACTCGATTCAACACAAAACTAGTCCTGTATTGCATTCTCAGAGTAACGCCCAAATAGAGAGGATACATAGCACAGTGATAGAGCTAACGAGACTCCTGGCAGAGGAAAATAAAACCAAGGCCAGTGACGAAATTTACAATGCAGTGAAACAATACAATAGTACGATTCACAGTGTCACCGGGAAAAGACCTAACGAGTTGTTCTTCGAAAGAAATACTCATAGTGAAACTAAAGAACTACTCAAAAACAACCAAGAGAAAGTGATCAAATATCACAATAGAAATAGAGTAAATAAAATAGTTGAAAAGGGTGACAAAGTGTTTGTTAAAACAAAAAACAGGAACAAAAATAAACCTGTTTACAGAGAAGTGATCGTTGAAGAGAATAAAGAGAACGTTACTGTAGCAAAAAACAATAAAATATACCATAAAGATGACATCCGCCAACGAGTTATCAAAAGTGATAATGTGGTTAGTAAGGACAATATACCTTATAAACCACATACAGTGCCAAGTGGTTCAAAATAAGAACAATACCGTAGAAATCCTTCCTCTTAAAGAAAATAAGTTCGTGCTTTTAGAAACTGATCCGGTCTATTTGTACAATTCAACTAAGTTCTTATATCATGTAACGAACATAAGTAAGTTGTTAGGACCAGTCCCTGATCATTTTGAAGTAGATAAGCTCAATGAGGAGGAAAAATATTTAATAATAAAAATAGAACATAATATTGAACAGTTAGAAACACATCACAAAACAAAAAGAAGTTTAGATTTCATTGGAACCATAATAAAGTTCATAGCTGGAAATCCAGACGCTAACGATTAAAAAGAAATCAAAACCACACTAAATAACATCATAGAAAATAATAATAAACAAGTAGTAGTTAACGAACACTTTGAGGAATTCTTCAAAAATATCCGTACTTATGAAAATCATAGAATTCTTATATTAAGAGAAACATAAGAACAGATTAATAATTTATTAGAAACTATTAATTTTACTAAAAAAGGAACATTTGTATCTAAAAGCATTGACATTAAAGATGTAAGAGAAATTGTACAAAATGAGAAAATAGATTTACCCATAATCAATATTTAAGAATATTCAGAAATTCACATGTTGAAATATCAAGATTTATATGTTACAATATTCAAATACCCTATAATATCACACAAATGTAAATTTTTCAAAGTAGTCCCTTTAGAATTCAAACATAGAAAACTTATTTTAGATTCAAATATTGCACAATGTAAAAAATTCTTAAGAGTAAATAAATGTAAAGAATTTTTGGATTCCAATATATGTAAACTTGTAAAAATCAAAGACAATTGTACAACTAATGTGCTAGAAAATGAAGAATCCAATTGTAAAGTTATTCAGGATCAGAATGAGCAGGTTAGACAATATACTGACGACTCAATAATAGTATCAGGTATGAATAAAATAAATAATGAAACAATTTTTGGAACCCATTTAATTAAAATAAGTAAATCAGTTATTATAAACGATAAGGAATACAGAAATGAAAAAGAAACTATCTTACAATATGCAAACAATAAAAATCAAGATAATATTTACATAAATGAAATACTGGAATCGGAATCAAAACTTAAATTTAATAATATAAAATCATTGAAAAAATGTATACTGCCATTGGAACAACATCCAAGCGTATCAATATATTCAAAAATACAAAAACCAATAAGTGAAAAAAGAGCTGTTCAAAATCAAGAAGAATACTTTAAAATGTTAAATAAGTTTGGAATTAATAATAGTGAGGACACTATATTTTAACCAAGGGGGAGTTAATACCCAAGAAGTACAGTTGTACAAAAAAATAAAATAAATAATAATTTCTTACTTTCACCTAGCACTATGAATAGCAACCCAAGCCGAACCGCCATATAACAATAAAACATCAACCCAAGCCGAACCGCCATATGCCAGCAAACAATATAATTCAATTCAAACCATAAAACAGCAACCCAAACAAGCATCGCTATCTCACAAGATAAGATACCATACGTGGACCAGATGCTAACAACATTATTATCGTTGGAAATTTCCAAACAATGATCATGAGGGATGAACAGATATAAATATAGGTTCAGGACAAAACAAGATGGTCCTTAGTACAGTTAGAATATTTAAAGTATTAAGATCGAGAAAATCTCAGAACCAGACTTAAGACTAATTGTAATAGTACTAAGACCCTGTATAAATTAAAAGATATATCAATAAAGATTTTTTTGAAAAAAAAAATATAAAATAAAAAAATAAATTTTTTTCATTCGTCGTAATTCATACAGCTTAACTGGCGGCTACTGAAATCCAACAAAACCTACTTAATGAGATTTAAGGTTTTTTATTTTCGCGAACGATATTCATATTAGATAAAGTTTTGTATTTTCGGAACTTACCGCGTTATAAGAAATATTTTCTTATTTCTTTCTATAATAAGAAAATATTTCTTATAACGCGGTAAGTTCCGAAAATACAAAACTTTATCTAATATAAAACCTACTATAGTCTGTCAAGGCTCTTTAAATCCAGAAACCTTACCATGAAAACAAAACTGCTGCTGTACAAGACTATGGTCTTACCAGTACTCTCATACGGATCCGAGACTTGGGTGCTTACAAAAAGGCACTCTGATCTCTTATCCGCGTTCGAGAGAAAAGTCTTACGGAGAATTGTTGTCCCCGTGTGTGAGGAAGGACGATTCCGGAGAAGATACAATCATGAATTGTATGAAATCTATCTCGAAGCAGATGTTGTTGAAAATATAAAGTGCGGTAGACTCCGGTGGGCTGGACACCTAGCTCGCATGAGCGAAGAGGAACCAACTCGGAAAGTCTTTTGCGGTACATTTTATGGTAGAAGACAACGTGGCAGACCTTGCTTACGTTGGAAGGATGGCGTAGACCAGGACGCCCGAAGCCTTAGGGTGCGCAATTGGATGGCGTCGGCCAGCAATCGGGATGTAAGGAAGAATTTGTTGAAGGAGGCCCGGACCGGATCACGGTTGTTGCACCGATGATGATGATGATGATATAAGTATTTACTATACCGGCCTTTGCCCATTGCATAGCATATTCTATATTTGTTACTTCTTCTTTTAATAATTCTAGTTTAAAGTTTAAATCTAACATTAATTCAATTTTGATTTTTTCATTTGATTTTAAAGTTTTAAATATTTGATTTGTTACATTATTTACTTCATTTATTTTTGTTGACATTAAATTGTTTATTATATTATTATATTACCAAAACGTTACTCATTTTATCTTTAATTAGTCAACGGCCTTGGCTCCGATAAAGCATCGCTTCCCGTGAGATCAGCGAAATCAAGCATCGTTGCGCGTGGTGAGTGGAAAGATGGGGGACCGTCTCGAAACCAACTGCGTGCTGTTGACATGTGTTATGTGTTTTCTGTTTTTCCGTCCTCCCTCTATCTTCTGTTCTGTCCTGTATCAATGTCGTCTTGTGTGTTGTCTTTGTAATTGTCTTAGCCGATGGCCTCAGCAGCCAGTGCTCATAAGTGTATCTGCTTCGTAGATTTATCTACGGAGCAGATCAATATGTAATGTAATGTGTATCTTTAATTAACTTAAAAGTATTTGCTTTATTTACATTTTTACAGATTCAAAAATTATGGAAATTTCTAAATAGTCTACCATAGTAGGCGACGCGTCTATCGATGTAAAATAAATTGCACGACTGGATCACACGTACTTGCTCATATGTGCCGTCAGATCCTCGAATAATATATAATAATGGGGAAAATGAAAGTATTTATTCAAATTCAAATTCGAAAGAGAAAAGTAAAAGTAAAATTGTATTGTGCAAAATAATTTAAACGCCATTTTATTTCTTTAAGAAATGTAAAAAAGTTTAATATTTTTTCAAAATTGTAGCACCGGTTCTTAAATAAAACGGTTTTTGTTAAAAAAAATTTCTAAAAAACTATCAAAAAAGCAAACTTAAGCACAAAAGTAATCTACATTTAAAAACAAGAGTTAAAAAAATCATATTCCCGTTTTCAAAAAATAGATTTAAAAAGAAAATAAAATTAAAAAAATATTTAAAATACAAAAAAAAAGTATTCGAAAATATTTTAAATTTAAATTACTTAGACTACCTACATCTTCTTAAATATCAATTTTGATTTTAATCAGGTAACAAGTTTTCGAGAAAGGCGAAAAAACGGTCCACCATCTTAATTTTTGTTTTTACCGAAATATGATTCACATGGACATGGATGCTTGAGCAGAAAATTAAAGCAATTAAGGCAAAGCAGGAAGAACACAGAATGGAGTAGAGGCTCGCCAAAGAGCAAAAGAGCAGCAATAACGACCTTCGCAGCTAAAGCCACAGCACCAGTGAAAACAAAAATATTACAGCAAACATCCACCATGGATTCAAAACATACGCAACAAAAACACCATAAAGTACAGTCACAGCAAGCTATGGAGATGGACCACCCATCAACATCAAAGAAGGTGCAAGTGCAACAGCAACAGAATCAGAAAATGCAGTAGCAACAATACAACCAGCAGCAACAGCAATTGCAGCAAAAATCTAAAAAAGGAAAGGCGCCACCCATCAACACCTACAAGATGGTGCTCAAGGATACCATAGATGTCTTGAAGGCTGTCAAGCCCATAGGCGATAATTTTTTAATGAAATGATTAGGTTATGATAGACATTCTATCCACTGCTTCTCACTCTTAAGTGGAATAGCATAATAAAGTTAAAAAAAATTCTTAAGAAGTCGATGATTGAACACTAAAGTTTCACTCTTAAAGCCGAGAAAATTCAAAGCCCTTGATAGCTCCACTGATCCATTGGAGCTTTTAAATGAATTCCAAAGTATAGCGACGCAGGATCTCAAGTTCGCAGGGATCCAGTCTTATATAACTATCACAGCCAGACGGGAGCAATGAAAACTGCCGTTCTTCCTGTTTCAGCTGTAATAGTTTAAAGAAAATTACTTTCCTACACCACCAGGTTGTAACATGGGACAAAAATAAAGAGGTGCGATTACATGCTTCAATGTATGCGCTGCCAAAGATTCGGGCATGTCACGACAAACTGCGGTATGCAGTCTCGCTGCATGAAATTCAGTATAGAGTGTAAACTCAAAAATGAAAGGAGGTGGTGAAGAAGCTAAGCCAGAAACACAAATTGACTCGTAATAATTACAATATAATTAAAAAACTCCATCCGTAGGGGTGGGGTCGCAATCTTTTACAAAAATGTATTAATAATAAGGACAAAATAAATAAATATTTATTGGCGCGACAGCTCCTTAAGGAGCCAAGGCCTAGTGACTCATACTTTCAACTTTCATGTGTGTTGTTAATCTGCAAGAATGGAAAGGACCTACAATTTACCGCAGAATCCGAACGCCTACTTGAAATGCACTTTTTCGAGACAAATATTTACTCTTGGAGATTTTGTCAGTTCCCTGCAAGAGGCAGTACCCCGGAAAAGAATCGAACCCAGGCTCTTCGCTTAGCAGTCCGACACACTAAACACTAAACTACATACATAATTTTATATCTATATATAATAGTGAAGTGAAGATTTGAGTTGCTAAAAGCGTGCATCATATGCATTCGTCTCCAACATAGGAAGTAAATGTATGTGATCGCAGTGTACGCACAGGAAGTATTCGAAAAACTTTTCGAGTGCCTTAAACTACACTCGAAAGAAAATTATTATTTGTTGGCTGGAGATTTGAATGCCAAACACGAAGATAGGGCCAATTAAATACGAAATTCCAGAGGATACAATCTTTTCAATTTGGTGGGTTGACACCATGTTGGGTATAAAATCGATCTTCTTGCTACAGATAGGCCATCGTTCTCAACAGCGGTGCTTTTCTACATCTAATATCGTTAGACTTAATACTTACAGTAACAGACTCTGTGGGCCAACAGAAAAAAAATTGTTTCAGATGAATCGTATTATAAAACAAATGGTGGACAGAGCAATCCCGCGATACAAGGAAGTGTATAACGTGAATGAAAGCATTCACCCAACTTACGACCTGAAAACAGGGATTGGAAGGAAATTGTAAATCAAGACCACCAGTTTTGGTGGCTTAATCAAAGTTCATAATTTCAGTCAAACAATCGTCTATGGTCGGCTTACATGTTTTAAAGTATCTTTAAGTTAAGTAGGGCAGTTACGGCGCACCAAAAAAAAATAACAAAAAGACAAAATAAACATAAAAAACGCAAAAAATACAAAAAAATATGAAACACAAAGAAATTTTTTTTATAAAATACAAATAAAACTTGTTGTGGCTGTTCTAGATTTAAGTGTTTATGCTTCATCTGACGTTATTTTAAGTTTATTTTTGATAAGTTTGTTAAGTAGGTTAACTAAGTTTAAAAAATATATATGATCAATTAATTAAGATATTTATTAATTTGAAGTGCCAGCATAGGGCCACTACGTTAATTAAGTTGATATTTTTAACTAGTTTGAAAGATTTTAGTCTACAATTAAGTAGTTATAGGATTAATTAAATAAAAATTACTAAAAAACAAAAAAAGATGTCTGCTTCTGATCTGGTGTTTATATTACTGTATCTCTACGCAATCGAATGTGCTTATCTGCACTTAAGTTTTGTTTCCAGATGCCTCGTCAGAGAGAATTATCCAGCTCGTGGGAATGATCATAAAGGATTTGATATGCTGGCAATTGATTCAGTGTTAACTCCTCCACCCTTTAAAATGGAACGCCTTCGTTCGATGTTAATGGTCTTAGATGTTGACGATCTTTTACCCTTATTGCTCTAGGTATTGCGATAGGGTTATTTTCCTTCTCAACTGATGTTTTTGTTTCAGTTACAATTTTTAACTATTCCATAAATATTTTTTTGCATTTTAATATTTCATTAAATTCTATTTTAACAATATTTTTCCCTTTTTTCACGGGTCTAATTAATATTTTATCGCAAGTTTCTCTATTAGTAGTAGGTAGACTTAAAATATGTAACGGATCCGCGAAATAACTTTTTTTTTTTTGAAAATGTTATAAAAAAAACCAATGAATATTTTCTCAAATTTCTTTTTTATTTGAAAGTACAATCCTTTCGGTTAATAATGGAAAATAATTTCATTCAAATGGCTGCCTCGGCTGGCCATGCAGTAGCCTACACGATCGGTCCAATTTTGAAGCACATTTTCGATTGTGTGCAGCTGTATTTCACCAATTGGATGGTCAGTTGGCTTCAACTCCTGAACCAATTGGACTTTGTATGGCGTCATACCAAGGTCTTTATGCAAAATTCGTCTCAATGATGTCTCCGAAATGTTCAATTGTTGAGAACGATGGTGAATTGATGTTGATGGCGCTTCACGCACACTTTCTGCCATAGCAGCAATATTCTCGGGTGTACGCACTGTTTTTGGCTTTTCACGCTTTGGTTTATCGATGAGGATGCCAGTTTCTTTCACTTTTTCACAAGATAACGAACATACGGAGCTGACGGTGCTTCTCTTCTTCCAAAATCCGTACGCAATTCTCGCACACATTCCGCAACATTACCATGATTTTCAAAGTAATGTCGCAATATTTCAAGGCGTTGTTCAAGCGTATACACAACCATATTCCTTCAGCGGAAGGATACAACTAATTATCTGTCAAATCAGACATGAGCTAAGTGTTACCATTCACGAAATAAGCACTAGTTGAAAAAAAACGTTAGATGGCGGACCCTTTATATAAAAGTGATTTATTACTTAAAGCTATTTTTATGTCTGCAAATTCTATTGCTTCGACCATATTGTTATAAAGTATGTTTTCCTTTTTTAAGATGTGTTTTGTTGATTTTATTTCAGTATTGATAGGATATAAGTATTTACTGTACCGGCCTTTGCCCATTGCATAGCATATTCTATATTTGTTATTTATTCTTTTAATAATTTTAGTTTAAAGTTTAAATCTAACATCAATTCAATTTTGATTTTTTTCATTTGATTTTAAAGTTTTAAATATTTGATTTGTTACATTATTTACTTCATTTATTTTTGTTGACATTAAATTGTTTATTATATTATTATATTACCAAAACGTTATTCATTTTATCTTTAATTAGCTTAAAATCGCGTTTATCAGGTGTTCCTGCAATGCACTTCCAGACAGAGCCGAGGAAATCCAAAGATATTTTGGTTTTAGACCAAACGATCCTGTCGAGGTGACGTTGTATCTCTATTACATCGTTTGATAAAAGAAAAGGATAGGATTGGAAGTATTTTGTATCCGTTGTATCATTAAGTCGAAATCAATTAGTGCTTGTTGGTATTCTTGGATTTGAATGACGTGTACAAGCTTAAACGTGCCGATTGGCACTTTTGCACTTCCTGTATCAATTGCGATCAGTTGGGAATTTGTATAGTCAAGCATTTTGACGTCACATAAGGTGAGTGTGACCCAGAATCTATAATAATTTTTAGTTTCGTATTAGTGATTTGTGGACTACTTTACCGGATTTTGTTAGGAGTGTTGTTGTTCTATTCCCCGTTCCGTTTACCAATTATATGTAGGGAAAATTATTTTGAAGCTTTGACTAGGAGTTTCACCTGTCTGCAGAAAAAATTGGTTTTTGAATACATTAATAGGCGTGTCAACACTGAGGATCAGATTGTGCTCTGTCGTGGTTAATGAGTTAATCTGTGACGCTTGAGGAGGGCGTGAGAGTGCGTCTGCCGGGCTTATATTGCAATTCATAATTATGTTGCTCCAGAATTGCATTCCATCTCTTCATTTAACTATTGTTGTTTTTATTACTTCAGGCGTAAGTGAGAGGCTGATGGCCAGTAAAAATTTGATGTGTGCGGAACCATATAAGTAATTGCAATGAACTTAAAGCCCATACAATTGCTAACATTTCTTTTTCGTTAGCTGCGTAATTTTCCTCCGTTTTGCATAGCATTCGTGAAAAGAACGTAATAGGCTTGGCTTCTTGGGACAGAACAGCTCCAAGGGCGAAATTAGAGGCATCGGTTGTAAGCTCAAAAGGCTTATTAAAATTCGGCTATTTGAGAATGAAATCCTCAGTGGTTATTGGACACCCGTCCATCCTCCCCTCTTAAAAGAGTTGTGAGGGGTTTGGCAAGCTTTGCATAATCTTTCACAAAGCGGCGATAATAGCCCGAAAGACCCAAGAACGATCTTAGAACCTTAAGAGTTTGAGGTAAAGGAAAATTCTTTATGGCTTCAGCTTTCACGGGGTTGTTCTTTATACCTTCTGAAGATATTATAAAGCCTAAAAATTCAGCTTCCTGCTTGAAGAAATGACATTTGTCAAGCTGTACTTTCATATTTGCATTAAAGAATGTTTCGAAAATCTGCTCTATGTGCCAGGCATAGTCGCTTTTGGTTTTACTAAATATAATTATATCATCGATATAGAAAAAGCAAGTTTTACCGATGGGATCTCGAAGGATGTCTTCGAGTGCCCTTTGAAAGATAAATGGGGCGTTCTTAAGGCCATCATATTTTCCATTGTACTTCACTTTTGAGTGACATCGGAAAAGGGTAATATTTGCTATACACGGGTGAATCGGTGGAGGTACGAATTTCTCCTATGACTCTAGTCGTAAACGTTAGTTTTTCATCCGGTTTAGAAAACAGATTTGAAAAACGGTTAATAATATTGTTTAAAAGGTTCAGTTGTGGTTTGGTCATATGGTCAGTTTCTATATTTATGGCATAAACAGATGGAGACTTTAATTGTTCAATTTTAATTTTTACCGAATTGAGACTATCGTTGCCAAGAATTCCAGAATTTTTGTAAAGTTGGCAAAGGAAAAACTTTAACTTGACATCATCTAGATTGAATAAAGTGAACATTGTGTTGGGATATTTTAATGTCCCCTCCTATAGATTTAGCATAGAAACTGTTTTGGTTCCGTAAAGGATTTGCTACGAGGGAAGCTTGAATGTAGTTTTTTAATGAGTCTGTATCAATTAAGAAATTAAGCATATCACCGCTCTTCGTTTTGCACTTAAAATATGGCACCGAAGAGCTTTTTAATCTAAAAAATATCGCCGCAATGTTCTAATTCTGTTGTTGTGGCTTTACCAGAGTATGAGTGCTATGTTTGATCTACAACGTATTCGTCGAATTTTAGTTCCAACTGTTCGACTTCTAACCTGAGATTCTGATAGTAAGTAACTCATCCTAAGAGGAGTCAATGTGATAAGTCCGTTGCTGCTTTTGTGGTTGTTGACCTTGATAAGCATTAGGTCTTGTTCCACCAGTACCAAAATTGTACCTTTGTTGATTTTGTTAATGAATATTCTTGGCTTGGTTCCAGGATCCTTGTGTTACAGGTTCCTGTTTCACTTGTTGATTAGGCTGGGTATACTTTTACATGTTTAGATCCTGGTTTGGGTATTGCCTAGATGGCTGGAATCGGTTTTGTGGGAAGTTATTTGTATGTTGTTGAGGCCTAAAATTAGTGCGTGGTTGGAAACCAAACGCGGGGCCTTCTAGATCGGGACATTGTAAGTGAGCTGAATATTTTTGTGTGGTAAGGGATTTTGAGTGAACGAGTTTTGCTGTCGGGGGTTTTGTTGAACAAAGTTCCTCCTGAACCCTCCGTGATTTATATTTTGCATAAAATGTACCCTAAAGTGTTGGTTTTCGTATTTGAGGCAAAGGTGTAAAGCCTGTGATAAATCCACGGGTTCCGTCGTACATAGAAGGTCAGACAGGTTGCCTTTAAGACCTCTTATAAAATTTTCCAAGGCTTTATCTCTGTATGTTTTAGTTAAGAGTTGCATTGACTCAGGACTGATTTCCACACACGAAACTTTATTAACTATAAGCGTTAATTGCGAATTTACAGCTTGATAAAACTGAGCCGCATTCGCTTGCCCTACAATTTTATTTCTAATCATATTGATTATACCGTAATACTTGGGCGTTCCTTTAAAATTTTCATAAATTTGTAATACCCTTTCTACATTTTTTTTCCAGGAAGAGAACTGGCAAGCTTCCCCTGAGAAGTTCCTTAAACCTCTTACTACATCAGGGATTTTTTACAAACCATCTTAATTGGTTTGATATTAGGGTATTATCGTCTGATCAATATTTGAGAGACATGGTGCCTTTGGATATGTAATGCCGTCGTAGATTCTTTTCCCCTTTTCTTCTAACACACGATTTACGATTGAAGTAACTAACGTATCAAACTCCGGGGTTGAACGGATTTCTTGTGTTTCATCGTTATGCGATGAATGGAATGAATTATTTGGGTCTTGGGGTTGGATAGGTTGGGATTGAGTAAGGTTAATAACGGAATTAGGTTCGTTGAACCATGTGGTAACGGATTAGTTTCGGACGGATTTTGACTTTGTTGTCGGCCCTGAGGTTGACCTTGGCCCTGATCTGGATTCACGGGATCGATAGGTACGTTTACTTGCATGCCTGATCTTGTATTTACCATAATGTTCAATATATATATGTATATTTTGTTTTAAATTGTAATAAAAAATTCTATTTTCTTTACAAAATCACTTGAAAATTTATCTTATGTATGTATATATTTAAAAAATTTGTATAAAATACTTCAAAAATTATCTTACAACAAAAAAATTTCATCCTCGAGTGGCGCGGCTAGCTTGCATCAGCTTCCGGTTCCCCCTGAATTGTTCAAGGCTACCCTCGGGACACTTTCGGTCCTTTCACCCCAACACGAGTTTTTGTTTGGACCACGGAGAATTTGTCTAAGTGCACACTCGCGGTACCGTCAGTCCGTACCAGGATTTTATTAATACTTAACGCGATATGTACCGTCAGTCAGTGACAGGATTTTATTAAAACAGGACTTTAATCCTTGTCAAGATTTTATTAAAATGGGTAACTAATAACCGTCAGTCCGTAACAGGTGTTCATAAAAAACTTAATTTTCTCAACAACGCACAATAGTTCTCCACGGTCCTTGCTCGGGCGCCAATTGAATTTAAATTAAATTAATTTAAAAAAAAAATATTTTTTTCAGGATCATAAAGGATTTGATATGCTGGCAATTGATTCGGTGTTAACTTTTCTGCAGCTCCCAACAAACCGAATGAAATCATTTTTAATCGGCCTTTGTAAGAAGAACCTTTGTCCAATGAAATTGGCGCAGTCGTCAGGATATCAGTATATTTCTGTTATCCTTAATAAAACCTAAATAATGCTCCGTAAAAGTGAAATTAATTTTAAAAAAATATTTGAGTTAATAATGAAAATCGGAAATGCCATATAGCGATCATTAAAGTGAATACAATACTCACATTGATTGAAAAACATTTAAATAAATCACGAATAAAATTAATTCACTGAAAAGGACAAATATGAAACTTACTTAATTAAATCAATTCAGTGAATAGATAAATTAGTAACTCACTCCAACATAAATGGCAATGTAACAAAACTCGTAGAAAATATTTAATTAAATGAAATTAAGAAAATAAATAAATGTCAATTCCTATCGAAGGAAATAAAGTTAAATAATTATTAGAAGCAGTCAGAGCCATCAAAATTCTATAAATATTGAAGACAGAATTACATAATAAATCAGTTGCGACTGAAACAAGGAAATAAAAAGTGAAGGCTATCAAAGAAGAAAATTAGCAAAGAAGAATACAGATACACTAACGAAGATAACAGCAATTCAACAGAAGACGTTCCCATCTCCAGAAATGGATGGATATTAAAACAATGCTTATTAACAACTATTCATTCTAATTGTATGAAGACATGCGACAAACTATTATTCAAGACAATACAGACAGAATTGTTTCCGACAAAATGTTACCCCTCAGTTGAGAAAACCATTTAATCACTTTAACCCAAACAATAACAATTTCAGAGCCCCATTTAATTATAATAATAGGAATTTCAATAACAATCCTAAACCCAAACCCATGGATAAAGATCCAAGTAGTAGTCAAATAAGATGGTTTAAAAACCAAGTAAATTATCAAAGAAGAAGTCATCAAATTGAATTAGAGTCTGAAAATAAATATAGAAATCAGGCTAGAAGTTTTTGTCCACTAGCCTCGGAACCCTAACAGCATTGCTCTTTGTTAGAATAGAAAAAGCTAAAAAGATATTTTTAATGTTTCGATCAACAGGATCAACTAACAGTCTCTTAAACTAAAAAGACGCTCCGCAAGATTAAATTATAAAACGTAAAGTCCCATTAATAATAAAAACAGTAGGAACCCAAGTACTAATAGGTGAAGAAATTTTAATTCCTAAAGATAAATTTGTTTTCTCAGTAGTAGAAGATTGCATATTTAATTATTAAAATTTAATCAGTACTTCAATAGCATTATTGGAATTAAACATATTAATACAATTAAGGGAAAGATTGATTATGAAAATTAAATACTAGAAATATAAATAAAATTAAAATTCCAAAATCCTTCGATGAGAATGATGAAAGATCATATTTTGAAGAAATCAATCATTGAGAATATAGGACACTATGATACAATCTTTGACGAATTTCAAGAAAAACAAACTGATCACATGAATAGTGAAGAAAAATTAAAATTAAAGAAAGCTTTAAAAGAAAATAAATCAACGTTTTATCACAAAGGAGATTAATACAGAAGATGATACCCTTATTCACACGCGAATTTATAGATTCGCCGAAATACGTAAATCAGAATTCGATAGACAAATTAAAGAATTATTAGATCAACAAATAATTAGATACAAATAGAACTAGTCCTTATAACGCACCAATATGTGTAGTTCCCAAAAAGGTAACTTAGGAAGTAAAGAATAGAACATCGAAATTGATTATATGGAATTTTATAAAGTAACATAAGAAGATAAGTTCCCAATACCCCTAGTAGAGGATATATTAGACAAAAAGGTAGAGCTTACAACTTTTTTTGCTCATATGTGCGGTCACATTGTAGAATAAAATTAAATAAAATAAAGTAAACATCAAAGCATTTATTCGATTTTTGTGACTTTTGATTGTTCGAATAACGTACGTTAAAATGTATTGGGTGAAATAATTTAAACGCCATTTTATTTCTTTAGGAAATGTAAAAAAGTGTGAATTTTTTTTTTCAAAATTGTAGGAGCCGTTATAAAACGGTTTTTTAACAACTTTTTTTTAAAAAATTAAAAAAAATAATTCATACAAACTTAAGCACAAAAATAACGTTCATTTAAAAACAAAATTTAAAAAAAAATTCACTTACCCGTTTTCAAAATATTGATTTATCAAAAAAATTTTTTTTAAATTATTAAAAATACAAAAAAAAAAGTTTTCGAAAAATAAATTAAAGCAAAATTACTCAGGCTACCTACATCTTCTTGAATATCAATTTTGGTTGTAATCGGATCACCAGTTCTCGAAAAATTGGAAGAAAAAAAAACCGGTCCTATGGGAGGTACCGTTTTTAGCCCACCGTATTAATTTTTTTTTTCACCAAAATATAATGCATACCTACATTAGCACACTGATTTTTTTTTATAAAAATTCTTGGAGCCGTTTTCGAGAAAAATAAGCTTTTTTATAACGGTTATATGACAGGTACCGTTAATTTTTGAGCTAAAAAAAAATTGAAAAAAGTCCTCTGTAGAATTTCAAAATAACCTTAAGTTCAAAATTTGAATACGATTGGGGCAACCGTTTAGGCTGCAGTCCAAAATACATCCGAACAGACAGACGGACAGAATTTTGCCAGTAACTCAAATATGTTTCTCTATCATCGTAATGTCATGTTTGATTGTTATCTCAAAATTTTTAATCTGCACGAATGCATAACTTGTATTATAGTACCTATAATCGCAAGTAAAAATCTTTCCTATATTTCTAATTCTTCAAACTAGTTTCGTACAACTTCATGTTGCCTTTTAAAAGGTAATGTGCCTTACAGATACATAGTTAAAAATATCATTATTATTATAAGGTGCAAGTGCGCCTTAAAAATTACGTAGACATGTTCAAAATGACCCCAAAAATTACATATTTCAAATCCACCCCCTTTATAGAGTTGTAAGTTAAAGGACATAATTTCCAAATTTTCTCTCTGTTCGTTGCTCATGTTTAGAAGCATCTCGATAATCCAATTTCAAAACTTTTGTCGCCGAATATAAAAACCTGAAGAGTAGCCCAAAGAGTAGCCCGTTATCAATAATTTTGTATCTGTAAATTAAGCTTTAATTGAATTTCGGTAACAAAATTAGAAGATACGTAGTGGGAAAGAATTATTGCCAAAAGTAAATCCTGGTATTTTAATGGCTAGGTTTTGAAATTTGCCGCAACATCTAAAATCGCTGGATCTTTTGACCACTTGAAGATATATTGACATTTGTACATAATATTCTTTAAGGAAATAAGATTTCTACAACTTTCTTTTCACATTTTGAAGAAAAAAGGCCGCAACCATAAAAAGGTCCCTTTAAATCACCCACAAAAGCGCGTGAAAGATATAAATCATCTGTTGTGTGCATAACAAGTGATTTGCCCAATCCCAAGAATGTTGAACTTGAGGGCTGTGTGCAGCAAGTCAAAATCGCTGAGTGGATTTTTAATGAGTGGTAGTGGCAAAGAATAATATGGGAAGGTTTTGACACTTGCCGCAACATCTAAAAGCACTGTTTCTTTTGATTTGAAGATATATTGACACTTGTACATAATGCTTTTGAAGGAATTAAGATTTCTACAATTTACTTTTCACACTATGGCGAAAAAAGGGCCCAACCGTATAAAGCCCTTTAAATCACCCCAAAGCTCGGGCACATCGATCATAGTGGATTTTTATTGCGAGAACAGGGTACCGGATCCCTCTAAACATTCCCGAAACAAATAGAAACTAATTTTCATTAGTTTGCCTCGAGTACCTACCTACAAACATAAATCTCACGTTCAAGTTCTTCTACACTTTTTCCCGCAAATTTTTACTTGCGATTTAGGTACTAAAATGCAAGTTATGGATTCGTGCAAAAAAAAAAAAATCTAACAACCAAAAATGACATTACGATAATAGAGAAGTTGAAAAAAGTGGGTCCGGAAATTCCGTCCGTCTGTCTGTCTGTCTGTTCGCGCCTCTACATCCTAAACGGATCTTCCGATTTGCTTCAAACTTGGTATTTAGTATTAATTAGGTAGTATCTCGGGGGGTGTTTTCCATTTTTGCTCTAGGTGGAAAAATAACGGTACCTGCCATACAATTTTGAACAAAAAGTTAGATTTTCTCGAAAACGGCTCTAACGATTTTGATAAAACTTTCAGGGTGCTAATTTTGTACAATAGTACATTTTTCGGTTAGAATACATTTTTCGAAATTTGTTCTATGACGGTACCTCTCATATAACCGGTTTTTTTCAAATGCGGTTTTATCGTAAACTATTAACCCGATTTCAATCAAATTTTGCACACAGGAAGTTATTTATAACTCAATTAATATCGCATTTCAAAAATTTCAAAAACTTTTTTTTCAAACTTTTAAAATTAAAAAAAAAAATTGTTTTTCGAAATATTTTGAAAATTGGTGGATTGAATTTTTTTAAATAAATTTCCCAGATGAAAACTACACATGCCTTATAATGACATACTAGAAAAAAAATTCAAATATTTTTTCGAAAAGTTTTTCAAAAAAACGACTTTTTAAAAAAACTGGTCGAACGATTTTCAAAATTTTTTTTTCTTCGATAGACCTTTAGTTTTCAAATTTTATTGCATACTTAGTTTTTTCAAGAAAACTCTGAAACTAATTAAAAAAAAATAAAGAATTTTCTAAAAAAAAATATTTTTTTTTAATAGACGTGTGTTTTTCAATCTGGCAATACTTTTTTCGGTGTTGGTCTTTCTTACAGCTGTCTCTTGATTTATACTCAGTTTGGTTTGCGTTTTCATAATGAATAGACTGACTTCTGAACAAAGTTTGAAAATTGTGCAAATTTATTACCAAAATAATGGTTCGATTCGGTGGAGCAGAGTATCGAAGAAGACCCAAATGAGTCCATCCGCCATCGCGCGCAGAAGGATCTTGATTTGCAGGCTTACAAAATCCAACTCGTTCAAAAATTGAAGCCAAACGCCCATCAAGCGCGTCACACGTTCGGTGAATGGGCCCAAAACGAAATGGCCACCGATCTCGATTTTCACAAAATTGGGAAAATTGGGCCTCGGCTGGAATTTATTCGAGCCAAATTTTAGAACATAATGCAAACCCTTATCTTTATATTAAAGCTAGATTCTTGGCCATAACATTAAACTATATGCGTTTTATTTCTTCTTGAAAACCACACGTCTAAAAAAATACCCTTTATATACATACATATGCAGCCACTAAGCAATTATTTAGCATAAGAACAAGTTCATGCGACCCAGTCGTGCATTTTATTTAAATTTTATTCGACGATGTGACCGCACATATGAGCAAGTACGTGCGATCCAGTCGTGCAATTTATTTTTCTCATCTTACTGCATCTAAATTTGTTTAACATTTTTAACTTGTTTTATATTGAAACTATATTTCTTTTTTTCAGCCAAATTAAACCGTTAACAAAAACAACAGACAGATATTGACGAATGAAAAAAACAACGCGCGCTGTCTTATTTTCCTTTTTCATTAATTAATTTGTTGTTTCTTATGATGTTACTGGTGGCCAATAATAATTTAATAAGGGTGTATACACAAGTTTGGAAGTTCAAACATCATATTCACAGATTACATCATTTTGGTGCTCACAGGTAATAATATATTATAAGTTTATATTATACAGCAATCAAAATCGTTTTACATATATATGTATATTAGATTTAATTTCTGACATGTTTGATTCTTTTGTTTTAAATGTTTTTCTTTTACGAGCTTTAATTGTTTAGTTGTGGAGTTTTGCTTCTTCTTCTTATATGAAGGAGCACAAACTCGTGCTTCCAAACTTGATTCACAAAGGTTTTTTTTTACTCAGTGTAAAGAATTTTATTAAGCTAGACTCGGTCAGGAGTCAGGATCAATGCAATAGATTTCTTAAATCCTTGTTATTGCTGTTGGTACTTGAAAACATTCAAACTAATTTAAACCAGGATTCACGGGTTGGTTCCATAATCTCCATAGAAACAAAATCCCCAAATTAAAAGTCGAATATCAAAATTCACAAATCAAAAACCCCAAACACAAAATCCCAAAACACAAAATCCCAAATACAAAATCCTCTTTCTTTGGTAGGCTCGAACTATAGAGGATTGCTTGTCTACGATGAACAGATAAAAAGTCCATAATGTTATTTTTTTGAATACTATCTTACAATTTTTGTCATTCTGTTTAAATATTGCAAAACTTAATGAAATAAGGTCAACTTAATTCACTTAAGTTATCTTCGTTTCACATAACACACAACGAAAATACCGCAGATATTGCAAAAAAGTTACTTAGGTAATGGACAAAATGAAAGAAAAGCTTTAGCATAATGAAATTTTGGTTGCAATATATGTTTTTAAAGTACCCATTATTAAGTCTGCATATCAAAATTTTGAATAACTTTTTTTTCTTATAAAAAATAATTTTTGATTTTTTTTTTTTGAAAAATCGATATTTTTAAAACTAATCAAAAAAAAATTATCAATTCTATTTTATTAAAATCTAAAAATCTGCATATCAAAATTTCAAAAAAAAATTTTTTCAAAAAACTAAAAATAAAAAACAGGATTTTATCAAAACCGTTTCTACAATTTTGGAAATACATTTTTTCATAAATTCTTTGTTATTTAAGACGTGTAATGGCGTACTACATTTTCACTAAAAACCGTTAAGTACTGTGGTTTTGATACTTTTTATAAGTTCAAACTGTGTTATTTTGCAACGTAAATGTTACTTGTTTCTGTCAAAGATCTTGCTTTCCTATGTAATTAGGCACAAAGCGACGTGCTTGCGCGCTTGACCCAGTCTTGCCCATTCTTTTTTAAATTATTTCATTCATAATTATTTGTAACACATTTAACCAAAAGATTGGGAAACAATTATGCTTTGAGTAATCCTGCCTTCTTGCAGAACTTGATTGGAAGCGACGCGAATTTCCTTGAAATCTACTTCCTGGTCATATTATAACTCCGGATTTAACAAATACATTTTTTAGATTATTATTCCTGCTTTATCCGGACTGTAAGTGCCATCAACTAATCCTATTACTCCCAGAAATCAATTTTTTTCGTAGGACTTCGCTTTAATTCCTGGAAATTCGTCTCATGTAGGAAACTTCACATAACTTTGAGCTATTCGATTTAAAGCTAAGGAAAGCTCCGTAACGCTACGGTGAGACAATGCGACAAAGAATATTATCCAACAGCAGGCTGAAAACTACATGTTGCAAAAATTCGCTTGGCACTCAGAAGTTCACCGCTTAAAATGCGCTTCCATGTCACATTAAAGTTCTGAGTCAGATCTTTAATGTGACATGGAAGCGCATTTGAGCGTTGATTTTTTGTTTCTTTTTTAAAGTAGAACACACAGCGTGGAAGATAGGGAGGTGTCGATTAACATTGGTTTTGAATGTTTGCAGATCAGAATGGCAAGGAAAAATCTCGCCGGGTAAACTATTCCAAATTCGTGTTGTTCGGCTAAAAAAGAATCCCTATATTTCACTGTACGTCTGAAATTGGGCTCAAGGGTGAACTGATCAGCATTCCTTGCAAGCCGAGCATTACGGGAGAAACTTTTAAGGGGAGGAATGCAGATGGCTACTTCGAGAGGGGCGATTGTTTCAACGGCAGTTCTATTTCCTATCAATCTTAACGCTCGATTTTCTATTCTATCAAGAAGCTGAAGCGATGTTTGCGAAGCACCTGCCCAGAGGTGGGAAATATACTCGAGAATTGTAGCCAGATCAGATGGGGGAAAGTACTTCTTACACCGATACAGAAAACCAAAGCACCTAGCAGCTTTCCTAGCAGTTTCAAATATATGATCGTTCCAACGGAGGTCGTTGTTGACACACATACCGAGTACTGAGAGCTTTTCGGTTTCTTCGATGTAAGTCCCATTCATGGACAATGGCACTTGGGGTATGTTTAGCTTTAACGACAGAAGACAGCATTGAGTTTTCGAAGCATTAAACTTCGCACGATTCCTATTACCCCATTTAACAATGCTGTATAAAAACGGAGTTTAATGAGCTTGACATAAGGTACCGTTGCAATTGTACGTCCGAAGGCGAAGGACGTAAATTATCGAACTAATATGAAAAGCTGAGGGTGAAGTCGTCAGCAAGACAATATAGTGGATTTGAAGTAACAGACATAAGGTCATTTAAAAAAATGAGGAAATGACTCGGAGACAGAACAGAGATCTGGGGCACACCAGCATTTATTTTGTAGGAATTAGACTTGAATCCGTCCATATTGACGGTCATGGAGAAACTTTCGATCTTCGAGATATTCCTTAAGCTGATCACAACGATTCTAAAGAAGTTGCACGTAAAAAACCAAACTGCACGACATGGATCGCACGTATTTGCTCTTATATGCGGTCACAGTTTGGAATAAAATTTGAAAACTATTAAGGAAACTTCAAAGATTATATTCGATTTTTCTGACTTTTGATTGTTTGAAAAAAGTAGGTAAAATAGTTTTCAATGGAAAAATTTAAACGCCATTTTAATTCGAAGAAAAAAAACCGGTCCTATGGGCCGTACCTCCCACCATATTAATTTTTTTTCACCAAAATATAATGTATACCTACAGTAGTACAATGATTTTTTTTATAAAAATTCTTGGAGCCGTTTTCGAGAAAAATAAGCTTTTACATAACGGTTATATGACAGGTACCGTTAATTTTTGAGCTAAAAAAAATTGAAAAAAGTCCTCTGTAGAACGTCAAAAGAACCTTAAGTTCAAAATTTGAAGACGATTGGCCCAACCGTTTAGGCTGCAGTCCAAAATACATCCGTACAGACAGACAGACAGACATACGGACAGAATTTTGCCAGTAACTCAAATATGTTTTTCTATCATCGTAATATCATGTTTGATTGTTATCTCAAAATTTTTAATCTGCACGAATGCATAACTTGTATTATAGTACCTATAATAATCGCAAGTAAAAACATTAAAAGTAAATCTTTTTCAAAAAAACGCCTGCAGGCCTTTTCACTGCAAACTAATTTTTTAAAGCGCACAAAAAGAGGAACTACCCGCATGAGAGACAAAAAATAATGAGATGAACCCTAAAAAAATCAAAAATGTCAAGATAGAACCGCGTAGAGAAATGTCTAACATCCCAACAGACTCCGAAACAACGCGACTCCATTGGATATTTCATCTCATGTTGAAGATCCTGAGAGAAATTATATCGTGTGGAGTCGGCCTGTTACGCTCGTTTTTGTATTCTATCAAGCAGGTGAAGCGATGTTTGCGAGGCACCTGCCCACAGGTATATAAGTTATACTCGAGTTTAGGGATGAATAGCTTTATAAATTGTAGTCAGATCAGAAGGGGGAAAATACTTCTTACATCGATACAGAAAACCTAGGGACTTAGCAGCATTCTTAGCGATCTCAAATATATGGTCGTTCCAATGGAGGTCGTAGTTGACACACATACCGAATACTGAAAGCTTTTGGGTTGTTTTGGACAATGGCATTGGGGGTATGTTTAGCTTTAACGACGGAAGACAGCATTGAGTTTTCGGAGCATTAAACTCCACACGATTCCTATTACCCCATTTGACAATGCTGTATAAATCGGAGTTTAATGAACTTGACATACGGTACAGTCGTTCAGATACTGTGAAGGTAACAACACACCTGACGATTTTCGCAGTGTAGAAGTATTTTTCAAGTGCTATTGAAGTAATTCGTAGTAATTAAATAGTTATTTTTCCTTGTTTTTGCCAAAAGGCAAAATATAATCAATTTAATAGTGATAATTAATTTGTGTTAATTAATGTAATACAAAATTAAGCTACAATTTGTGGATAATACTTTGGGTAATTCAGCCCATTAATAGCAGCATTTGTAGGTTTTTGATGGGCAAGCCAGCTCAAAAGAATAAAATACAAAAAAAAACTAGTATTTCCAAATAAGCGAATAGCTCAGTGGTAGAGTTACCGGACGTGCCGAAAGGCAATTAAAATTAAGTTAGAGAATTACTTAGAGCGCCCGCATAGGGCCAGTAAGTTAATTAAGATGATATTTTTAGCTAGTTTTAAGAGTTTTGTCTAGCATTTAAGTAGATATAAGTAAAATAAAAAATAAAAATCAATTAAAAGTAAAAGTAAAGAGTGACCGGACGCGGCGCCGAAGGACCCAGGTTCGAATCCAGCCTGGGGGACTTCACCAACACTTTTTTGGAAAAAGTGTTGGAAAACAGACACAGCTAAGAAGGCGGCAAATTACCTCAGCCAATAAGCAACGAGGAAAAAAGCATAATGCCATCAGATGATGAGATGGAAAAATCGGCTGATGTCGAAATGACATTAGTCAAAAAAAGAAAAAAAGGCAGACTAAGCCCCAGACAAATTTGATCAAGAGACCAACGAGGGCAACTCAGATCAAAGAAGCAGCAAATGCGCATCCAGCTAATACAAGCGCCACAGCCAAGATTCGCCAACAGCTTGAAACTGCAGGACTAACGTCGGACATATCAGTGTCGTATGTGTTTGACGAAGGGGAGGGGCACTACACAAGTACCCCAGACGACACACAAGTTGTCAACATAGAAGAAATTCCTTCCTCATCCTCGCCAAAGAGCAGCACAGGTGCAAAAACAACAACCAACGCAGTTGCAGCCTCAGCAGCAGCGTAAACTAAGCCAGCAAAAATCCACCAAATTGGATATGCAACAACAACAAAAAGAACAGCCACAGCAACGAATAGAGGTTGACCAACCGTCAACTTCAAAGAAAGCTCGGGTCGGGTAGCGACGAAAAATCTCGAGTTCGTGGGGGTCTACGGATAGTCTACGGAAAATTACCAACCTAGACTAACAGGTTGTAACCTTTGATAAATTAAAGAGACGCGGCGATATGCTTCAATGCATGCGCTGCAAAAGGTTCGGGCATGCCGCGGCGAACTGCGGTATGCAGTCTCGCTGCGTGAAATCAATGAGAACCACAGTGTAGGTGAGTGCAAACTCGGCCAAGAAAGACTCGAAGATAAGACTCAACTTAAATGTGTACTTTGCGGGGGCAAGGGGCACCCTGCTAGCTATCATGGCTGTCCTAAGTTCCAGCAGATAAAGGTGGAGAGGCGACTTCTTTTTGCTCCTGCACTGACAGCCGTTGTGCCCGAAACCTATTTCGCCCAAATGGCGGCAGGGAGGGCAACAACAACGGTACAGCCACAACCAAAGGTTGCCAAACGGGCCCCCGTGCCTACGGCACCTGCGGTACCGGCCGATATAATGTCTGTGTTGCTGGCCATGCAGGCCCAGTTAACCAGACAAGACCGTGTCTACGCTAACCTTCCCAGCTTAGGGCAACTCAAACCATAATGGGCGCGCTGTACGTGAACCCCTTTGAATTCCTGGCTGTGAATGTAAATTCACTAATCAGGACCGAACTTAGGGCAAATTTGTTTCAATTGTTGCATGATCACAGTCCAGATGTCTTTTTGGCTAGCGAAACCAAGCTAAACCAGAAACACAAACTGACTTATAATAATTACAATATCGTAAGAAGGGATCGGCCAAACTCACCTCTAATCTTTTTGTGAAAAGGTATTGATCATAAGGTCATATATAATAGTGAAGTGTGAAGATTCGAGTTGCTAGTAGCTTGCATCATATGCATTCCTCTCTAACATGGGAAGCGAATGTATGTGATCGCAGTGTACGCATCAGAAGCACCTCAACCTGCAAGCACCGAAGAGCGGTGCTCTCTAGATCTACTACTGTTAGACTCAAGACTGACAGTAGCTGACTATGTGGTCCAACAGACAAGAAACTGTTGACACACGGTAGAATACGACAGTGACGTTGGATGAATTGTGCCTGTGCGCTCCTACAATTTTAGTAAAGCACGCTGGCCACGTTTCTCCAACACCCTGACAAGAGAACTCTTCTCCAACGACATTGTGCCTTCGAACGACAGGAATCTATGGAACGTAGAGATCGATGATGTCACAAAGCAAACTATGGACAGAACAATCCCACGATACAAAGAACATAACGCAACTGAAATTTACAAGAACGCGACAATAGACGCACTACATAGACAAAAAAGTGGGTTTCTGACAAGATTAAACTCTTGTACAGGTGGTTTTGACAGAAACGATCTGGAGATTAGGACACTGAAGTCTTCAATACAAAATGTCAACTCGCTAATTAAACAAAACTATCGATTATCTATTAACTCGTACTGGGATAACAGAATTCGAGCCGTTAATTCTAGCTACCCGAGTATGTTTCCCGAGATTAATAAAGTCTTTAGAAAGAACACTCAAAATGATCTTCCGTGTCTTTAGCTTACGAGAACGAAAGACAACGAAAACATACTCCTGACCGCAGGAATAGATCTGGGGCACACCGTCTTGGACGACGATTGCTTTGTGATCGAAGATTCATTAGAGAAGGTTGAGACAGTGAGTTCTGTTTTTCAGCAAGTGTGTAAGGTGAATGAGTCCATTCATCCAAATCACGACCTGGAGAACAGAGCTCTACTGAATCACTTCTATCTGCGAAATAGCATCACGCAATGACGATCTGAAAATCTTGGTTTTACCGGGTTCAATGAAGACAATCTGGCAAATGCCACCATCGCCGAGCAAATTGGGCCAAGTTCTCTGCTCATCTCGAAGGTCGAAATGATCTTCGCATCATTAAAGAAAAAGAAGTCAGCAGGAGTCGATGGAATACCCAATATTGTACTACGACATATCCCTGAGGAAGCAATAAACATATACACAACACTGTTCAACAACGCGCTGAATAATGCATATTATCCAGTGAGTTGGAAGACAGCTGTTGTTCATCCTCTCCCGAAAAAGGAAAAGGACAATTCCAATCCGGAAAATCTTCGATCGATAAGTCTTCTTCCGAGTATCAGCAAAGTATTCGAAAAAGTTCTCTATAGAGCCTTGTCCAAGTGGGCCGAGGATAGAAATATAATTCCAGACACCCAGTTCGGCTTTAAAGCGGGACATGACACAATTCATGCCGCGTCTAAGCTAGTATCTGCTGTCCAATGGAACAATGCTAAGAATCAATGCACGGGTGCCTGTCTGGTTGATTTGGAGAAGGCTTTCGACATCGTATGGTAAGACTGTCTTTATCTAAAGCTAACCAGATGGGGCATAAGTAAACCACCGCTTAATGGTAGAAAGTTTGTTGTCAAGAGTGGCAATGTAACATCTACCACAACGTTTGATATTAAAAACGGTCTGTAACAGGGAGCGGTGAACTCGCCGATTCTCTTTAGTATTTACACCAGCGATCTCATTGGGAGTCTACCTCAAGCAATTGCGTATGCCGACGATTTAGTTGAGTACAGAACAGGTCCAAAAGTTGAAATCATCAGAATTCTCTTGCAATGTGATTTCGATAAAATTCAACAGTACTTTAATGATTGGAAGCTGAAAATTAACTTCCAGAAATGTGAAACTATCCTGTTTAGAACCCCTGGGTCTAGGGCTTTTAGGGATTTGAGAAAGAACTGGCGCAAGCTAGTGATCGCTGGGCCACATGGATATCCACTGGCGAGTAAAAATGTAGAAGCAGAGCGCCTCCGTTTCAGTAGGGACGTGCCCGACCGGGATCGGAAGAAAGCCCTTGATCAGGTCCACCAATTCTGGTGGCTTAGTTAGAACAAGATATTTTCAGTCGACATAGATGAAATATCGCCTATGGCCGACCTACATATATCTAAAGTATCTAAGTTAGGTAGAGCAGTTGCGGCGGCACAAAAAAAAATATAAAATTAAAAAAAATACAAAAAAAAATATAAAACACGAAAATCCAAAAAAAAAAGCTAGCTGTGGCTGTTCTAATTTTAAGTATTTAAGGTTTATTTTAAGTAATTTTAAGTTTATCTTTAGTTTATTTTAAGTGAATTTTTAAGTAGTTTAAGAAAAATTAAGAAAGCGATAAGGATTACCTAGTTTTTTTATTTTTCTCGGTAAAAAATAAAACCGTTACAGATAAGATAAATTTAAGTTATTTTTAGGCCGAAAGGCAATTAAATTAAGTAAGAGATTAATTTAGAGCTCCCGCATTGGGCCAGTAAGTTAACTAAGATGATAGTTTTAGCTAGTTTTAAGATTTTTGTCTAGCTCGTAAGAATAGTTATAAATTAATATTAAAATAAAAAATCTCTTAAAAAGTAAAAAAAAAGAGTGACCGGACGCGGTGCAAAAGGACCCAGGTTCGAATTTAGCCTGGGCGACTTCACCAAACTTTTTTGGAAAAAGTGTTGAAAAACAGACACAGCTTAGAAGGCGGCAAATTACATCAGCCAATAAGAAACGAGGAAAAAAACATAATGCCATCGGATAATGAGATGGAAAAATCGGCTGATGTCGAAATGACATTAGTTAAAAAAAGAAAAAAAGGCAGGCTAAGCCCCAGCCAAATTTGATCAAGAGACCAACGTGGGCAACTCAGATCAAAGAAGCAGCAAATGCAGAGGAAGAGGCGCATCCAGCTAACACCAGCCACAGCCAAGATTCGCCAACAGCTTGAAACTGCAGGACTAACGTCGGACATATCAGTGTCGTATGTGTTTGACGAAGGGGGGGGGGCACTACACAAGTACCCCAGACGACACACAAGTTGGCAACATAGAAGGAATTCCTTCCTCATCGGAATCAGATGATGAGGAAGAACAAATAAGCTTGCTCGAGCAGATGATCCAAGCGCTCCGAGTCAAGCAGGAAAATAGAAGGAAGGAAGAGAAGCACGCCAAAGAGCAGAAGGAGGCAGCCAAACTAAAGGCCCTTCAGACGGCTGAGCAGCAGAAGAAGCATCAGCTCCAACAAAAACAGCCAACACAGGTGCAAAAACAACAACCAACGCAGTTGCAGCCTCAGCAGCAGCGTAAGCTAAGCCAGAAAATCCACCAAGTTGGAAATGCAACAGCAACAAAAAGAACAGCCACAGCAACGAATAGATGTTGACCAACCGTCAACTTTAAAGAAAGCTTGGGTCTGGTAGCGACGAACAATCTCGAGTTCGTGGGTTTCTACGGATAGTCTACGGAAAATTACCAACCTAGACTACCAGGTTGTAACCTGGGATAAATTAAAGAGACGCGGCGATATGCTTCAATGCATGCGCTGCAAAAGGTTCGGACATGCCACGGCGAACTGCGGTATGCAGTCTCGCTGCGTGAAATGCAGTGAGAACCACAGTGTAGGTGAGTGCCAACTCGGCCAAGAAAGGCTCAAAGATAAGACTCAACTTAAATGTGTACTTTGCGGGGTTGAGGGGCACCCTGCTAGCCATCAGGGCTATCCTAAGTTCCAGCAGATAAAGGTGGAGAGGCGACCTCTCTGTGTCTGTGTTGCTGGCCATGCAGGCCCAGTTAACGAGCCTACAACAACAGCTCGGAAAGCAGGAGGAAAGACTAGACCGTGTCTACGCTTGCCTTCCCAGCTTAGGGCAACTTAAACCATAATAGGCGCGCTGTACGGGAACCCCTTTGAATTCCTGGCTGTGAATGTAAATTCACTAGTCAGGACCGAACGTAGAGCAAATTTGTTTCAATTGTTGCATGATCACAGTCCAGATGTCTTTTTGGCTATCGAAACCAAGCTAAACCAGAAACACAAACTGACTTATAATAATTACAATATCGTAAGAAGGGATCGGCCCAACTCCTCTCCTATCTTTTTGTGAAAAGGTATTGATCATAAGGTCATATATAATAGTGAAGTGTGAAGATTCGAGTTGCTAGTAGCTTGCATCATATGCATTCCTCTCTAACATGGGAAGCGAATGTATGTGATCGCAGTGTACGCATCAGAATCACCTCAACCTGCAAATTTTATTGCAGAGCTCAAAAAACTTTTCGAGTGCCTTAGTCTCCACTCGGATGAAAATTACTTGATTATCGCTGGGGATTTTAATGCCAAACATTAAGATTGGGGAAATCAAATCCAAAATCTAAGGGATACCAACTTTTTGATTGGATGGGTCGACGCCATATTGAGTATAAAATCGACCTTCTTGCTACAGATAGACCATCGTTCCCAAGGAGCGGTGCTTTTCTAGATCTACTACTGTTAGACTCAAGACTGACAGTAGCTGACTATGTGGTCCAACAGACAAGAAACTGTTGACACACGGTAGAATACGACAGTGACGTTGGATGAATTTGTGCCTGTGCGCTCCTACAATTTTAGTAAAGCACGCTGGCCACGTTTCTCCAACACCCTGACAAGAGAACTCTTCTCCAACGACATTGTGCCTTCAAACGACAGGAATCTATGGAACGTAGAGATCGATGATGTCACAAAGCAAACTATGGACAGAACAATCCCACGATACAAAGAACATAACTAGTAAATGGCACAGGATATTTGGTTTCCTTATTTTATTTGTTTTATATATTGATAGTAATTGGTATCTTTTGGTTTTTGTCTATGTTTAAATAATGTACTTCGGATAGAAATTGAATTGGAGCACTTGAATGTGTCCAAAAACATGTCAAACAGTTATAGTAAATTTATGGGAAGCCTTCAGTGTAAACTTTTTCTATCTTATATATTATTGATTTATATTGGTCTCGTTCTACTTTTCTTCAAATTTGCAGAAGCAGAATCATGTAAAGCCTTCTTAAATGACAGAACTTATCATTTAGTACTTTTTAGTACAAAATTGCAAAATTGCAAAATTGCAAGCTTTATTGGTGTCTGTTGGCATAAACTAGATTTTTTTTTGTTTGGGGATTTTGTATTTGTAATTTTTTCAAAAGTTGTGGATTTAATGATTTTGGGATTCTAATTTTGGACATTTTGTGGGTCTCTCGAATTCAGAAGTTTATTGAAACTTGTATTTGGTGGGCAATTTTTGATTGGCCAAATACAAGATAGACTGACTTAAAACAATGAAATATTCAGCTAATTTAAATCTGTGGTATTTAGGTTTATAAGTTGATGGAGAATTTTTTGTAGGGTGAGGGAGAAAGATAAATGGACCATTGCAGGAAAGACCACAAAGAGAACACCTGATGGAACGACGTTGAATACTCTCGATCCTCGAGATGTGAATTTGCTGATATGGGGACCATACTTGGCAGGCTTATTCATGAAGAGGGCGTACAAATGTTTGCATCCAGAGCGAAGAAAATACTTGTTGTAGTTGTAACTGTAACCAACCTAAAAGCCTAAGTTTTTTCACGTCTCATGTGATATATTTTTATATATCGGTGTGCACTGTGATATTATTATAGAGTACATACATATAAGTCTTCCCACGATGCGACGACGGACGATCAATCGTCATCACTTTCTACTTTGTTGTTGTAATCTTAAAAATTAAATTGAAATATATAGGAAATCAAATCAAAAATTGCTTTTGCAAAAGTGGAGCTGTTTTTGAGGAAGTTGCCTCTAACTTATAATCATGGGATAAGATGCATTTAACATGATGTTTAAAACATCTTCATTACTCTTCTCTCGGGAATGGTTTGGCAGTATCGATTGTGGCTGCCTAGAATTCATCCATGTGTATGTCGTATCCGTTTAAAAAGTCAACCAGAATTGTTTCTCAATTATTAATTTTTTTAGCACCCAATTTCCAGAAATTGCATTGTTGGCGTTAAAAAAAAATCGCCGAGCGGTTTTGCCATCGTTAGAGTTACCGAAACCTGCATTTTTAAGGTTAGAAGGTTGCAAGGGTCATTATGCGTTCCCATACCCGATGCCCCATACTATAACTAAGGAAAATTAATTCGTTTTTTAGAAGATTTTTTTAGATTTTATAAATAGTATCTTTAGAAAACAATAAAAATAAAATTAATAGTTTAAATAAGCAATGGCTTTGCCGTCTGGCTGATTGACATTAATGTTAAACATTGTGATGATTAAATAAGAACTAAAATAAAAGAAAAATTAAATTTAAATTGATTTAAAAGCATGCCATGAAATATTGTTAATTAATACTATATATTTTATCGTATTTTTTTATTTTATTTTTTATAAAAATTCATTTAGAATATTTCTATACGTAGATGTCAATAAATGCGGTGTCAAAGAATTTGTTCTGCTTACCAGTTTTCCCCACTAAAAATGTCTTTAGTTTGTTCCCCAAAAAATAAATCTCAAATCTTTACAAATTGGACATTTAGCCAGGAAGGGGAATGTGTCTTCTTTCATTTAGAGGTTGTATATAGCGCAAAGATTAGTGGTGTTTTTTCTTAACGGCGCACCCTTTAAATTCAACAAATCTCATCATGCTCTACAAATTTGAGATATAGACGTTATGCTGTGATTGTCATTGAAATAATTTTTGTTTTCATTTAGATCATCGTTTAGTTCAGGATATATAAGATATTGCACTAATTTTATTTTCGTTCCGTTTTTGTTTATAAAAGGGTTGCATTCCTAATTTAAAGTTCCAGATCATATCTAACAGTGAAGAGAAACCCCCTAGGAGAACCGTTTGGCAATAAGAAAAATATAACTGGGACGGTCTGAATAATTTGTTCATGTTCTTTAACTGGTCGCTCTGCTTCCTCGGTAGTGACATAGACTCCAGCGCAGTTATGGTAACAAAAGTTATCCTATTAGATATGAGAAATTTTGTCCCAAATAGGTCAAAACGTATCAAAGCAAAAGACAACTCATGGTTTGATTCGAACTGTAAAGAGGTTATCATGTTGAAAGAAGTACATTTCCGATGTTATAAAGCTAGAAAGGCCTGTTCACATTCGCAAGACTAAATTTTTACATGAACAAAAAATTCGGAAAAAAATACTGCAATGTCCCAAAGTTAGTACACATTTTTGGTAATTTGTTAAAAACGTAAACAACTCCTCGTCATCATCGGTTCCTACGCTTGTCTTTAATGATACTTCTGTTGTCATTTCTCAAGAAAAAGCAGATTTGCTTGCAGTCCAATTCACTGCTAACTCAACGCAAGTGTTAGATTTCCTCCTGTACTCGAGAGCATAAATGATTTCATGGGACCAATCTTCTTCCGCACTCGTACAGTCGTAAGAGTATTAAAATCTTAACATACATACATAAATTCGCTGGCCAGAATAATATCCCCGCTATTGTTCTGAAGAGGTGTTCTTAAACGCTGGCAAAACCATCGGTAAGCTTTTCCATCTGTCCTATTCCTCTGGTCTCTTTCCGAGTGGATGGAAAACAGCATTTGTCGAGCCTATCCCTAAAAACGGCGAATATTCTTATCACTCAAACTATCGACCAACTGCACTTACGTCCCTTCTTTTTAATGTCATGGAAACGCTGATTAATTTTCAGCTTATGAAATATCTTGAGGACCGAAAGCTTCCTAATAACCGGCAGTACGGCTTTCATAGCAACATGTCCACTGGGGATTTGATGGCATATTTCACCTAAAAGTGGAATCAATCTCTCCATCGCTTTGGGGAAAGCAAAATTTTTGCACTTGCTATTTCCAAAGCATTTGATAGAGTTTGACATCAAGCTCTTTTATCGAAAATGCGTGCATTTGAACACGACGAATCTCTTGTTCGTTGAAATAGTTGTTGTTGTCTTTTGTCGTTAAAGCGAAATATACCTCAAATGCCACTATCCATGAGTGGCACTTGCATAGAGGAAACCGATCACCTCTCAGCTCTCGGTATGTGCATTTCCACCTTCTGTGGAATGACCACGGTTCCTTCGAAGATGTAAGAAGTTCTTCAGGCTACAGTATATAAAGTCTATGTTCGCCCTGGGCAGGTGCTCCCGTAACCCACTTTAGTTTTCTAGTTAGAACACAAAAAAGGAGCTTTAAAAATGATAGGCGATCAAACAATAACAGAAATATCTCTGGAGCACTGACGTAATGTCTCCTGCCTTTCCTGAAACTATTCAACCGTAATACTCGCACTGCAAGGAATGCCTATCAGTATGCACTTGAGTCCAACTTCGGAGGTACTGTCAAGTACAAGGATTCTTTCTTTAGTCTTACCACGCGAATGTGGAATGCCTTGCCATTCTTGCCATTCCCTCCCTTTTTGAAGTACAGAACTTTAAAACAAATGTGCATTGTTACCTCCTGTGCTTAATTAACATTATAAGGGTAGTCAAAATCCCTTTAGTGCGGGCTAATTATAAAAAAAAGTACTTCGTATACCCTAAGATTTCCCCCCACCAGTGGTAAGGGATCTGAAGCTTTTATTCAATAAAGAGTTTGGGTTTTTTGGTAGTCTTTTAAAAGAATAAATATTTTTTTCTCAAGTTTCGCGAGTAGAAACAAAATGGCGACAGTCCGTAGGATACATAAGGAAAATATGAATCGTACTTTATTAAAAGTTTAAATCGGAATGAAAAAAAAATAAATCATCCTTTAACTAATTTAAATAGTTTGCCGTTAAATTAAACGGTGTGGAACAGAGAAAACATTTTTCAGTGAAAAACATAGTAATTCAAGAAATCAAGATCCGCAAAGAACAATTTTAAAAAATCCTATAGAGGGAGTGTTGAACTGATAAATGAAAAAAAATAAAAAACAATAAATTCTAAAAAGTGCAACCAGAGGACATATTTTACTAATTTAAATAGCGTCAATAAAATAAAATTATTGAAAAAAAAAAAAACAAAGTGAAGAAGAAGTGGCATGGTCTAAAAAGCCCCAACGTGTTCTGAAATAACGGGTGATTTTTTTGAGGTTAGGATTTTCATGCATTAGTATTTGACAGATCACGCGGGATTTTAGACATGGTGTCAAAGAGAAAGATGCTCAGTATGCTTTGACATTTCATCATGAATAGACTTACTTACAACTTTATAATTCACTTTCAGATATTCTTTGTAGATTAAACAATAAATACTTTTTATTTGAAGATAAACCTCAAGAATATAACCCTATTAATAACGAAACATCATTCTTAACTAAATTTCGCGATCAAACTCTTCCTAATGCCAGTTCCATAATTATTATTAACCATAATACGTACATATAACAACTCTAAGTGAATTTATAAACTAGAATAATGTCATTGGACTCGAGAACATATAAATTTAAGGAGTGATAGAAATACTAAAAACAAAGAAATGAAAATTACGCTTTTAAAAATGATAAACATTTCAAAAATGATAAAAACCATAATGCAAATTATAAAAACGATAGAAATTACAAAAATAATTAATAATAGGAATTTTAATAACAATCAAATTCGAATAAGAAACTATGGCAGACAGAATAAACAAACACCAATAGGTGCTTAGAAATTTTATCAATTCAACAGAGGTAAAAAAGAAAATTTAGCTAAAGGAATTTATTATCATTACAAATCAATACTGATATAATGTTGTTAAACAATGAAATAGAAATTTTACAAGACAATATAGTCTTTTCAAGATAAGGAATTCTAGGAAGAAATATTATTACTTACACAAGAAGAAAATAAAAGATTCAATATACATATCTGGTAGAAAATTAGAACATATAGAAAGCAGCTTAGTAACCAGAAATAAATTGCACGACTGGATCGCACGTACTTGCTCATATGTGCGGTCACATTGTAGAATAAAATTAAAAATAAAATAAGTGAACATCAAAGCATTTATTCGATTTTTGTGACTTTTGATTGTTCGAATAACGTACGTTAAAATTTATTGGGTGAAATAATTTAAACGCCATTTTATTTCTTTAGAAAATGTAAAAAAGTGTGAATTTTTTTTTTCAAAATTGTAGGAGCCGTTTTTAAATAAAACGGTTTTTTTAGCAACTTTTTTTAAAAAATTAAAAAAAAATAATTCAAGAATACGAACTTAAGCACAAAAATAACGTTCATTTAAAAACAAAATTTAAAAAAAAATTCACTAACCCGTTTTCAAAATATTGATTTTTCAAAGAAAAAAAGTTTTCGAAAAAAAATTAATGCAAAATTACTCAGGCTACCCATATCTTCTTGAATATCAATTTTGAATGTAATCGGATCTCCAGTTTTCGAGAAAGTCGAAGAAAAAAAACCGGTCCTATGGGAGGTACCGTTTTTAGCCCACCATATTAATTTTTTTTTCACTTAAATATAATGCATACCTACAGTAGTACACTGATTTTTTTTTTATACAAATTCTTGGAGCCGTTTTCGAGAAAAATAAGCTTTTACATAACGGTTATATGACAGGTACCGTTAATTTTTGAGCTAAAAAAAAAAATTAAAAACTCCTCTGTAGAATATCAAAACAACCTTAAGTTCAAAATTTGAAGACGATTGGCCCAACCGTTTAGGCTGCAGTCCAATATACATCCGTACAGACAGACAGACAGACGGACAGAATTTTGCCAGTAACTCAAATATGTTTCACTATCATCGTAATGTCATGTTTGATTGTTATCTCAATTTTTTTAATCTGCACGAATGCATAACTTGTATTATAGTACCTATAATCGCAAGTAAAAACAATTTAATTTTTATTTTAAAAATAGCAGTATTTTCATACAAATATAAAAAAAATAATTATTTTACCTGTTCCAAATGAACAAGGACTAAAAATTGAAATATCAAATTATAATTATTTAATTTATAATAAAACACTATATGAAAGAAAAGTCAGAACTTATGTGAAACAAAATATGAAAATTCTAAAATTAGATCTAATAAAGATCAAGGATTAATAGAACTAGAAGATGGACTTATTTTGCAACAACATTGATAAAAACATTGACAAGAATAACCTTATCGCTATATTAATTAAATTGAATTTGAACAAATCTCTTATTAATTAATAGGATAGTTATTCCAGTAACATAATACGACACATTTAAAAGAAAAAATTAACTAAAACTTTGTAAATTATCCTATGAAAAATTTGCCTACCACGTATGTACGATCTACGATGTACGTATATAAATTTGTTTTTGCTTTTTAAATTCACGCCATACATTGGGTCGCTGCGTACTTCTACTCTAAAACGTATTGCGTAGGTATTGTAACCGTGTCTCCATGAGCTACATTTCATAGAGAAATGCAAAGATACACAGGAATACCAGGTATGCAGGTATGATGCAAACAAATCGCCATTTTATGTTTCCTGACGTCACTATCATTTTGTATTTAGTGAAGACATTGTCTTAACATTGAAGATCAAATAAAAAGTACCTATGTCACGTACTTTTAAAAATTAAAATATAATTTTAGTTTCCGAGGCTAACGCAAGCAAAGCCGCGGGCACAGTTAGTACATTTTAAAGATTGTAACATTAAAATAAAAGGAACTTTGTAATAAAATCAAAAAGAAACTTTTAAACAACATACATATTGTAATTCCAATATAAATAAAATAAATATATTTATACATAATTCGCTAATTTTTACTGTATAAGTCTTATATGTATATAACATTTCTATCAAATAATCTCTTTAATTAATTTTAATTTATATTCGTACAGGATAAGTATTATAAAAAAGACTATTTTTTAATAACCTTATGATAATAAAAATAAATACAAAATACAAAAATCGAAAATTTAAAAGAATTGCAAGAAATAAAATATCAAAACAACATAAAACCTGTTATATCATATACAAGGATACAAGTATCATTATCATAATTATTGTAATTGTAATTCTTATATTATATTGTAAAAGAAAATCAACCCAAGAGAAAAATTGAAAATAGAATTATAGATACTCAAATACATCATCAGATACATCAAACTTAAAGAGGGAGGGGTTACTTACCTACAACACACATCATTTTATAAATTCATTTAAGATAACCTCAATAGACAATAAAATATACGAAGAATATTTTTTAAATAAATGTAATCTGATCCAATGCAGCTCCAACTTCAAATATTTATACAAGTGTGCATGTGCACTCTTGGATCAACAGTAATGTAAAGATGACAAAATAACATTAGAAAAGAGTTGCTTCCTAATTTAAAGTTTCAGTTCATATCCAACAGTACTTCGTATAGCCCATAGAGTAAATATATGTAAATATATGTATACATATATATATGTAAAATATATGTATGTAAATAAGTTATATCAGAACCCTCTTGTGCGCCCCAACAAATACCAAAAGATAAGCCCACACAAATTCCAGACTTTAAATTTAATTAATAAATGTAATGCGATCGCAAGAAATCTGTATTATCATTATCTTGCCACCCAAGTTCCAAATCAATGCTTCTTGATATTCAAACTCAAACAGATTTCTTGCGTCAGCAATTAAGTAATATAAAAGGGCTCATCAAATATTTCAGTGAGCAGTCTTTTGTGATTCTGTTTAGCATAAACTTCTGATTTCCCCCTACCCAAGGTAAGGAATCAGAAGTTTCAAAGTGTTGTTAAATAAAGCATTTATTTAAAATACAAATCGGTGTCGACTTTTACTTTCTGTTCTCCTGAGGAGAACAGAATAAAAATATATTTTTTTTTGATAAAAATCAAGTTATCAATCAAAAATGGCGCAGTCGGTAGGATCCTTTTAGTTTAAAAAGGATTCAGTGATCGAACCCGAAAAACTCTCATTATCTGTGAAAATACAAATGTGAAGAGTGTGTATTTGCAACACAAAGAAAACATTTTTTCTTCTCTGTAAAGTGAAAAAAATGTAATCAAGATAAATCCGAACGCATATCGGTATAACGCTGAAACCCTTAAAAGTGAAACTAAATTGAAAGCAAATCAATAAAGTTAATTTAAACTTTTAAAACAATTCAGTGATATGGTTCATTTTAACTTAATTAGAGAATACAAAGACACTGAAAAATAATAGAAAGTGATATTTAAATACCCGAACGAAAATCGGAATTTTTCAGTGCACATTAAATAATTTTTTTAATTATTTTAAAAAATTATCCGAAATTCAAATCCATGCATACGATTTATATTTCAAACTCCATAGAGGAAGGATAATTTAAAGAAGGAAGAAAAGTGGCAAAAAATCTGTCGAAAGCCCCAACGAGTGCGAAAAAATATATGAAGAAAATAAAGGAACAACTGAGGAAAAATCGGAAGTTCAATCCTTACAAACAACAACTTACAGAAGAAAACTTTAGCTCCGAAGAAGAGGATAACACGAACATCATGGACGCAACACAAGTAGCAGGCCTTCAGCAACAAAACTCGATCTTGCAACAACAACTTCTTATTCAACAGTAACAAATTGATCAACTGATTGCACAGCAAGCAGAATACCCACCTGCGAGATTAGAAGGTAATGAAAATAAAAAAGTTTTAGAATTAAATCCAATAAATTATATAGAGAAGTTACAATCTTTTGACGGACGTGTAGAAGACCTTCCAATATTTATGCAAAACGTAGACGACATTATTCCAACCCTTTTAACATATAATAATCAGAGTCAAAAAATGTGTATTAACTTGTTAAAAAGTAAATTCATAGGCAGGGCCCGTCAAGCTATTGAGATACATACTCATCTCTCAAAATGGTCTGACATAAAAGAAATGCTTCTTGAAAATTTTGGGGGATTTAAAAACGCAACACAATTATATGAAGAATTGCGTAATGCACAATTCAGGGGGGATGTTATAAAATTCTATCACTATATTCAAAAATCTTTATCATTATTAAACCAAAGATGTGTTCAAGAGAATAATCTCATAGATATTCCAAGAAACACCGAAACTGCGTTAAAAATTTTCAAAGAAAAACTTCCCGTTCACATGAGAACAATTCTTTACGCAAGTAAACCCACTTCAATGGAACAAGCTCTCCATGAACTCAGTAGCGCAGGCTTTCTTACTTCTCGATTAGGAAGTAGTGATGAAAATTTAAAAGAAAAACCAAGAGAACATAAATATAATGTTCAAAAGGAACGTTACAACCCAAATAATCCTTTTAGAGAAAATCAGGGAAATTGGCAACCAAATCAAAATCAAAATAATCAATTATAATCCGAACCAAAACCAAAACTATAATAGAAATTATAACCCAAATCAAAACCAAAACTTTAATAAAAATTATAACCCAAATAACTATCGACAACAATACCAAAGATTTGAACCCATAGAAGTCGATCCTGGATCATCTCAAATAAAAAACTAGCTAAAACCACAAACTATGTGGAAGAAGAAAAAGATAAAAACGTAAATTTTCGTGTCTCAGCCTCGGATCGAAAACCGGATTGCCCTTTATTAAACTAAGTAAGGGACAAAATACAATTCGTTTATTAATTGATACTGGAGCTACAAATAGTCTTCTCAGAGAAGAAGATGCTCCTAAAAATTTTATTAAAATAAGACAAAACCCATTAAATATAAAAACCGTCGGAAATCAAATCACGATAAATAAAGATATTATTATACCAAAGGAAAAATTTATTTTTCCTGTAGTCGAGGATTGCGAATTCCAGTTATATAATTTCAACGAGGAATATAACGGAATAATTGGAAACAATATCCTTATCCCGAATAATAGTGAGATCTATTATGCAAAAAGGATAATAAAATTAAATGGAACAGATATACCGCTGTTTCTCAACGCAAATGAGGAACGTGAGTATGAAGAATCCATAAACAGTTTTAGTAAAATTATTCCACAAATATCAATCCTCGATTCAACAATGGAAGAGAACTTAAGAACTACTCATTTAAATAAGGAAGAAAAAATAAAACTATTAGAAATAATAAAAAAACTATAAAAGAGCTTTTTACAAAAAGGGAGATGATCTCACGTTCACAAATCATGTTAAACACAAAATCCCCACAGAGCACAACTCTCCAATATATACAAGAATCTACCGTTACCCTGAAATACATAAATCTGAGGTTAATAAACAAATAAAGGAAATGCTAGAGTCTAAAGTAATTTAACATTCCACATCACCCTACAATGCACCAATCTGGGTGGTCCCCAAAAAGGAAGACCATGTCGGTAACAAAGAATGGCGAATAGTCATTGATTACAGAAAACTGAATTTAAAAACCAAAGAGGATAAATATCCTATTCCGAACATAGATTCGATTCTCGATAAACTTGGGCATTGTAACTACTTCACTACCTTAGACCTTACCAAAGGTTTCCACCAAATTGAAGTAGAAAAAAATGATCGAGAAAAAACAGCATTCTCTACCCTTTCAGGACATTACGAATTCGTTCGAATGCCCTTTGGCCTTAAGAACGCTCCGGCAACGTCCCAGCGTTTGATGAACGAGGTTCTGAAAGAATATATAGATAAAATCTGTCATGTTTACCTAGACGACATAATTATATTTAGCACTTCTCTCGAAGAGCACGTATGTTCACTCAGAAAAATTTTAGGAGCGCAAATTTGAAAGTATCCTTAAATAAATCTGAATTTATGAGAAAGGAAACGGAATTTTTAGGTCACATAATTACACCCCAGGGTGTTAAACCTAACCCAAAAAAAATTGAAGCGATTCTAAAATTCCCAATCCCTACCACAATAAAAGAAATTCAGTTCTTCTTAGGTTTAACCGGATATTACCGCAAGTTCATTTGTGACTATGCGGGAATTATAAAACCCATGACATTATGTCTAAAAAAGGATATAAAAATAAATATCAAAGATAAAAATTATGAAGAATCATTTAAAAAACTTAAAAATCTTATGGCAGATGACCTAATAAATAGGCATCTTGATTTCCAAAAAGAATTCACTCTTACCACTGACGCTTCAAACTTCGCAATTGGAGCAGTGTTAAGCCAATCTCATGGTCCCCTTTGTTTTGCTTCACGCACATTAAACAAGCATGAGTGCAACTATAGCACGATAGAAAAGGAATTATTAGCCATTGTTTGGGCTACCGCCCAATTCCGACATTATTTGTATGGAAGAAGGTTTATAATTAAAACTGACCACAGGCCCTTAGTTTGGATTAGTAATTTAAAAGAACCAAACAGCAAATTACAACGCTGGAAAATCAAGCTTGAAGAATACGACTTCGAGATACAGTACATAGAAGGAAAGGAGAATAAAGTGGCTGACGCCCTCTCCCGCGTTAAAATAAATATGCTAGAACAAGATGAATTAGCAACCATCCATAGTGCTGAATCAGATAATTCCTGTCTGATCCCAATAAGTGAAAAACCGGTAAATTTCTTCAACCGCCAAATATTAATTGAAATCAATGAAAATGATCATCAAGAAATTATTTATCCACATATTGGAAAAAGAAGAATTATATTCACACGGAAAAAATACAAAGAAGAAGACTTTATTAATATAATAAAAGAAATAGACACCACAATGTTAAATTGCATATATGTCAAAGATGACGAAATATTTAATAATTTCCAAAATATATGGAAAAAAGAAAATAAACTAAGTAATAAAATATTACACAGAAGCATGACTATGATAAAAGACTTAAATGAATACGAAGCAAGAGAACTAATATTAAAAACCCATAAAAATCATAACCATATTGGTATTGAAAAATTATATCTAGAGTTTAAACGAGAATATTATATACCAAACCTTAAAATCTTAATCAACAAAATAATAAATAATTGTTCAATATGCATGGCAAAAGCAGAAAGAAATCCAATAAAGCTGCCATATGAAAAAACTGAAACTCCAAAAAACCCAAATGATCATTACCATATCGATATATGGTTTGTTAATAAAAACGAGAAATACCTTTCATGTATTGACAAATTTTCAAAATTTGCCGCAGTAGAACCAATTAAGACAAAAACAAACGTAGACGTTATAAACGCCCTTACAAAAATATTTTCTTATATGAAAAAGCCAAAGAAAATAACCCTTGATAACGAAAAAATATAGACATAGGTAATAAATATAAAAAAATAAAAAATAGAATAGCTCATAAAGATCAATTTCCCGTACGAAAGAAATTTACAAAAAATGTTACTGATTCTAGATCCAATAAAGATAACAACTCAACACCGGCTTCAACATCAGCAACAGCGGGTTCCCATTGATTTAAAAACCCTATTTTTTATAATCACACTTTTTCCCATAATAGTAACAAAAGAAATACAAATAATTGATATCAACCATGGAAACGGTTTCATTGCAATCAAACTAAATGACATTCAACCAATAGAAAACTACACTAAAATATTGCATATTATTAATTTGACAAACTACGAAAACAACATAGAAACATTAGAAACACACGTACGAAGTTTACCAGAAAGAAATGACGACATCATTTCCTTGATGAAACATACACGACAAGAATTCGAAACCATAACACCACATCAACGTAAAAGACGAGGGCTCCTTAACATTTTAGGCACTGGAATGAAATTTCTTTTCGGAACCATGGACGACGACGATCGACAAGAAATAGAACAACAGCTTAGAGTAATCGAAGAAAACAATCATAATGCAATTTCTAACCTAAATAATCAAATCCAAATAAATACTCACTTCAACGATCAAATAAAACTACTAACAAATACTTTTAATGACAAGACTAGAACTATTACTGATTACATAGAAAAGTATTATCGTGTACAACATGATTTAGAAAGAGATTTTTATAAATTAAAATTAGAAATAGAAGTTAAAGATAACATTCGGTATGTACTTAATGACATAGAAAAAATAAAAGATATTATTCTCATATCAAGATTGGGAATTCTCAGTCGAGATATATTAACTAAATTTGAAATTGAAAGAAACCATATTGATTTATACAAATTGAAAGAAATAAAAATGAGCCTAGCTCTATACATAAATAATATTATTTTTATATTAGAAATACCTAATTTTATAAATGAAATATATGAACAAATATACATACAACCTGTACCAAATATAAATAAAAACTTACAATTAAAAATTGAAAACAATATTTACCTAACTAAGGACCAGATTATATATAATAATTCAAAAGTAATGAAACACTTATCAAAAATAGAAGATAACTGTATACAAAATCTATTTTTAGAACAAATGCATTGTAAATTAATAAAAAACGAAGAAACAGAAATAATAGAAATAGGAAACGATAATATTATTATTTTAAATTCACCACTAGAAACACTTAAACAAAATTGTAACAATCGACATGTAGTCATTAAAGGTAACTACATCATAAAAATAGAGAATTGCCAATTTCAATATAAAGATAAAACATAATCAAGAAAAAATGATTTACATGAAATTATTGTACCAAACACTATTCTCGAAATAAATTATACAAGACTAGAAAACATTACATTTAAAGAACTAAACTACCAAAGCATTAAAAACTTGAAAGAAATAAAAGAACTTAAATATAATCATGAAAAAACAGACAAAAAATTATATGTAATAATTCTCATTATTATCCTTATTGTATCCGTTTACATCTTTTTAAAAATTAGAAGTAAGAAAACAAATAAAATTGTAACAAACATAAATCTTCCACGAGTCGCTTTTCGACCCATAGAAGACTCTAAAGGGGGAGGAGTTATATCAGAATCCTCTTGTGCGCCCCAACAAATACCAAAAGATAAGCCCACACAAATTCCAGACTTTAAATTTAATTAATAAATGTAATGCGATCGCAAGAAATCTGTATTATCATTATCTTGCCACCCAAGTTGCAAATCAATGCTTCTTGATATTCAAACTCAAACAGATTTCTTGCGTCAGCAATTAAGTAATATAAAAGGGCTCATCAAATATTTCAGTGAGCAGTCTTTTGTGATTCTGTTTAGCATAAACTTCTGATTTCCCCCTACCCAAGGTAAGGAATCAGAAGTTTCAAAGTGTTGTTAAATAAAGCATTTATTTAAAATACAAATCGGTGTCGACTTTTACTTTCTGTTCTACTGAGGAGAACAGAATAAAAATATATTTTTTTTTGATAAAAATCAAGTTATCAATCAAAAATAATATATATAGCCTAAGCTTTCCCCTACTAATGGTAAAAGATCTGAAGATTTTTTTCAATGAAGTATATTTTTTTTCATTTTTAACTAAGTGTCTGTAAGGCACATTGCTTTTTAGAATGCAACATGACGTTTCACGACGCTAGTTTTAGAATTTAGAAATAGAAATTTAGAAATTAGAATTGGAAAAATAGGAATGAATTTTTGTTCGAATATAATATAAGACTTTGCCAAGTCAAAAAATATAAGTGTAGTTTTTTGGTATTCTTTTTAAAAGAATAAATATTTTTTTTCTCAAGTTTCGCGAGTAGAAACAAAATTGTTTGCCTCTGGTTGCATTGGATTGTTTGCCTCTGGTTGCATTGGCTTCCATATTTCTGTTTCAAGTAAAAGCTCTAACAGGCATTGCGTACTTATGATTATAAATCGTCGGAAATCGGAGAACAGTGTGCGTAGGGTTACCAAATGCTTATTACAATACAATAATATTACTTAAAAAAAAATTGGTTGTCTGTTTATGGACCGTAAGTTTACGTGATAACGTCTTAAAAAAACATTCATGATACCAACACAAACATACAGCCCGTTAACTCATACGTCATACCATATACAATTCCACTTTTTTAAATACATGTGAATAAGAAAAAATCTAGTACTGAATCAAGTACCAAACAATATAATAGTACTAGATTCTAGTAATGAGTACTAAAATTTTAGTACCAAAAATACTATTGTAATAACAAATTTTACCAATCGGCAAAAGTTATATATTAAATTTCAGCTAAATATATATAATATAATATTTTTCAAATAAATACAAAGTACAAAGCCATCTGTTGGGATACGTCTAAAGTCTCGTGTAAATTTATCAAATCTTCTTTGAATTGTTATAAAAAGTAGGTGGAATATGTACTTTTTTAATTCACACAGCGAGGGTAGGTAGAAGTGAAAAAACGATCATTATCCATTATTCCATCAACGATGATGGTGATCGGTTATGGTAGGGTGTACGACTTTGTTTTTAGAGAGATGCACATAATTCATGTATACGTTAATCAGTGTCGCGATAATATACACCGGCGCCACTGTTTTAAAAAAAGGTCGTTCATAACATAAGCCCTGTACTGACAATTTTCATTGAAAACTATACTATCACATTTCCCTGCCATTCAACTTTCTCATACTGTTTATACCCCCAAGTTTGTACACTATAGGACGTTGTAGATGTCATCACAGATTCGAATACACAGTGTTTCGCAGAGATTGGTATTTCTTGTTTCTTTATTAAATTTGTAAAAAAGGCACTTATTAGATTTTTAGCAGTTGATAATTTATATTCAAGGTGGGAATTTAGCTTCATATTTGGTGTTAAAAATACTCCTTAATATTTTCTACATATCTCGGTGGAATATTGTACATCTCATATACATACATATAATATTTGTTAATTATCTTACGACTTCGATTCTTAGATCTGAAGTTATTTAATGAATGTTTAATATACGTATATTAATCATCAAAGATTCCATGTATTAGATGAAAGTGATATCGATTTATTACTACGAATTCCACAACAAGATTGTGATTGCGGTTAGCTATCCAGACTATTAGTGCCAACGCACCTGGGTTCGATGCCGACTTTTATTAAATATAAATAATAAACAATCAACAAAAATAATAAATCACAAATCAATTACAGAGTGCAGAAACCACAAGAAAATAAAAAAATACCAACCAAAAATAAAAAAATTTCCATCTATGTACTCTTACAAACGTATAAATACCGTGACGTCGTTTTTATGTTTAATATACGTCAATGTACATTCTATAATATGTCAAATATACGTTAATATGATGTCGACTTTGACGTCTGTAAGATGTATTTAGTACGTATAACCAAGAGCTAAATTGTTAGCTAGTATCCGTATAATATGCACTGGCTACTGATGCCATCGCCTCAGACAATTACAGGACAACACGCAATAAGACATTGATACAAGAAAAAACAAAAGAAACGGAGAGAACGGAAAACAGAAAACACATAACACATGCCAACAGCACGCAGTTGGTTTTCGGACGATCCTCCATCCGGCTACTAACCACGCGCAACGATGATTGATTTCGCTGATCTCACGGGAAGAGATGCTTTATCAGAACCAAGGCCGTCTTGTAATAAATTCAATTGTAGTTGCAAGTCCGGCACTAATAATTTTTTGCGTACATACTTTTATGAAATAGAAAAGTGCGTCGTAGTTTATAGTGACAAAATTTTAAGCAAAAGCGCGACACATTTTAAAAACTTCACAAGGAGAAGAAATTGAATTTTTTTTAGTAAAAAACAGCAGGTACGTATGTAGCATAAACGACCAATGACATATTTATCAAAAAAGAACAGACTTCATAACAATTTTTTGTTTTGATTTTTAAAAAAAGAAATCAGTAAAAAAATGTATGTATACATTTTACCATAAAGAGACAAAAGACATTCTGAGCTTATTCCTCTTCGTTCATACAAGCTAGGTGCCCAACCCACTGGAGTCTACCGAGCTTTATTTTTTACACACAATTCGCCTTTCCTCTCGAACGCAGATAAGTGATCAGAGAGAAGAAAGCACCCAACACTCGGACCAAAATGTGAGTACTGATAAGACCATTTCTTTCACCTGTACAGCAAAACTGACTCTTGTTTTGTGTGCGCTAATTTGTAGGCTAGGCACAGGGATGGAAAATTTAAAAAAATATTTATATAATTATTTCATTTTTATGATTGTAAAGATCTACACACATTTTTACAAGCTTTGTAGAAAAAGCAGGACACTTAGCGGGACAGTTATGGCTGCGGTACAGGGACCTTAAAAACGGGACTGTTCCGCATAAAGCGAGACGTATGGTCACTATACCGTAGTTGTAAATTCACACGTTTTTATAGGCCCAGCACACTTGCTATTAGAAAAGTAATCACATTTGTTTGAAGTAAAAGCGAGTCCCATTTTTAAATCTTCGCAGGGATTAGAAATTTGATTTGTTTAGTAAAAAAAACTAAAACAGTTGTATAAGTTCTTCCTTACATCACGATTGCTGGCCGACTTCATCCAATTGCGCACCCAAAGTCTTTGGGCGTCCTAGTTTAAGCCATTCTCCTTACGTAATCAAAGTCTGCCAAGTGCTTTGTCTTTTACCGTAAAAAGAATTGAACAAAGCTTTCTGAACTGGTTTCTCTTCGCTCATGCGAGCAAGGTGCCCACCCAACCCGAGTCTACCCAGTTTTATTTTTTCAACAACATATGGCTTCGAGATAGATTTCATACAATTCATGAACGCATCTTCTCCGAAAACGTTCTTTCCCCCACACGGGGCAACAATTTTAAATAAGACTTTCCTTTCGTACGCGGATGAGAGATCAGGGAACCTTTTAGAAAGCAACCTATTGTCGGATCCGTATGTGCGTACTAGTAAGACTAGTTTTGTCTTGTACCTACATCCACAAAACTGACAATTTGTTCAGAGCCCGGTCAAAATAGACATTTCAAATTACAAAAATCCCGACAGAGCTAAATTTTGGTGGAGACTTTGGGCACACCTTTGGAAATAAAGTGTCAAAAGTCCCCCTCTATCACATGTGTGCTATAAAAGTTATAAGGTCAGAGAGTTGTAAATTTTTGATATGGCATTTGAGATGCCCGGTCGATGTAAAAAAGAATCGTGCAGATTAAAAATCTTGAGATAACAATCAAACATAGCATTACGATGATATGGAAACATATTTGAGATTTAGTTTAGATTTAGTACATAGGGTTATTGTATTATAATGTTAACCGTACCTGTCATATAAAAGTTAGGTAAAAGCTTATTTTTCTCGAAAACGGCTCAAACATTTTTTTTATAAAAAAATTCAGTGTACTTTTGTAGGTGTGGTTTATGTTTTGGTGAAAAAAATGTAAGTTGTTGGGTTAAAAACGGTACCCCTCAAAGGAACGTTTTTTTTCTCCGACTTTTTCAAGAATTGGTTAACCGATTATAATCAAACCCTTTTGTAAAAAAAGCGAAAAATTGCACAAACGCATTTGAGATAATTTAAGTCCGTAGTGAATGTATTACAAAAAATTAAATTGCGTATCTAAAAATGGTATTTTAGCTTTGAAACCTTGAAAGCTTTTTTTAATTTTTGATTTAGTTTTCGTTTTATTACAATATTTACTTGACTTTTTTTCGTAAAAATTGCACAAAACCGCTATACGCAAGTCAAGTGTTAGTTAGATAGAGGCTTAAATCAGATAAACTACATAAATGTCGTTTTAAAGGTAGTGAACAGATCTCTGAAACGTCCGGAGAGTATTTTTTATTTTTAATATAATTTGTTTTGATTAATCCGGCCTTAAAAAGTTGTATTTTTTTTATTATTTTCTAATGTTTTTTTTCAGTTTTAAAAAGTCACAAGTTTTTGAAATAGAGTACGTTTTATAAACCTCTATTTTTTTTTTCAAAATAACGTTTTTCGAAGATCAATCACATTTTTAGTTCACAAACTCACAACAAGATGGATTCATTTCCAATTACCCTTTGGCACAGCTCCGTCGAGGGGGAGATCTAGGTCTTTCGTATTGGGCCACTAACAAAGTTTTTGCTACATGAAATTCATTTGTCTGAATTATTTTCCATTTGTGTGATTTTTGTGTCTAACGCTACTGGCCTAAAAGGAATTATTGAGAAAAATAAGTTTTGTTATTTTACGACTAAAAATAAATTTCAATAATTTTTTTGAATTCAAATTAAACTTATAAAATTAGATTCTCCTACAACTTATCACTTCACAACTTTCTGATAAAAAAATTGGTATATCTTAAAAAATATTCTTTATTTTCAAATAAAGTGCTATAGTAAATTGGAGGGAATTTTATCAGCTTAATTTTTCCTTCAGTTTTTTTTTCTTCCGTTTTTGAGATGTGCGGGGGAAACCGTGGGAAGGTCCCTTTAAACCCCCCCCCCTCCGCTTGACGCACACATTAACGGGGATTTTTTTTTATTACGGATAGAAGAGTCAACCCCTACACATTCCTGCAAAAATTAGATTTAATTGGATTTTTTGTCTGGACTAATACACTGTGACACCAATTTTTCAGAATGAGTTCGAAAATCGCATAAAGCGAAATCACATAAATTAATAATTGAGAAGTCTCAGTGAAAACCGAAATAATGAATCTTTTTATCACTTCATAGCTTCAAAGATAAGGAATTGACCCCCTGGTACCTGAAACTCTTTTTCCTCCGCAAGTAGGAGGACAAACGGATACCTAAGTGTATTAATAATTTATCCAACATACTTTGCTTATGAAAATGAAAAAAAAAAACAAATACACCCAAATAACCAATTATGCTTTAGACTTTTGTTAGATAACTTTTGGTTTGTCTTTATGAGTGAAAAGAAAATGCTTACACAAAAGCAGCCCCTGCATAGCTATAACTCTCACTCTCTAGCCACCGATTCAAACGAAACAAAAAGGAAATGAAAGGAGGATATATGTTGTTTTCCGCTGTGTAGGTATCGAAATTGCTGGTCTTCAAATTTGAAATCAACATTTTGTACGGAGGCCTCTTAATATATAATTCGAAGCTGTGACAGTACATGAGAGCAAGTACGTGCGATTTAGTTGCATATTTTCTAAAGCTCTACGGCAAAAGCATCCATGGATTTTTGTAGTATTACATTTTCTACAGTTTAAGTAGTTAAATATGTTTGTATGGCAACGTGTTTCCGAGATATATGGCACTTTGAAAATGGTAGGTATAATTTTTTTTTAAATTTACCCATTTCGGCCATTGTTGTCTGCTTCATAGCTACGTTCCTATTAGTTGTAAAAAAAATTTTATAGGTACACCAAACTTGTAGGAAATCTAATTTAGTGCACCAGAAAGGAGTTAGCTATAGGACGAAGAGTGAAAAAAGAAGATGTTCAGTAATTTTTAATGGTTGTGATAGATGCGTATAGGGCGAATGGGTGGGGTGGTTGTGGAATATTATTTTGGTATCTACCGGGCACCGAACATCATATCAAAAATCGACCAATTCCCGACCTTTTGTAGGGGAAATCTTGTTTATTTACTGGACTAGATCGTGGAGTAGGTGTAGGCGTACTGGCGAAAAGCGCTTCTACCTCCTAGTGCACGACCTCATACTTTAATAAATTTTAGAATCGCTTTTTCTCAGAAATGGTGACTCTTAGGAAAAAAAGAAATACACTTTTTAAAGAGAATCACATTATCTTCATTTTTGCTTCAGCTGTTTTTATCATAAAACTAACCGTTTTGCTAAGAAATAAAATAAAAACATTTTTGTAACCTTTACCCCTAATAACTTTTTTAGCACACATGGGATCGATGGGGACTTTTGATACTTTTTTTCTAATGGTGTACCCAAAGTCATATACATTTTAAACATTTTAAAGAAAAAAACAACAAGATTGACAATAATAGTTACGTATTTATATACTTACTGTTTTTCCATTCTCAGTAGTAGGAGAATCTTCGTCTCTACGGTTATATCTTTCAGTATTCTAAAAAAAAAACACACACATTAAAGAAACGAGTATCTGCAATAAATAATATATTGTAAGTTAATTGAAACAAAAATCAAATAGCTTTTTTTATGTAAAGTTATTAATACATGTAAATTAAATTAAAAAACATATCCACATTAAATAGTTCTCTACACGTTTTCGTCCTTGACTGACGTGTGCCGAAAATTTAACGAAATATACCCATGTAAATAAAAAAAATTGTCATTGCGAAGCGCGTAGGACCCCGCAGTGATGTAATCTTGAAGATCTTAGTGAAGTAATCCAAGAAAGTCTATCTTTCTAACATGTCTGCTTATAGGGCATTTATACACTTCTTCAATGTTTTCAAGACACAGGCAATAGAGATGAATCCGAAAGTGCACCTATGCAGAAAAATAAAAATAAAATGTCACTTCCATCCATAAAACTTCTTCAGAAAACATGTGATTATAATGACAATATGTGCAAATGTTTAAACGTTAATGATTTTTCTGTGCGGAAAACCTGATTAGCTGATTTACGTCAAAATATTCGAGCCGTTTTTCGAATCGAAGTTAGATGAGAATATCAAAATCGTTGGTCAGTTAAAATATAAAATAACGCAATGTCATAACTGCCAAATGTTCGGACATGACGAGGAAAACTGCAGCTTAAATACCTATCTTACAAATTGTTCTGAAGCTCATAAGACTATCGACTGTAAAACTGAAGGAATTTTGAAGTGTGCTAAATGCAAAGGCTACCACCGATTTACGGGCCATACTTGCTTGAATCAAATCAGGTACCCAGAAATTAGAGAAAACCTTGCTAAAAATTCAAATTACCCCATGCACTCAATGTTGCACCAAAAACCTTTTTCTGTTTTACAAACGAAACGGATAAATTACATGAACTCTGAAGACTTTCCTTGTTGCCCTAAACAATCTTCCACACATCCCCTCCGTCGGCATCAATGCATCGATGGTTAACACTTACTCAAGTTCAATCAAAAACTATTTAAGTGAAAACTTCGCACTCTACATTTTTCTCTTAAGAGGAGATTTTTTCATTGGCAACTGAGATAATTTCCAAATTGAGTGAATGTAAAACAAAAGGCGTTTTCGATTGGTTTCACTGATTCCAATGGAACAGAAAAAATGCATAGCAATATTTAAAGAATTATGAAAATCGATTCTCTAGACAACATTTTTTAATGCTGCGGTCACAACTTTCTATATTGTGCGGTGTTTTTTTTATGTATTTATTTCATCCACAAAGCACTTTATACTAAAGCAAATGTTCAAATTGTATACCCTCTGCATCGCCGCAGAAAAGATCTGTTCACCAAACGTCCGAATCTCCTTGCATTAATATCTTCTCCTGCTTCAAGAATTTTTTGGCGTAGTTCTGTTGGTTTATCATAAACTTTTTCCTTCCCTTTCCTCGGTCCAGAGAACAAAGAGGCCACAAAACTGATTCAAAGCGCCAAATCCACCTATCGGGATACTCAGTACTCATGTAATCCTGGTATAAATGAGCATTATGCGGTGGGCAACCATCTTGTTGAAACCAAATGTCTCGATAGATGTTCAGTGGTACTTGCTTACTTAGGGGGCCCTACAGTTTGGGACGAACCTGGGCCTCAACCAACATGCCTCTCCAGCCAGCTCGGTCTCTGGTTAGCTGCCTCCAGTTTCGCACTCCAAGTTGGTTAAAGTCGTCCTCCACTTGAGCGCGCCACCTAAGGCGAGGTCTTCATTGACTGTGTCTTGGTTGAACCTTCTCTTCCAAAGCCCGTTAACTCAGATACTTACTTACTTAGGTGGCGCTACAGTTCGGGACGAACCTGGGCCTCAACCAACATGCCTCTCCAGCCAACTCGGTCTTTGGCTAGCTGCCTCCAGTTTTGCACTCCAAGTTGGTTGAGGTCGTCCTCCACTTGAGCGCGCCACTTAAGGCGAGGTCTTCCTTGACTGCGTCTACCCTCTGGGATGGAATCGAAGATCCTGCGAGCCGGAGCATTGTTGTCCATTCGCTCTACATGACCTAGCCATCTTAAACGTAATATGCGTATTTTTTTGACCAGGTCAATGTCGCTGTACAGCTCGTATAGTTCTTGGTTGAACCTTCTCCTCCAAAGCCCGTTAACGCAGATAGGGCCAAAAATCTTCCGAAGAATCTTACGCTCGAAACGACTAAGGATATCTTCATCCGCTTTAGATAGAGTCCATGCCTCGGCGCCATAGAGCAGGACTGGGATGATTAGGGTCTTATACAGAGTCTCCTTTGTTTTTCGAGAGAGGGCTTTGCTACTCAATTGCCTTCCTAGCCCATAGAAACAGCGATTGGCAAGAGTAATTCTTCGCTTTATTTCTGACGAGATCTTGTTGTCAGATGTTATAGCGGATCCGAGGTACACAAAGTCCCTAACTACCTCAAAGTTGTACCTGTCTATTGTGATGTTTTGTCCAATCCGCCGGTGTTGTGTGTCCCTTTTTGTGGACAGCAGGTACTTCGTTTTGGCCTCATTGACTGCTAGTCCCATCTTAGCCGCTTCAGCTTCAATGCTAGCAAACGTTCCAGTGACAGCTCGCCGAGTTCTGCCAATGATGTCTATGTCGTCAGCGTATGCTAGCAATTGCACAGACTTGAAAAAAATTGTCCCACTACAATTGACTTGCGAGTTTCTTATAATTTTTTCAAGTATTAAGTTGAAGAAATCGCACGATAGCGCATCACCTTGTCGGAATCCTTTTTTGACGTCAAAAGCTTCTGTGAGGTCAGAACCAACCTTGACGGAGCAGCGAGAGTTCTCCATCGCCATCCTGCACAGTAGAACGAGATTTGTGGGGATGCCAAAACCAGACATAGCTCTGTATAGCTGGTGTCTATAAATGCTATCGTACGCTGCCTTAAAATCGATAAAGAGGTGGTAGGTATCGATATGGAATTCTTGGGTAGTTTCCAGGATCTGCCGTAGCGTGAACATTTGATCCGATTGTGGACTTACGTGGTCTAAAACCACACTGAGAGGGGCCAATCAGGTTGTTGTCAAATCGTATTAGGCGGTGCGGCAGAGAGGATGAGTTGGTGTATGCACTCCACCAGGTCATCTCCGGCCACTTTAAAAAGTTCGGTGGGTAGTCTATTTGGGCCAGAAGATTTGTTGTTTTTTAGTTTAGATATTGCTATCCTCACTTCATTTTGGTCAGGTGGACGGAGGTTTTGTCTGTCATCGTCAATGTTAAATGGTTAATCCTGCCTGAAAGCGGGGTTTTGGTCTTCATTGCCGTTTAATAATCTACAGAAATGGCCCTTCCATGTACTCAGCACCGGCTGTGACTTTACTACGAGGTTTCTATTCCTATCTCTACAGGCTTCTGTGCGGGTTTTTTTTCCTTGGCACGTTCATTTTACCTTTTGCTGAAACTTCCGGGCGTTGTTCCTGGAGTAGCATCTCTCAATATCTTCGATCACGCGCTTCTCATGCTCTCTCTTTTATCTTTAGGAGAAGCCGGAGCTCGCGAGCAGCTCTCTTCCTTCTTTGCAGCGCCGCTTTATATGCCTCTTGTTTGGCTGTGTGGGCCTGCCTGCATTCGTCATTGAACCATAGGCTTCGTGGTGGTGGTCTGATGAAACCTAGCACATCAGTTGCGGCATCTCTGATGGGTTGTTTGCAGTGTTTCCACTGGTCTTCGGCAATTGATGCTGGCGGTAATGGATTTCTCAAGAGGTTACGGGATATTCAATCGGCATAGGTTCTGGCGGTCTCTTGCGATTGCAGTTTTTCGACGTCATACTTCCTCACAATATTACTTCGTTGTTGTGGCGCCCGGGTTAATCCCATTCTTACCTTGGCTGCAACAAGGTAGTGATCCGAATAGATGTAAGCTACTCGGAAGGTGTGAATATCCAAAATACTGGAGGCGTGTCTTGCATCGATCGCAACGTGATCAATCTGGGTGCCGCCAAGTCCCTTTGTGTACATCGAGATGAGGTAACCGTGTGCTTGCAATGGTGACGTTATGTGCAGCTGCAAAGTCCATTAGCCTAAGGACGTTTCCAGACGTTGTGTCGTGTAGGCTATGTTTTGCGGCAGTCCTACCAAAGATTACCTCTTTACGGCCTAGAACGATCTTAACGTCGTATTTAGGGCATTGCTCATTGAGTTTGGCGAGGAGCTCGTAGAAGTCATTCTTGGTGGCGTCATCTTAGGCTAATGTTGGCGAAGTTAGCCTTAATACAGATTGTCACAAGTCGCTCACTTACGTGTCGAAAGCCCAAGAATTTTTGCCTAAGTCTACCGCTTATGTCGAGTCCGCATCCAAATAAACGCTGTAATCTTCTTCCACAATCACCGTAGTACACGTCACAGTTTTTCATCCTAATTTTGGCTTAAAGATTTTAACTTGGTGTACCAGGAGCATCCGAAATAAATGTACAATATCTTATAAACTAATACAAGTTTAAATATGAAATAATTTTAAGCTGACTTTATAAAAAAAAATATTATAATGATATTAGGCTAATCAATTACCAAATTGTTTTCATTCTTGTATGTTGTTAATGTTCTTTCTTTTACTGTTAAGGATATTACACTGTTTTTATTATGAATGCATTTATTCTATTATTTCAGAAAAGATCTTTGTAGAAAAAGGCTTAAATTGCGTGCTAAATGAGCAGCTAAATTATTTTCAAAGCTCCGGGGATCAATTATGCGTTTAATTCTTATAGGTAGATTGTTCCACAAACGAGTCACATTGATGAAGAACTGTTGTTCAGAGGTTAAACACGTAAACCGAGGTTGTAGAATTTGTCGCGATCTAATGGAAGAAGACAATTGCAATCGGTCAAAAAGATAAGAAGGTTGATTTGTTTGCATTACCCGAAACAATAAAACTAAGGTCCTGTTTCGGATGAGGTTATCAAATGTAAGGTTATAAATAGCTTTTGAGTAGAGCGATATCCTATCATACCTTTTAAGCTTATATATATATCTAGCAACACTATTGTACGCAACATTAAGTTTTCTTCTGCAATTATAGTCGCAATTGCAATAGATTTCACAGCCGTTGATCAGTATTGGTATAACCAAGGTTTAAGCCAGCATTAATCTAGTTTTTAGGGGAGTATAGTTTTGAGGGACCCATAACATGCGAAGAACACCATATGCTCTTCCTATAACTGGATTAATGTGCATGTCCCAAGTTAGCCTTCGGTTAAATATCATACCCAGATTTTTTGCAGTCTCTACATATTGTACTACTGCTCCGTCAATACAAATTTGTGGAAAGTATTTGGACTTACTCGTCAAATTCGGTTTTCTGACTTCAGCTGTATTTGTCATAGATTTGATCGTTTAAATAGCATAGGTGGCGGCGTTGCCATTGCCATACAACAAACTATTAAACATACGCTTTTACTAGTAATCAATACTAAAGTAATTGAAGTAATGGGAATTGAGATCTTATTAGAAGATTCTTTAATATTTATTATTTTCAGTGTACTTCTCCAGAGGAATTTCAAACAAACAAAATGCGATATTATTTAAAAGCGATTTAAGAAAAAGATACTTCACTGTATAGAGTGGCATGGCGTGGGTAGTTCGAAATGGTAAGTCGAAGAAAAAATTGGGTAATTATGTCTCTTAACTTACAACTCGAGATGGAGTGACCTTGACATATGTGATTTTTTGGGGTCATTCTGAACATGTATATGTAATTTTAAAGACCCGCTTGTACCTCGTTCATATTTTGTCTTTTCGTTGAAAATTTAAGATCTTTAATTTTCAGGTTTACAAATTATCCGCATTATAAGACATAATTTCCAAAATTTGTTATCCGTAAGTTTAAATTAGAAATGTCTAGCTGAAATTATATGGTAAACTAAAGCGATCTAATTTCTTAAATTTCAAATAATTAATGCTTACGGCTAACAATTAGCTAACGGCTAGCGGAGATGCAAGGAAAATTTAAAGTAATAATGTTACAAAAAATACATAATGAACTTATTTTTTGGTAAAAAAATACGCAACTTAAAAAACTCCACGTTAAACTTAAACATATAAAAAAATAACAATAAATATTTACATGTATATAAACTAAAACCAGTAAAAGTTGGCGTTTAAAAACTGGGAAAAGTTATGCTAAATTGCCTTTTTTATTTGTTTGGGATATTCTCTACTATCTTTTTGAACATATTCTACAAAAACTCTTCCATAAAACCTGAGGAAAGGTGTCACACAAGGGTTGTATAAAAAAACTTTTTACACTCTTCTGTTCTTAATTTGATTAAAGTTCAATTAGCTAGACAAAAATAACAAATAAATTCACTTAGGCTATATCGCTGTTCGCAATATGCTTAAAATCAAAAACTTTCAAACAGAAACTGACAAGACCCCTCCTTATTTAACTTACCATAGCAGACAGTCCCAGTACCCAGGTACAGCAAGCAGCGAGAGCGAGATCAGATACATACGAGATACAAAAGTATATTCACCAAATAAGACGATGAAAATTGGGTTATTACTTGCGATTATAGGTACTATAATACAAGTTATGCATTCGTGCAGATTAAAAATTTTGAAATAACAATCAAACATGATATTACGATGATTGGGAAACATATTTGAGTTACTGGCAAAATTCTGTCCGTCTGTCTGTCTGTCTGTCTGTACGGATGTATTTTGGACTGCAGCCTAAACGGTTGGGCCAATCGTCCTCAAATTTTGAACATAAGGTTCTTTTGACATTCTACAGAGACTTTTTTCAAGTTTTTTTTAGCTCAAAAATTACCGGTACCGTTATGCAAAAGCTTATTTTTCTCGAAAACGGCTCCAAGAATTTTTATTAAAAAAAAATCAGTGTACTACTGTAGGTAAGCATTATATTTTGGTGAAAAAAAATTTAATATGGTGGGCTAAAAACCGTACCTCCCATAGGACCGGTTTTTTTTTCTTCGACTTTTTCGAAAACTGGTGATCCGATTACAATCAAAATTGATATTCAAGAAGATGAAGGCAGCCTGAGTAATTTTGCATAATTTTTTTTCGAAAACTTTTTTTTTTATTTTTAATAATTTAAAAAAAAAATTTTTTTTTGAAAAATCAATATTTTGAAAACGGGTAAGTGAATTTTTTTTAAATTTTGTTTTTAAATGTAAGTTATTTTTTTGCGTTCTTGAATTATTTTTTTCAATTTTTTTAAAAAAGTTGTTAAAAAAACCGTTTTATTTAAAAACGGCACTTACGATTTTGAAAAAAAAAATCACACTTTTTCACATTTTTTAAAGAAATAAAATGTCGTTTAAATTTTTCTGCTGAAAACTATAATACGTACTTTTTTCAAGCAATCATAATTCTGAAAAAATCGAGTATAATCTTTGAAGTTCCCTTAATAGTTTTCAAATTTTATTCCAAACTGTGACCGCACATAAGAGCAAGTACGTGCGATCCAGACGTGCAATTTATTTTGTGTTGCTTAAGAAAGCGTGTATTGAACAGAGGGGACCCAAAAACAGTAAACGATATAGGAGAAAAAGGAAAGAAACCAGTTTTGTTCTATCTAGCAACAATTTTTTTAACCCGATACATTTCGGGTTACTTTGGTTTAATATCGCATTGTCTAACTTAATGGGAAATGTTGACATTTTAAAAAGACAATGAGGTGTATGTGTTTATCTAAAGTAGAACAATAGGCAGAGGAAAGGTGATGGGACTTTTTAAAAAATGTCCGAAGTAGATTTGAGAAAAAATCGCAGTATATTCAACTATTCTGCAGTAGATTTTCATATTTTCCAAACTCCCGGGGAAATATTCTTTCAGATATCCAAATGAAATATCCAATTACTATTTTATACACAAACAGCACAACTTAAATTCCTGAATCTACTAGGTTATCTCCTTGGACTCAGTTCAAACCATTTACCTGTTTACTGTGATATTAGTTTTAAACATATTTTAAATAATGTAGAATATTTAGCTTTCAAGAAAGCAAATTGGCTATTGTTTAGGCAATATATTAACTCAAATCTAGAAGCAATAGTATCTGTTCCGTTAGACAATGTTAGACGGGTACAAAGTTACATTAATTTAAAATCTTTGACTCCAAATATTCTGAGTGTTAATCTATCCGTGCCTTTAAAAAAATAACAAACGGTTGATTGTACTGTAATGATAAAAGAAATAAACGGGCTAAGAAAGTAAGAAAGTAATGGTAAAGATTTCGTATTTAAACTATTTTTATAATGAAATGAAAATTTCTCATCAAATTGAAGCTTTTCGTAACAAAGAGTGGAATGAAAATTTGAGAAGCCTCGATAAACGTTCTTTATCATTTTGGAACATCGCGAAAACTCTAAAAAATAAAAATAGGCAAATTCCATATCTAGAAAATGCAGGGACAATCTTTTTCACACCTGACAGTATATGTGATACTTTTCTGATGAACCACGACTCTTTAGTTACACTCACGTCACCATTCGATTCTAACAGTTTAAGCTTCATTAAATGAATTCAATCTAAGGGAATATTCGTTTATTTTTTTTTTTCCTTTATTAATTTATTAATTGACTTTTTTTTCACATTTTTGTTATTTATATAAAAATCTGTTTATTTATTTATTTATTTGTGTAGTTATTACTTTATTAATTTATGTTGTGTTTTTTTAGATGTGTCGTTTTCAAGAAGAAATAAAACGCATATAATTTAATGTTATGGCCAAGAATTTTTCTTTATTATAAAGATAAGGATTTGCCATTATGTTTTAAAAATGATTTCGAGGACCAATTTTCCCAATTTTGTTAATATCGGGATCGGTGGCCATCTCGTTTTGGGCCCATTTACCGAACATGCGACCCGCTTGATGGTCGTTCGGCTTCAATTCTTGCACGAGTTGAATTCTGTAACCCCGCAAATCAAGATTCTTCCGCAAAATCTTCCATAAAGTGGATGGGCACAGTTACAATTGTTGCGCGGATGGGCTCATTCGGTTCTTCTTTGATACTCTGCTCCACAGAACCGAACATTAACTTTGGTAATAAATTAGCACGAATTGCAAACGTTGTTCAGCAATAAATCTATTCATTATGAAATGGCAAACTAAATTGAGCATAAATCAAGTGACAGCGGTCAAAAAGACCAACTCCGAAAAAAAGTAAAAGATTGAAAACCACACGTCTAAAAAAAAACACCCCTTACAACTCTATTACCTTTGTTCGTGAACGATCATAAAAACTTATTAATTGCATTTAATTTCTGTCTGTAAATCATGTGATATTAAAATCTATCTTATATATCTAAATCACTGATATTTACTGTTATTTTTTTTTCTATTTCTTGCATGAAGATTTTTACTAATAGTTTTCCTTCAAATAAATTAAATGTTCATTCTTTATTCTGCAAATTCATTTACAATATTTTTTCCAGTAGCAAGATACAAATCATATCTCTTTACAAGCTGTGCTAGAAAAGACAATATGAAACCAATAAAATTGAATCATATATATTAAATAAAGTGTGTCAAATGGAGTTGAAAACGTCAAATGTCACAGTTACATAAACCCACAGCTCTTAAAAATAATTGATTTTACGTAAGCATTTTAATATGTATATAAAATTATTTGTTATAAAATTTTGTGTGAGTAACTAATGTCGCAAGCAAACAAACGTAATTTATTGGAAACTTCACCGTTCTTTGTAAGTACAAAGAAGAAAATATCCTCAGAAAATAGTTAGTTTTAGTGATTTATTTATTATACTTTTAAGCTATTGTTTACAATTTTCACAATATAAGCATAGGCTTTAAGTGCCATCAGCCGCAAAATGAGAGTTAAAAAGGAGTTTTAGATTTAGGTAATTATTAAGTATTTATATTTTGTATCGTATAAGCAAAGAAAATCCTAAAAAAACTTCATTAATTATTTGTGCACGATATTTGAGAGCAGTTTTCAGGTATGTGTATAGGGTATTCCAATCTTCTCCATCAAGTATTCGAGAGGATTCTTCCATGGACAGGTCGATTTTTTCCAAGTGTGTTGACCGTATTTCCTTAAGTATGGGGCATATACCAATAAAGTGTCGGACATCTTCCCTTATTCTCAATTTGCACAGGGTGCAGTTTACGTTGTCGACGTTTATGTATGGCAGGTAATTCAAAGCCAAGAGTTTGCCTCTGGCTTTAAAGAGCGTTGAGATCATATTCAAGCTATGCCTGTCATTAAAGTAGTTCACCTCTCTGAGCTCGTGGTTTAGCGTTTTATAACTTTAATTTTCTCAGGGAGTTTTCTTCTATTTTTGTTATTATGTCCTGTGTCCTATTATTTAACAGTGTACCACCTGCCCACAGCGTAATATTGTATTGGTTTCCAAGCCTCGTCCATTTGCCAAAGAACTGAAGATTTCTGTCTAGCAGATATTTTACAATGACGTTTGGTAAACGATGGCTGGTTAGTGTCATGACTTTAGAAATATAGGGAAAGTGGAGACTTAAGGTGTAAGTATGTAGAGGTGGTAGACCAGTTTCCAGGTAGAGCATATAACTCGGGGTATTATGTGGGAGTCTGAACATTTTTTTAATAAAAAAACCTTAAAAGTTTCTCGACTTCTTCATAATCACAATTTCTCCAGACTGGACAAGCGTAGCACATTATGGATCTTGCCACAGCTTCGAATATTTTGTATTTAGCGCTTGGATCTATATTGATTTTCCCTAGGACTCCTCGCCAACTGGTGTTTATTGCACGTTTGGATTCTATTAATTTTCCTTGCAGGTGTTTTTTAATTGAAATTTGTGGTGTGATAAGGAAACCAAGGTATTTGTATTCGGTGACTTTTTCAAGTTCTTCGACAAACCATGTCCATCTCTCGTTTCTTCCGTTTCTTGCGTAATGCCCATTTCCGTTCCTGAAGACCATTATTTTGGATTTGCTGGTATTAACTTGCAGACTCCAATTAGAACAATCAAAAGTTTTATTATGAGCCCAATAAATGAGATAAATTCTGGCAAAAAGTGTACTATGTCGTCAGGGAAGATAAAGTAGAGTAAAAAACTTAGAAGAAATCCTTGTTTGATTCCTGTTTTTGGTTCAAACCAATCTGACAACCTGTTTCCGTCCCATACTGATGTGCGTTTTCCTGGTAAAGGTTTTGCAGTACGTTCAATACTTTCGTTGACACTCCTATGTTACTTAATTTGTATATTAATGCCTTTCTGTCAACCGAATCAAACGCTGCTCTGAAATCTTAGAAAAAAGCATAAAGTTTCTTTCCTTTTTCTAGATAGTCCTTGGCAATACTTGTGAGGAAAAAAATATATTGTTCACAGTAGAGTACCCTTTTGAAACCTAGCTTGGAACTCGCTTAATATAATGTTTTCCTCTACCCACTCCGTAAGCCTCCCAAGGATGATTCCTGTGAGTATTTTTGCTATTGCATTTAGAAAGGATATTCCTCTATAATGCAAAGATCTCTTGGGTTTCCTTTTTTGAAAATGGGAAATATGATGCTATTTTTGAAGCCGTTCGGAATCTCACCTGCAGAAAATATGAAGTTGAAAGCCTTGGTCAACTTGTTCAAGAACCTCTCCGTTGCTCCTTTGAAAAACTCGTAGGGGATACGATCTTCTCCTGGAGCTTTGTTTTGGCCACATCGGCTTATGACTCTGCTTATGTCTTCAGGGGTGATATTTCGATCTAAGAGAGTGACTTCTTCCAGGAGCAGTGTATAATGAAAAGTGTTTCCTTTAAGAGCGATTCGAAGTAAGTAGCTAAGACGGAAGCGCCATTAATTACCTTGGCGACTTTCCATAACGTCTTACTATCCTTTGTGTTTGCAAGTTTTGCCGCTATTCTCACTGTATAAGTTTTCCGCTTTTATATGCAAATGTTTATATAGCATTTTTTATAATTTTGGTACAGTTGCTTCGCATATACAGTGTTTTTATTTCTCAGTATCCGCAGAAATTCATACGGCTTTTGTCTGGCTTTTTCACATTCCCAGTCAAACCATGGTTGCCTTCCTTTTTGGCTTGCTTCTCTTTGAAAGGGTTTTGCTGCCTCAAGAATACAGTCTGTGAGTATGTCGGTTCCTCATATGGATGCAAATTCGTGTTCATCTACTTGAGAGAGTTGATAGTTGAGATTCAACTTATACCTATGCTTCGGCTTTTTCCTCTTTACATTTAAGTTTCGGCAGCAGATTCTTTTGGGATGCGGGAGTGCATTCATTAGAAGTTAAATTTATTTTGACGGAGATTGGCATGTGATCTGAGTGATTTTTTCCCAATACTTCGAAGTTACTTATCCAACTGATTGGTTTTCCTTTAGTAAAACAGTAGTCAATTGTTGATGATGCGGTGCCCCTCAGGAAGATTAAGTGGCCTTTTTCATCACCTGCTGAGCGTCCGTTTAAGAGTGTGAGCCCCATTTTTTCGCACAATTCAGTAAGTTTTTTTCCATTGCTGTCAGTTTTTTTGTCTGTTGAGACTCGCGATGGATACAATGTTTCCGGTAGTGTCTCTGAAATTTCATTTAGTATCTGGGCATCACCCAATCTTCCATTAAAATCACCCATCAGTATGATGTCATCTTTTTCAAACTCTGCTAAAAAGTTATGTAGGTCTGATGTCGTCCATCCATTTATTGCAGTTAATGTATACCGGAACCACGTAAATTGTGTCTTTTCCTATTTTTATTTCAAGAAGGTCACGGTTGTGTTCCTTTATGAAGTTGCAGGTCAAGATATTTTTAAGCTCTTTTTTTATACCATACAAACATCCCTCACTGGCCCTTCCCCGTGTAAACGTCCTTACTGCTGGGATCCAAAGTAGTTCGTGGTGCGCAAAATATTTCTCAAATCTTTCCATATCTTTTTCTATAAAAGTTTCGTATAACATAAAAATCTTATAACTGCTTACTAATTCAAAAAATCATTAAAAAGTAGTTTACTACATAAACCTGCTATATTAAAAGAAATTAAATTTAAGGTTACGTTTTTTTAATAACATTATTCTTATTTTCTAAAAGGCTGACGGCATTACATTAAACACGCTGAACGCATTCATTGGTTCTCACAGTTTGAGAGCTAGAGGGATCCACATTTGGCATTTCCACGTTGTTAGTTAACAGCTGTTCAATAAGTGACATTCCTCCTTCATGGTCGCAAGTCAGCTCGTTGTTTATATTTAAATAAAAATATTTTTCATGAATTTTGAGTTTATTGCCGTGAAGTCGAATGTTTAAATTCGGGTTTTTGGCCATAAATTCATTTTTCATTTTCAGCACGCGTCTTCTCCTTTCGCATACTGCCCGCCGGGTAATCTCTGTGCATCGAAATCCCCGTGCCACTAAGTTTATTTGCAGATTGCAATACCCGAGAGACATCTTCTTTGTTCTACGACGACGTTCTCTACATTTGCTTTTGTGGATCTGATGGGTCTGGCTGAGGTTATGGCTGTCGTATTTTGGGTCTCCAGGAAATTAGGGCAAAAAGATTTTGCTTTTTCGAAAGCGACAACTCCGCTCTCTTCTAATTGGCCTTGTTTGACAGCCATTTACTTGACGTTCGAGTGCTATGCAGCGCGTCTCCATTGTTCGTAGCTGGCTTTGCAGAAGTGAATTTTTTTTCGTGAAGTGCATGCAATTATACCCCGATTCCTTCCAAATCAGCCTTCGTTGGCATGTATTTTAATTTCTCATCCAAAAGCGTGGAATTCGAGCCGTGGATCAGCTGCTGCAAATCTTTTACGGGCAGATTACCAACCGACATTTCTTCAGTCATACCTATGCTTTCGAGGAGGGTATTCGGGAGAAAAGAAAATTGTCAACGACCTAGCTAAAAACACCATGAATCTTCCAAATATTAACCTTCAAGATGTCACATTGCTCCCATCCAAGGGAGCACAATAATTGGTAATGGTTGGTGCAAAAAGCAAAGCCCTAGCCAATCAACTTATTAAGAACCCAATTCATTTGAAAGGTACTGATGTATCTGTATATGTGAATCTTGACTACACAAAAGACGAACGAAGAAATATAAAAAAACAAGCACCCAACGGCGACTACATTAATTCGAGGCCTCAAATTGATTATTAATTACAAACATTTTCACACAACACGAGAAGGCACGCTTATTTGTGACAACCGAGATGGTTTGGGGGTAATGCACGATATGTTTGGTGATATCAACACAGATGGACATCGACATGGACTGTCAAAATCAACAACTGTCAACACTTCAACTGGAATACCGCCATCTACCAGCTCGCGGTAGAAACAGAAGCAGATGTACATTTGAAACAGGGTTGCCGTCTGTCATGCAAGTAGTTTTAATAATTTTAATAATGAAAAAAATCAAAATAGCAAAATTAGTATAATTTCTTGTAATATAGCTGGCTTGGATAGCAAATTATGTATCATAGACTTTTTTGTATTTGTTAAAAACATGATGTGTTCTTCCTTTTTGAAACTTTCATAACAAGTGAATAGATAGATTATTTTAAAAAATACTTCAGTGAATATAACTTACACTGGATACCTGCCACTCGTAAACATAAGTTTGGTAGAGCTATAGGTGGGTCTTTGTTTGTTTTATATTCAAAAACCTAAGTACAAAATATTTTATTACACCCACATACCTGAACTGCAACTTCTGGGATAACGAATTCAATCTTCATGATTGTCTGATCACGCAGAATATAATGGTTATGGGAGACTTGAATGCTCGAATAGGGAACAAACAGATAGTGACAGATGAAAGCAATCTTATAGGGACAGACATAAAAAACACCCGAAATTCGAAAGATCAAACTTTTAACAGAAATGGACGACTATTTATGGAACTTTGTCAAGAAAACGATCTTTTTATTCTGAATGGATGCACCAAGAAAGATCATTTAATGAAGTATACATATATTGGAGGATAAGAAAAATCTTTGACTGACTTTTGCGTAAAGTAACACTACCTCAAAAACTTGAGTGGAAAGATAGTTAAAGTTCATTGTTCCCAACCAAACTACTGAGAAAACTTGAGAGCACCTGCGGGAGAGCAAAGCAATCGAAACAGTCATTCAATACAAATACCTTGGAGTTACTCTAACGGCAAACATAAGTTTCTCTTGCCACCTGGAAACGAAATTGGTGGCATCGAAAAATCTTATAAATGCATCCTGGAAGAATATAATAGGAAACAACGATATTATAACCTCAGCTAAGTATAAGGTCCTTAAATCCATTATGCGCTCAGTGATGTGCTATAGTTGCCAAACTTAGGGATTCCGTCCATATGAAGGAGTACAAAAAAATTTAAGATACTTCTTAAAAAAACTTTTCCGCTTATTGATGAACTAAAGAACTATTTTCAATTTTTAAACTTACTTACTTAGGGGGCGCTATAGTTCGGGACGACTGGGGCCACAATCAACATGCCTCTCCAGCCTGCTCAGTCTTTGGCTAGCTGCCTCCAGTTTCGCACTCCAAGTTGGTTGAGGTCGTCCTCCACTTGAGCGCGCCACATAAGGCGAGGTTTTCCTTGACTACGTCTACCCTCTGGGATGGAATCGAAGATCCTGCAAGCCGGATCATTGTTGTCCATTCGCTCTACATGACCTAGCCATCTTAAACGTGATATGCGTATTTTTTTGACCAGGTCAATGTTGCTGTACAGCTCGTATAGTTCTTGGTTGAACCTTCTCCTCCAAAGCCCGTTAACGCAGATAGGGCCAAAAACCCTCCGAAGAATCTTACGCTCGAAACGACTAAGGTTATCTTCATCCACTTTAGATAGAGTCCATGCCTTTGGCATAATAGAGCAGGACTGGGATGATTAGGAACTTTTATAGAGTTTCCTTTATCTTTCGGGAGAGGGCTTTGCTACTCAATTGCCTTCGTAGCCCATAGAAACAGCGATTGGCAAGAGTAGTTCTTCGCTTTATTTCTGACGAGATGTTGTTGTCAGATGTTATAGCGGATACGAGGTACACAAAGTTCCTAACTACCTCAAAGTTGTACCTGTCTATTGTGATGTTGTGTCCAATCCGCCGGTGTTGTGTGTCCCTTTTTGTGGACAACAGGTACTTCGTTTTTGCCTCATTGAGTGCTAGTCCCATCGTAGCCGCTTCAGCTTCAATGCTAGCAAACGTTCCAGTGACTGCTCACCGAGTTCTGCCAATGATGTCTTTGTCGTCAGCGTATGCTAACAATAGCACAGACTTGAACAAAAAAATTTCACTACAATTGACTTGCTAGTTTCTTATATTTTTTTCAAGTATTAAGTTGAAGAAGTCGCACGATAGCGCATCACCTTGTCGGAATCCTTTTTTGACGTCAAAAAGCCTCTGTGAGGTCATTACCAACCTTGACGGAGCAGCGAGAGTTCTCGGCCTTAAAATCGATAAAGAGGTGGTGGGTATCGATTTGGAATTCTTGGGTAGTTTCCAGGATCTGCCGTTGCATGAACATTTGATCGATTGTGGACTTTCTTCGTCTGAAATCACATTGATAGGGGCCAATCAGGTTGCTGACGAAAGGTTTCAGGCGTTCACATAGTACGGCAGAGAGGATCTTGTAGGCGATATTCAGGAGACTAATTCCTCTATAGTTGGAGCAGTTGAGAGGGTCTCCTGTGTTGTGGATCTGGCAAACGATGCTAAGGTTCCATTCATCAGGCATACCTTCTTCTGACTAAACTTCATATAGACGAGTAGAATATTCCTGTGGCGTATCCCGGCGTCCCCGCGTCCTCGCTTGTTGTAAAAGGCGTCTAATACTATCATCATTTCTGTCATTATACAAGACTTGTATCATGCATTTCTGTGTATCTGAAAGGCTTCGTTCATAAAGTGGATCAGGGGCTGTCCAAACTGTATACGCTCCCGGACCAATTTACAATTACTGCATAGTTTAGGGCCGTAAAACAAGGTAAGTGCAAGTCTAATAACTGTCAAAACCAGAAACAAAACAAGGCTTTCAAAGCATTCAGATTACTAGTTCAGGATTCTAGTGTGAATCGGAATGAAATCGGAAAATGAAGATCTATATTTGGATTTTATAAAATTCATCGTTGAATACGCACTTTCACAAAGATAAGTACTGCCCATCATAGAACCCAATCTTAAGTCAATATTCGTTATATTCGGAAAACGATCTCCAAGTCTTCGTTGTTTACACTTCAGATTCTTTGATGTAGTAAGCTTAGAGCAAGCTTCATTCTACAATCAGAGGCTCTTCGATTGCAAAATAATGTTTTTGTTACTCAGGGTTTTTGGGACCTATTTCATTGTTCAAATCGGGGGTTTCTTTCATGATGAAATATGTTTCAAATTGAATTATGAAATAGGTGGTGCGAAATAAGGCCCCAGACAAAACGGCCCTAAGACCCCAATCAGTATAAGGTAGGTATGGGGGCCATGCTGCCCCCCTGCAAACCCTTTGCTTGGGCTCACTATAGGATTTGGAGTTGCACCTTTTCCAAATCCTATAGTGAGTCCAAGCAGGGGGGTTACAGGGGGCAGCATGCCCCCCATATCTTCTTCATACTAACATTTATCAAAGTGGGACATATCTTTAAATTTGTTGTTTGTGCTTATACTGGCCTAAGTGGCTTTTATTGCTATTTTTTTTATTCGACATAATATTTTTGTGGGGTCTTATTTCACTCTTTGATATAAGGGCCTTTTTTCATAATGAAATATAACCCCAATTCTAAAAAATGAAATTAGGCCCCAAAAAGTAAAATTACACCCCAAAATAAAGATTTTTGTGTTGTTGTAGTATTCTTAATATACTTTTGGGGCTTTATTTCATTTTTTGTTTTTGGGGCCGTTTATTCTGGGGCCTTATTTCGCACCGCCATGAAATAAATCCGCAAATTGGTTGACTTGTTTCATTCTTCTATATTTTTGCGAAATTCGATTTTTATTGATGCTTAACAGTGACTTTTACTGTTGGTATTGATAAGGTGAGCTGAAAATAGTATCTGCTGCACATCTTAGCGTCATTCAAGTATTTGCTGCGAAAATGGAAGGTCAACGTAATCGTCATATCGAATTTAAAATTATTAGTGGTTAAAGGAGAGGCAGCAAGCTTCTCTACGTTTTGAATGAAAAACAATTGTACCAACAAAAATCAGTGTATAATCGTGTTCACAATACGAGTGCTATGAAAAAAAATTGTTAAACCCGTATTATTGACGGAAAATATTTTAGAAAGACTAAATAAGTTTAGTGGACATAATCATAATAGTGATAATAAAAATATGTTTGAAGAGTTGAAAGTTCTTAATCATATGAAAACGAATTGTGTGAAGAGCGCTACTATATTAAGCGATATTAACGCTATAAGTGCCATTCGTTCCATTTTCACTTTTTCAGAAAAGTTTGTAAAAAGTATGTAACTGCCTACCTATCTCTTAAATACCAAATTTTTGTAATAACATGCCTTCATAAATATATATGTAAACTTATTTATGTTTATGCTCGTTGTTTAATGTTTGTCTGTGTACATTTTTATGGTATTAGAATTTTGTAACTTAAAATAAACTTGACTTCACTTAGGAATCAAGAAGCGACTAAGAATTTTGATTTTTAGAAAATAAAGCGTCGTTTCCAGTATTTAGTAAGCAAAGTTTTTGTCGCTTCACCACAATCTCCCTTGGAAGTAGTTGGGGCTTTTCATGTTTCGCTTTCCTGATTACCTTATCAAAATTTTACAAAGTTTTCTTAATGATAGAAAATATGTCGTGGAGCCATAAAGTCCTCAATAATTGATGTTTGCTACGGAGTTCCACAAGGCTCTGTTCTTGGCCCGATTCTTGTCAATATTTTCATATCAGACCCACAACATTTTGAAAACAAAACAATAATAAAAAGAATGGTCTGAGAATTGTAAATACCTTGGTGTGACATTCGATTAAAAAAATAACCTTTGAATGTCATATATCCAACACAATCCACCAAAGCAATCTTTAATCAAAATATTGTATCCGTTTATCAATAGAAAATCTAGTCTTAGTATACATAATCAAGTTTTTATAATGCAGTAGCTTATCCACACGGCGTTGCTCGGTTATAAAATACTTTTTCGACAAAACGAGCCCGCTGTGGCGCCACCTAGTAATCAAAACGCCTTAGTTACTTCTTACGAAATAAACATGAGCTATCTGCATGTGAAAACCCCGTCAAAAGCGAGGCATAAATAAGAATAAAAAAAAAACTCCTCCAGTGCCACCTAGGGGTAGTTAAAATATCTTGCCTTAATCAATCCTTACAATATCAGCTTTCTGACTGTGAAGATTCCCTCAGCATCAGTCCATAAATGAGAATTTCCCAACCAAATAAACCCCCGGCGCCACCTAGTGGGTAATTTAAATAACCTTAGTTACTCTCAATCTGCCAATGAAAGTCCCGTCAAAATCGGCCTAGCCGTTCTCGAGATTACCCGAAACAAACAGACAGACAGACAAAAAAAATTTAAATAGTGTTCTTATTATAAGTACTGTATATACTTTCATATACATCATCATATACATAAAAAGATATTTTTTTGATATTAAAAACAGACACTTAATTTTTACTTATGTGTGCAGATTACATTTTTATGTCTGAAAAATTTAAATGTGCAACTTTGGGACTCGTATATTTATATGTATTTAGAAAACAACTATTGAAATTGGATTTATAGGATAAATTCAAAGTTTCTTTTAATCCAGATTTTTTTAATGTAAAAAAAAACTTTGCATAGACCCAACCTCGCACCAACCTCATATCCTATAGTGTGCCCGATCAGGGGCGTTGTAGGGGCAGCATGGCCCCCTTACACACCTCATTGTTTATATGCCGGAATGTTGGGTGCTAGCACTGTATATGTAAATATATTGCGATGTGGTAACAAAATGTTAAGATATTTGGAGATTACATTTGTTACCAACTTAACGACATCTGCAGGAATCATTATACAACAACCATGCTCCTAAAAGTATGATACATATTTGTAATATGTTTTGACAACACCAGCTGGAACAGTATGAAGGCAGCTACGGAGAAGTAGCAAAAGTATACGGGGAGGTACTTCTAAAGATAGAACTGGCAGGGTTGCCCTTCTCACATGCATTCTTGGTAGCTGACATATGCGACGACTGCATCCTAGGTGTGGATCTTATGAAGGCACATGATGTAGTCCTAAACTTTCGAATGTAGGTGTTAAGGTATTCAATCGTCGAGATTTCAATGGTGTACGCAAACGAGAATGCTGTAAATCTTCGGACGATTATAAGCAGTAACAAAGTCCTACCACGATCTTCAGAGACAGCTCGTTGTAGGCGTTTGAATGATAGGAAGGATGAAAGTATTTCCGTCCAGAAACTAAGAGCCGAACCGGTAGAGGTTTAGACTGAAGAAGAACTTCGTAATGCACAAAAGGAATATCCTGGCATCGAGCCTATTCTCGCATGGAAGCAATCTTTGGAGAAGCCGAATACAAGAGACATATCAGACAGAAGTCCTTCCTTAAAAGCATACTGGATGCAGTTTGATTCTGTCCATGTAAAAGATGGTGTTTTGCGGAGAAAATGGGAAATGCCGAATGGATTATCCTTTAAGATGCAGCTTATAGTTCCACGGTCGAAAGTACAGGAGATTCTAAGTGAAATACAAGATTAAGAATCAGGCGGGCACTTGGGAATCAACAAGACACTGAAAAAGGTACGGGAACGTTTTTATTGGTTAACTGTAAGAAAAGATGTCGAGAGATAGTTTCGAAAGTGCATCACGTGCGAAGCTAGTAAAGGACCCAAAGTCAAGGCAAGCACTAAAATGCACCAGCACAAAAAGAGCCCCGATTGCCCCGATTAAAAGGATCAACGATATACACCAAAGAACCCGAAGCAACATTAACATTGCGAGAGACCGCCTGAGGACCAGAAACGATGCGAGATCAAAAGCACCTGAATTCAATGAGGGAGATCTAGTATGGCTTTACAACCCACATCGTAGAAAGGGAAAATCGCCCAAGCTTCAGCAGGACTGGGCTGATTACATTCGGAGATTACATTTTGCTTCTAACGTAACGACATATGCAGGATACATTGTGTACAACAACCAATTTTAGCATGTATTGTGTACAACAACCAAGCTCCTAAAAGTATGCTACGTATTTGCAATACGTTTTTTATTAAGTACTTACTCGAACTCGAATTAGTACAAACAACCGAAAGCTTTGATTGTGCCAGAACCAGGCGGAAGCTTCCAGAAGTTTGTAAATATTGTATAAATACACGAGTAGATAGCATTAAGAGTTAAGTTTATTTTCAAAAGTGGAATTGTTAACAACTGGAAGCGTTAGTAAAATGTGATTGAATTGAGATTAAATAAAAAGTGTTGAAGTATAAAAACGTATTTGAATTGTGAATAAGTATAATAAGTTATTTAAACTGGGGAACGTTGTGTTTCATTAAATAAAGAGATCTATTGTATTATTTTGAAATTTTGATTGAGTTTTATTTGTCCAACCCCAGGCCAAAACTTCAGAATATGTAAGCAAACAAAAAAACGACAATCTCATAAGAAGTAGTTTTAGTAATTTTTAATTTTTTCAAAAACTAGAAGACATAAAACCATTCGATTTCTTGTGTTCGATTCAGAATCAATATTAACGTTGTCCACAAAAAGCCTTATTAGCACTTCGTTTCACAATTTTGAAAAAAATTGATCAAAACTTTTTCTTTTCATTTTTGTAATCAAAATTTTGAGTTTAAAAGAGAATTTTTCAATAAAATATTTCCATAATTAAAATTTTGGATTAAACAACAAATTTCTGACTTTCAAGAGCGTTATAATACTTAATTGTAAGTGTTGCCGTTGTTTTTTAATAATTTTGTTTCCATTTTAATTTTTTTTATAAAATTGCCCAGACCTCCTAAATGGGGTGCAGTAGAACGCCCTTTTAAAATAAAAATGCTTGCTTTCGACCCCTCTAAAAAAAAACCGTTATCAATTTTTGGCGCCTAAGTTATCGTAGTCGTGCCTATTTTGAAAACGGGTTAGTGATTTTTTTTTTAATTTTTTTTTTAAATGATGGTTAATTTTTTTGCTTAAACTTAATATCAGGAATTATTTTTTTTTTTGATATTTTTGATTGCGAATCGTACTTTTTCACCTTTTTTAATGAAATAAAATGGCGTCTAATTTTGTCCGCTAAAAACTATTTAACGTAATTTTTATAAGCAATCAAAATTCGGAAAAATAAAATAACAATTTTGAAGTTCTCTTAATATTTTTCAAATTTTATTCAACGCTGTGACCACACATAAGAGCACACATTTTCCAAAGAAAATCGTAAGAACGATTTAAATAAATTGCACGACTGGATCGCACGTACTTGCTCTTATGTGGGGTCACAGCTTCGAATGAAATTTGAAAAATATTAAGGGAACTTCAAAGTTTTTTCTTTCGATTTTCTTACATTTTATTGTTTGAAAAAAGTACGTAAAATAGTTGTCAGCAGAAAAATTTAAACGCCATTTTGTGGCTTTAACAATATGTGAAATAGGTTGATTTTTTTTTTCTAAAATAGTAGGAGCGGTTTTTAAATAAAACGATTTTATTTTAATAAATTTTTTCAAAAATTAAAAAAAAATTTATTAGGATGCAAACGTAAGCAAAAAAATAATATACATTTAAAAACAAAATTAAAAAAAAAAATCCATCTACCTGTTTTCAAAATATTGATTTTTGAAAAATAAAATAAGAAAATTATTAAAAATACAAAAAAAAAGCTTTCCAAAATATTTTAAAGTAAAATTACTATGGCTATTAACATCTTCTTGAATATCATTTTTGTTTTAGAAAAAGTCGAAGAAAAAAAACCGGTTTTAGCCCACCATCTTGATTTTTTTCACCAAAACATAACCAACACCTAAAATAAATAGTACAATGACTTTTTTCATGAAAATTCTTTGAGCCGTTTCCGAGAAAAATAAGCTTTTACTTAACGGTTATATGACAGATACCGATAATATTTGAGATAAAATAAAATAAAAAAAAAAATCCTCTGTTTAATGTCAAAATAACATTATGTTCCAAATTTGAAGACGAATGGCCAAATCGTTTAGGCTGTTGTTCAATATACATACATACATCCAATTTTGCCATTAACTCAAACATGTTTCTCTATCATCGTATGTCATATCTGATTGTTAGATGTTTTTTTTACGAATGCATAACTTGCCTTATAGTCCCTATAAATCGCAAGTAAACACGAAGCTTATATTTTTAAAAAACTCAACATAAAAATAGTTACTTCGACGGCAACTATTAAGAACTTACTTTCAAAAACTTCACCAAAACTATTTTCAAAAGGTTGAGGCAAAAATGTAAATTATTATTAAAAATACAAAAACATTATTTGAAAACAATTTTAATACAAAAAGTACGCTTACTGCTTTCAAGTTACATATTATATTATTATATTATTTATATTATAAAGAATCGAAAAAGTTAGTAACTTTAAAAATATGACCCTCAACCGTTCAGGCTTTTGTTCATAATATGTACGTCCGTATAAGCAGAGAAAAAAGATAGACATACCATACATAATCTTGCAACTAACTCAATAACGTTTTACTATTATCATCTGTTAGTTATTACCTCAGTTTTATAATCCACACAAATGTCCTAATTTGCATTTCTAATACTTACATCGCTCAATGGAGTCCCATTTAAGATATCTATGTTGTATATTGGATAAAATGCATCCTTCTTTTTAAGTATTCTAGGGAAGCATGCCATCTTGTTTTATTTGAAAGTTTGTTATAGTATTTCTTATCAATATAACTTCGGATTTGTATAAGTTTTGCGTTCATTGCTTCATTTCGAAATCAAAACTCAATTTGGACTACACTGAAAGGGTATTGGATCATGGAATACACATTAGATTAAGTTCATGCATAAGCTAAAACAACTCAGAATTAAACATTATCCTCAGTTCATATCCGAACACATTCTCGTTCATATGTAAATAATATATGACTGATTAAAATTTAAAAGCGATGCGAGGTAGAACTTTCGTTAAACTCAAATTCATTTGAAATTTTACCGAACCAAGTTAGCGTAGATATATTGCTGAACTAACAACAAACCTAGATTCTCTTTAATTGCTACACTTAAAGGTGTTTCAATAAATACAAAAGTATGTTCTGTGTAAGAATAACAGAAACCTTTCTTATCGCACCTAGATAGTTTATTTTGCAACATTATTTATTTGTTTTTGCTGCTTTATCTATTAAGTAAATGGTTCCTTCAACATATGTATACATACAGTCATAAGCAAAATTATTTGCACAATGTATTTTGTTAGTAGAACTTCTCAAAAAAAATAGTTGTACCTTTCACAACACCCTTTATCTGGTTTATTTGTTTTATTAATCAATAATAACAACAATTTTTGAAAAAAATTAACACACACAAAAATGATCAAACTCCCTAAATAACGGTTAAATTCATAATTTAAAAAGTGGCACAATTATTGTCACACCCAACAAAGCTGGAAAAATTATTTGCGCAAGGGCAATCGATGACTCGGGAGAGAAAACTGTTAGAGTAATATTCGATTCAATCAATGTGAACGTGCGTGCTGCTGTTGCAGTAATCTAGCGTCATTCTCCATCAAGTTAACTTATTTTAAATGGGTAAAACTAATAGCGAGTTTCATTCAAGAAAAGATTTACTCTTTCTGTCAAAAGATTTGATCTTTTTCAATTTCGAGAGTTTCATTGCAAGAAAAAGAGCAAATCTAATGCACACATACATGTAAATAGTCTTTCGGTCAAACGTCAAATGGAAAATATTTTGTTATTTTTTGTTGTTTGTTGTGAACTTGTGCTAGCCCGTGCTTAGTCAAAAAAAATAACAAATATCCATTAAATATACAAAATAACAAATAAAGGTGTTTTTGAAGTGAGAAAATACAAATATGGCATTTTAAATATATATACTGTACATGCCTGGTATTTTTGTGTGTGATATCAAATACTGTGTATGCTAGTCAGTGAATGACCAATACTAGGATTAAATGATGAAACAAGTTTCATTGAAAAGAGCAAATCTTGATTTTAAGATCAAATCTTTGAAATTTGAATGAAACTCGCTATAAGGAAATTGCGTTAGAAACACGTGCGGCGATTGTTGCAGAATTTAAGCTCAGTATTCCGGTTGAAAAAATCGCTGAACAATATCACTGCAGTTTATTATCTGATAAAATTAACAGTTTAAAAAATCAAATCGGAAGAAGAAGAAAAAGAATAATTTGTCGGGAAGACAAACTTATCGTTTGACATTTTAAATGACATGACAATGCACCCATACACACGGCTTGGACTATCAAAAAGTATCTATCAGAAGAAGAGCAAGTAGTTTTGAATCGGACTGCAAAGTCCTGACTTAAATGCTTGGCATATTGCGAAGTCTAAAATTCCACTTAGTATTGGGCAGTCTGCAGATGAAACATGGAAACCTTTTATAATGGCTTGGAGTTCTATTCCAGCAGAACAAATTTGACATTTTATTGGCTCTGATCCAAGACGCATCGCAAAGGTTATTGCTGCCAAAGCAGGAAACACAAAATACTAGGTAATGCTTTGCTTACGATACCCCATTACTTTGGTTTATTTTAATGTGCTTTTTTTGGCTTTAGGAGGTTGTAAAACACGTCAATTGCCCTTGTGCAAATAATTTTGCCAGCTTTGTTGGGTGTAACAATAATTGTGCCATTTAGTTTTTTTATGATTCTTGTAGTTACTTGTAAGAATTTGATTTAATTTGTTTGTACTGTTTGAATAAAACTACAAACAACAAAAACGGTAAAAGTAAATAAGCCATTTGTTCTTATTTTAAAAGTTCTCTAGCCTTAAAAGTTGTTCAAACTGCGAGCTATTCAATGTGTAAATAATTTTGCCAGTGACTGTATGTATATGTATATATCTTTCAAGAATTGATATCATCTTACTGCTAAATTCTATTATACGCAGAGCAATTGCTTATCATTCTCGCTAGCCTGCTTACAAGTCTACGATAAGAGGCAATGTTTTTTTTTATTGTTAACCGATTATAATGTATGCTCTACAGGTTTCTTCAATTAAAAAAAATAATTAAATATCTGGCATGGTTGTTGTTGTTTTTATTTGAAGAAAATATTTCATTCACACTATAAGGGTGTTTTAAATTATATCTGTTTTTTTTGGTTCAATATGCATGCCTTAATTTCATTAAAGCTTGACTACGTTGGAATCATTTTCTTATTGCTTAGGTGTTTTGAATTCAAATAATTTTTGTTTTCAATTGTCCAGTATTTCCGGCAATACCTGCAGTAGATGATTTTTTCAAATTTATTTATTTATCAATGGATACAAATTTTCTGATTACATTTGACATGTATAAATAAGTTCAAAAGATTATGCTACTCCTACTTATATTATAAATGTGATGGTTTGTATTTGTATGTTTGGATGTTTGTTTCCCAATCCAATCACGCCTCAACGGATTTTTTTTTTATAATTAACGCGCGCACAAGAGACTATTTGTTTCCCTTTTTGGGTTCAAGGGTGAACTGATGAGCATTCCTTGCGAGACTAGTATTACGGGAGAAACTTTTAAGGGGAGGAATGCAACTGGCTACTTCGAGTGAACTTTTTTTTAAAAGAAACGATAAAATAAGGAAAGACATGAAACATTACGTCGGTGTTCGAGAGGGGCAATTGTTTCAGCGGCAGTTCTATTTCCTATCAATCTTAACGCTCGATTTTGTATTCTATCAAGCAGGTGAAGCGATGTTTGCGAAGCACCTGCTCAGAGGTGGGGGTTATACTCGAGTTTAGGGCGTATAAACGCTTTATAAATTGTAGCCAGATCAAATGGGGAAAAATACTTCTTCCACCGATACAGAAAACCTAAGCACTTAGCAGCATTCTTAGAGATCTCAAATATATGGTCGTTCCAACGGAGGTCGTCGTTGAGGCACTTAACGAGTAATGAGAGCTTTTGGGTTTCTTCGATGTAAGTGCCATTCATGGACAATGGCGTTGAGGGTATTTTTAGTTTTAATGACAATGCTGTATAAATCGGAGCTTAATGAGCTTGACATACGGTATCGTTGCAAGTGCGAAGTCCGAAGGCAAAGGACATGAATAACGTGACGAATATGAAAAGCTGAGGAAGAACAGTCAGCAAAACAGTTAAGTGGATTAGAAGTAACAGACAGAAGATCACTTATAAAAATGAGGAAAAGAGTTGGAGACATAACATAGCCCTGGGGCACACCTGCATTTATTTTGTGCGAATCTGACTTGAATCCGTTCAATACAACTTGTATTGAACGGTCCAGAAGATAGCTTCTAATCCAACGAACAAGAGAATATTCGATTCCAAAAGCACGCATTTTCGATAAGAGAGTTACATGCCAAACTCTATCAAATCGGATTAACAAATTTGGATGAAATTTGGTATGTAGATGGATAATGTGCTGGATTGAAACATAGGCTACTTTTTATCAAGAAAAATGCACGATTCCTTTGAGATAGGCTTAATTGTAAAATACTGCATTGCTGGAAGTTTGTTTGGTCCATGCATTAAGGTCTGCAGGAATTTTTGAAGTTTTGTAGACGAAATAGTTACAAGATTCACTTCACTATAAACAGTTATGAAGATATAAGGATATAGAGATAGAGATAAAGATAAAGATATAAATATAAGGAGAGATATAGAGATAAAAATATATACAGATATAGACATAAAAATTATTTAAGAATAAGATTTTTGGATTTTTATTAATTTCAAAAGATTTTACATATATTTGTGTTACCCACGAAAATCTTTATTTGTTTATTCTTTATAATCGAATTGATTTCTAAAAAGTATTTACATTACATGTAATATGCAGTTATATTTTAAAACAAAAATATGGGATTACATTTTTTAATACAAAAATACGAAACTACGTTTTTTTAATGAAGAAGTAATATTTTTTTTTCTTTTTTGAATTCTAAACAAAGAAAAGATCAAAAAATTGAAAAGTTATTTTAAAAAGAATAATTTGATATATTTTTTACGTTGTTTAAATTTCTGGATGTTTTTTTTAGGATGGCTGGTAGCTGCTTCATCATTGATGGTATCGTATAACTCAATTGTTTTCTTCCATAGTTATTGTATACCGCTATATTCGAGTAGACCTGGCGATCGTCTTCTGGTGTTGATGTTGTGTGAAATAGGTTGCTGAAACCTTACATCGTCTTAGAACGTACTAAAGTTCTAAGCTGACATTTTATATATATACATATTTTTAACATTCAAAAACTTGAAAAAGAGATGCTTTTTATCAATTATTTTATAGATACATTTTTTATAGATTTTACGATCTTATCTATGGGAGTATTTGATGCGTTTCCCCAAGCCAATATACCTCAATCGAAATTCAAATTGAATAACTTTCCAGATAAAAGAGGCATACATAGAACTTTTCATGCTACTCCTTATGCTCTCAAGTGGTTCGCCCAAAAGAAAGTGATCATTGATTGTGACTCCAGGATATTTTATAGTTTTTACTACTTCAATTGCATTACTTTTTTGAGCATGTGGACATTTATTCTTTCCTCTTTTTGCTGTGGTGAACGAATATGCATGAGCCCAAGCCAAAATGATGACATTTAGAAAGTTCGTCAAACTCTATTTATATAACGCTGATTGCTGTTTTAAGGCACTTGTGTTTAACAACAATCGCAATGTCATCTGCGTAGGCAAAAACGGTGCTATTTTTAAAAACTTCTAGAAGCGAGTTCGTAAAAAGAAATAGAACTGGACCAAGTTTTGACCCCTGTGGTATGCCATCCGTACATATTTTTTTTCACTCTATGAACTAAAAATTTTAATTTTGAAAGTCCTATCTGTGAGGTTATTCTCTATTAATTCCCATAGTGTTCCTCTTATGCCAATTTTGTATAGACCTCAAGTGGTCGTGCTGAACTCCACGAACATAACTAAAATATGATGATTTTTATTGAGGCTCATGTTGACTTCATTGCAGAATTCCCCAACTAGTTTTCCCGAGCTTTTTTCTCTTTGAAAACCATTCTGATTGCTTTGCACTAAGCCATGTTTTGCAACAAACTTGTTCAAGCATTTTAAGACGACTTCTTCTAAGGATTTTTCAAAACCGGGCAAATTTGATATGGTCCGATAATTTTGGATTTCGTTTTTCTTTCTTCCTCTATAAATGGTTCGTATAACTGATGTCTTTAAATTATTTTCAATATTTTTTTTGTCGATAGACATTTAGTTTTAAAATTTTAATGCATACTTAGTTTTTCCGAGAAATTTTTTAAGTTAATTAAAAAAAATAATATTTTTTTTTATTTTATTATATACATACATATGCAGCCACTAATTAACTATCTAGCATGAGGACAAGTTCTTGCGACCCAGTAGTGGATTTTATAATTTTTTTTTCGATGTGACCGCACATATGAGCAAGTACGTGCAATCCAGTCATGCAATTTATTTTACTTGCGATTTTTTTATATTCAAGAATCCTAAACTTGCCTTATAGTCCCTATTATAAGGCAAGTTTAGGATTCTTGAATATAAAAAAATATTGAGATAACAATGAAACATGACATTACGATCATAGAGAAGTATAAGAAAGTGATCGACAAAATATGTCTGTCTGTCTGTCTGTCAGTTTGTCTGTCAGTTTGTCTGTCAGTCAGTATGTATAACGAGCTGCAGCCTGAACGGCTTAAGCAATTATTTTCAAATTTGGTGTGTGTAATTCTTTTGGCATTCCCCAGAGGGGAAACTGAAATATTATTTTTAGTCCTAAATATAACGGAACCTGCAATATGAATAAAATGTTTTGTTGGTATTGGCTATCATTTGATTAGAACCAAATTTACGGGAAAAGTCTATTAATGGTACCGTAGATAAATCTACGAAGTAGACACACTTACGAGCACTGGTTATTGAGGCCATCGGCTCAGACAATTACAAGACAACACACAAGACGACATATACAGGACAGAAGAAAAGATTGAACGAGAACGGAAAACAGAAAACACATAACACATGTCAACAGCACGAAGTTGGTTTTCGGACAGTGCCCCATCTTTCTACTAACCTCGCGCAACTATGCTTGATTTCGCTGATCTCACGGGAAGCGATGCTGTATCGTTTTTTTTTTAATTTTGGGCTTTCTCGGTAACAGCTCCTTGGATTTCTTTCAAATTTTATATTTAAGAAGACCTAGGTAGCCAAACTAATTCTGTTTATCAATATTTTAAATAACTTTTTTTTCTATTTAAAATAATTTTTTGAATTTTTTTTTTTGAAAAATCAATATTTTTAAAACTAATCCACAAAAAATATTTTATATTTTATAATCACATGCATATTAATAAACTCTAAAAAACTGCATACCAAAATTAAAAAAAAATTTTTTTTTTCAAAAATCTAAAAATAAGAAACAGGTCCTACAATTTTCGAAATATATTTTTCATATACTCTCATAAACTCTTTGTTATTTAAGAGGTATGATGGTTTACTTCATTTTTACTAAAAACTGTTAGGTATTGTGGTTTTGATACTTTTTATAAGTTCAAACTGTGTTATTTTCAACGTAAATGTTACTTGTTTCTGTCAAAGATCTTGCTTTCCAATGTAATTAGGCACATAAGAGCAAGTTCGTGCGACACAGTCGTTCCCATTTTTTAATAACGTTCATTAAACCTTTTGATGACATCATTTCAATATTTTTTTTTGTGTTGTAACTATCCAGATCTTTAGTGTTTATATTTATATCTCCAAGACCCATTAAGTCTTCCGTTTTTAGTATGTTCGTCAAATTCATCGATAAATAGTGTGTTATTTCGTGATAACGGTCTTTAAATTGCAAGAATGAGCTTAATTCCCCATATATCTTCTGTTTTTATATTAAGACTATCGTAGCTTCAAATCTCCGACGAATATCTTTCAAAATGTATGCCTTTTTTATAAACATTGCAATTCGTCCTTTCCTGATTTTGTCCTGTGCATAAGTTCTACATTAAAACCTTCAATATAGTACAGGCAATTTTCTTCTTCATAAATGTTTATTTCAGTAAACTATAATATTTAAATAACAAAGAAAACTTTCGATTTCGGCAATAAAACAATTCCAGTTTTTTTCGAAGCGATCTAATATTGAAACTTACACAACAATAATTTTATTCTTTTAGTTCAATTTCATTCATAACCATGATACCCTGCAATACCAGAGGATCAACTTCTAATACACTATTTGACTCATCCATCATATCAGCTGTTATCGTTCGCTCTTCGTATTCTCTCATAATATTGTAGGTTAGTTATGTATTTTTTCAATATCATTTACAGTGTATATATGTATAGTTTCTTCATTCTCGTAATTACGAGCCAATATTTTTCCTGCAGCTTCCCATACAAATTTCCAGTGGCACTCTCTAGCTTTGTTTTTGGCAAGCCAGAGTAAGTGTTTATTTGTTGGTATAAGGTGGTTGTTTACAAAAACAGAATTATTGTATGCACATTACTTTTCTGCTGATATCGCTGTGCGGCTTTTGCATTTTTGAAAAAATTGATTTTGTGGGCGTAGCTTGCAAAAGACACAATAATAGCTGATCTCTGTGAATTTGTTGCTATTGTTCTGTAAACATCTGTTATATCGTGTGGCTGAATAGGGCAGTTGATGGTCTCTCCAAGGCATAGAGTAAATATATTATAAAGAGGAAAATCTTTCGTAGGTTCCATCCTCCAAACTCTCAATTTCGTTGTCGCTTTGTTATATCATTCATTGTGTTCGGGTTCTCTTTTGTATATTATTCATTGTGCGCGTAAAACAAAAAAAAATGTGGTGAGTTTTTTTCATTTTGACATTTCATTTTGTTCTTGTTGACAACAACTGTCAGTAAATTGTGTTTTGTTTGCAGACAAAAATCTAAATATTAAAATTAAATTACAAATTCTTCCAATTTAATTAAAACAAATCCCAAAACATATTTTCAAAATGGAAAATAATATCCACTTTAACGTAACAACGCCAGAATGCAAAAGCATGAGTTCAAGTGAATCCACAATTCATTGAACAATTAACAACCAAAACAATTATTGTCCCGCTGAAAAAAAAATGACACTGAAAATGTTCCCATCACCACAAACACAACACCCCTTGCTGATGATAGAAATGGACCAGAGCCTTAAGCAATTAGAATCACCAGATAAATAAATAAATAATGTTTTGGCTGTTGTTCCGAAAGACAAGCAGGCAATACAATTGTTGCCAACTCAGTTGCTGCTGAGATGACTAAGACAATGCAAGCTACCACACTGACGAGAGTGATGATAAGACATCGGATGACTCTGATTTCTCCGATCTGAGTTAACTCTCCGAGGTATCAGGCAAAGAATGGAAGCCAGTTGCAGCAACAAAACCTATCAATTGGGTACAAAATCAATTCCATTCGGGTGCGAATACTTGGGATCTATTATCGCAGATTCTGCCAAAAAGAGTCCAAAGTAGTTTCAAGCTTCTTTTATTTCTTTTGTTTTCATTGAAGTCTAATCTAGATTGAAATGCGAATGAAAAACCACGAACTGGTCCCAGGCTCACTAGCTGCTTCCGAAATATCAAGGAAAAGAGAGGCTATCACGGGTGTAGACATAAGGCATCTTGGTTGTATTTGTCAAGATAATAAATAAAATTATAAAAAATAAAAATAATTATGTGTTTATCAAAGGCGTCCTTATTATTTATTGTGTAAATGTAACGATAGTGAGAAAATTGAAAATAAAATTAAGGATATCTCCGAACCTACAAGTCCTAGAAAAAATGTAAATACATTGCCAGACTCAAGTTTGCATTCGCCAAGAAACTGCATTCAAAGATTTTTATTTAGAAATTTCAAAAAATTGTCTTTTGAAAACCAAATGACAGAATCAAAATTTGTTCTGAATTATTTTGAGTTACTACATATAAAATTCCTAAATTATCTTCGGTGGTGTTTAATTTTTTTTTATTTTTTTTTTTCATTTAGTTTTTACATAATTCAGTGAATTTTATTTGTTGAAATCGAAGAGATTATAACGCAATAAAAATTATAAGTATAATATTCCTCCTCAAAAAAAGAAAAACCAGAGAAAAATATTTTTTAACAACGTCGTTTCACAGAATTGTTAAAAGACAAATTATGCCTTTGTTTTACCAGAAGGTGTTAATTCGACTTTTGTTTTCGCTGTTGAATCTGGTTCACTTTTTGAGAGGTTAATTGGGATGTTGACGAGTTCCTTGAGTTCCGGTTGAGCTATGCTGTGTTCGTTGGCAAAGTTTTCCTCAACGAATAGGATACCGGTAACCAACTTGACATCGTTTGGCGTCAGCAGGACAGTTTGTTTGAATTGTGCCACATATTCAGTTGGGTTTTTCATACAACACCTGACATGGTTCAACCATCTTATTGGAAACACCTTCAACAACATCCATTCGAGCTTTCGTCTCCTCATTAAAATGTCGCAGATTGAAGGGCATATTTCAATATTTCGTCGTTACCTCAGCTAGAAGTGCTCTTGATGCATTCAATTTGAGTTGATAGTTTTCATCGGTCTTCTTATATAATGAAATTTGTTTGTCCTTCTCACGATTTCGTGGGTTTCAAAATAAATTTTTTTGTGCTCCTTGCGTTGTGCCTCACTTGGGTTTTGAATAATTGTCTTCTCACCGTCCATTTTGAATTGTTTCACTTGATGACTGAGCAATGAGCATACCTTCAATTGGTTTGAATTTTGTAATTCGGCAACTTGTTGTACGGCTTCAGTGATTACACAGTTACTTACTTCATCTTTTTTTAGCCTTAATGCAGCTTGTTCTGCCCAGTAAGCTGAGAGGGTAACATCAGTTTTTTTGCCTTTCACTCTGTCACTCGATGCTCCAATGACAATGGTGTCTGCTGCTACAGCAATAAATCCATTGATATGGGTACCAAATCTATTTTTACAGCATCTCCTTCCTTCAAAATGCAGACAACTGTTGACTTATGTGTAGGTTGGGAATGCAATTCCTTTTCTTTTTCCTTTTTGTACACTTTGTCTGTTTCTTCAGTGATTTGGCTATCACTCTTTGAACAAATGTTCTTCAGAGAGGCGCAGCAACAGAGAGATCGATGACTGATCTTAAAGTTTTATTAACAATTTCACCAGCCAATTTATATTTGGTCACAATTTAGCGCTAAAATGTAAACATTTCGTAGATTTTGTTGACGTTATAGAAACTCACCCCCACCAAACTCGAACATATTGAGCGGGACGTTAGCATCATTTCTTAAGCGAATTAACTTTTACAGTTCGTTTTCGTGATTTTCTTGGTCGTACGAAAAAATATGTAAAATTTTGTAATATAAACCATTTGATTGCAGTGTTTTTCTTTTTAAGTTTGTAGAATTAATAATTTAGTAACTTTCTCGATTAGTAAAAATAAAATAAAACTGATATTTTGTGTAGAAATTGCTTAATATTTTTTATTTGCGATCGCTGTTCGCAGTTCATGTTAAAGGTGCCTTAATCTGGTAAATTGTTTTTCACGCAAATCAATAAATTTGTCCATGTCAAAGGCGCGATTCGCTAAACTGATTCAAAAATTTTGATTGCATTTTTTCGTCGCTCTCAGTCAGTTCCGTCGCTTTCAGACGACTTAAATCCGCGCGCTGTAGACACTTGCATATGTAACGCATGTAACTGATTGCTTGCAGCGCATCGCGTCACACAGCGACAAATCACTAAATGCCAATTATATGTTATTTTTCCATTTAAATAATACAATATTAAATGATACCAAATAAGTACAAAAAAAAATAATTTATAAATTTCTTCAACAAATTCAGAATGAAAATATTGAAAAAAAAAAAAATCTTTCTTTAGAACGCCGCGTCAAAAAAATCTCAACACAGCGTAAAACAATCTCTTCGCCGCGTTAAAAACGCGTTCTGTTTAACGAAGATTTAACGCGATGCGACATAAAAAAAATAATTTGTAAACAATCACAACGCGGCGTTTTGACGCCGTGTGGAACTTGACGTGGAGTATAATAGGGTGTGAAGAAAGATAATTTATCTTTAAAAAGTACACCTTTATCGCTACTTTGTATAATACAATCTGGTTGTGTTGTATATCTTCCAACACGCCCAATTTCGTGGTGAAAACTAACACTTAAAAGAATAGGTCAATTATATGACAGTTCAGCACCACTACATATACTCACTTGGTCAATTATTTGACAGTTCAGCACCACTACATACACTGACCTGGTTAATTATTCGACAGTTCTACACCAATACTTATTTGAAAACGACAGTCCATCAGCTTGTAGGCGTTGTCAAAAGAAGGCAGTAGATTTTCCCCTTTATAATATATTTACTTTATGCTCCAAGATTTTGCACTACTTCAGTCTTCAGTAAGGTTTTCATTTGTTATGGGTTGTACCTAGGTTTTTTATTTCTACATTTGATTTTACAAGATGTTGTTCTAGTTTGTTGATTTTTGTTTCCATTGCATGTATGATTTCGTCTTTCTTTAAATTGTTTTTTTCTTTGATTTCATTTCAGAACTTAAAATGTCCGTAATATCATTACTGGTGCTACACAACTAACACTAGCCCCATTAGAAATTTCTCCTCGGCTTGGGACTTTAGCACTTTCTTCCCGAATGCTTATTTCCTGAAAAAAATCACTACTGAAAGGATCTTTATATGTTGCCATGATTTTTTTTTATTAGACATATCAACAAATGTAATATTATATACCTTCAAAAAATAGGTTATAAGAAACTTACAAATGATTGTATATATGTAGGCACCGATTATCTTATACTTATCTTTTTAAATATTCACATTTTTTACTTTTTCACCTTAATGCACACTTGTCACTGAACAATTGATTTGTTAATGATCTATGTACATACCTAAGTTGAAATGGTTTTTTTTTAATAATTTTCATAAAAGCTTTCAAACTCTACAAAAATATTTTATATATATTGCTTTTCATTAATTCCGATTATATGCATAAACGATAACTGATACTGATGAATTAATTTTTTTTTTAATTCTTTAGTCACCAAAAAGTTTCTGAACTATTTTTTTTTAATTCATAAATCACCAACCACCTTAAATGTTTTTTAATTCATAAGTCACTAACTACCATATGAGTTAAATGTTTTTATTTCATAAGTCACCAACTAACTTATAAGTTAATTTCTTTTTAATTCACAAGTCAATTACTACCTTATGAATTAAATGCTTTCTAATTCATAAGTCACTTACTAGCTTATGAATTAAATGCTTTTTAATTCATAAGTCACTTACTAGCTTATGAAATAAATTGTTTACAATTCATGAGTCACTTACTGACTTATGAATCAAATTCTTTTTATTCATAAATCGACTACTAGCTTATGACTTAATGATTTTTTAATTCAGAGACTCGCAACTCGCGGCAAAATTATGAACATGAGCGGCTCATGTTCATAATTTTGCCGCGAGTTGCGAGTCTCTGAATTAAAAAATCATTAAGTCATAAGCTAGTAGTCGATTTATGAATAAAAAGAATTTGATTCATAAGTCAGTAAGTGACTCATGAATTGTAAACAATTTATTTCATAAGCTAGTAAGTGACTTATGAATTAAAAAGCATTTAATTCATAAGCTAGTAAGTGACTTATGAATTAGAAAGCATTTAATTCATAAGGTAGTAATTGACTTGTGAATTAAAAAGAAATTAACTTATAAGTTAGTTGGTGACTTATGAAATAAAAACATTTAACTCATATGGTAGTTAGTGACTTATGAATTAAAAAACATTTAAGGTGGTTGGTGATTTATGAATTAAAAAAAAATAGTTCAGAAACTTTTTGGTGACTAAAGAATTAAAAAAAAAATTAATTCATCAGTATCAGTTATCGTTTATGCATATAATCGGAATTAATGAAAAGCAATATATATAAAATATTTTTGTAGAGTTTGAAAGCTTTTATGAAAATTATTAAAAAAAAACCATTTCAACTTAGGTATGTACATAGATCATTAACAAATCAATTGTTCAGTGACAAGTGTGCATTAAGGTGAAAAAGTAAAAAATGTGAATATTTAAAAAGATAAGTATAAGATAATCGGTGCCTACATATATACAATCATTTGTAAGTTTCTTATAACCTATTTTTTGAAGGTATATAATATTACATTTGTTGATATGTCTAATAAAAAAAAATCATGGCAACATATAAAGATCCTTTCAGTAGTGATTTTTTTCAGGAAATAAGCATTCGGGAAGAAAGTGCTAAAGTCCCAAGCCGAGGAGAAATTTCTAATGGGGCTAGTGTTAGTTGTGTAGCACCAGTAATGATATTACGGACATTTTAAGTTCTGAAATGAAATCAAAGAAAAAAACAATTTAAAGAAAGACGAAATCATACATGCAATGGAAACAAAAATCAACAAACTAGAACAACATCTTGTAAAATCAAATGTAGAAATAAAAAACCTAGGTACAACCCATAACAAATGAAAACCTTACTGAAGACTGAAGTAGTGCAAAATCTTGGAGCATAAAGTAAATATATTATAAAGGGGAAAATCTACTGCCTTCTTTTGACAACGCCTACAAGCTGATGGACTGTCGTTTTCAAATAAGTATTGGTGTAGAACTGTCGAATAATTAACCAGGTCAGTGTATGTAGTGGTGCTGAACTGTCAAATAATTGACCAAGTGAGTATATGTAGTGGTGCTGAACTGTCATATAATTGACCTATTCTTTTAAGTGTTAGTTTTCACCACGAAATTGGGCGTGTTGGAAGATATACAACACAACCAGATTGTATTATACAAAGTAGCGATAAAGGTGTACTTTTTAAAGATAAATTATCTTTCTTCACACCCTATTATACTCCACGTCAAGTTCCACACGGCGTCAAAACGCCGCGTTGTGATTGTTTACAAATTATTTTTTTTATGTCGCATCGCGTTAAATCTTCGTTAAACAGAACGCGTTTTTAACGCGGCGAAGAGATTGTTTTACGCTGTGTTGAGATTTTTTTGACGCGGCGTTCTAAAGAAAGATTTTTTTTTTTTTCAATATTTTCATTCTGAATTTGTTGAAGAAATTTATAAATTATTTTTTTTTGTACTTATTTGGTATCATTTAATATTGTATTATTTAAATGGAAAAATAACATATAATTGGCATTTAGTGATTTGTCGCTGTGTGACGCGATGCGCTGCAAGCAATCAGTTACATGCGTTACATATGCAAGTGTCTACAGCGCGCGGATTTAAGTCGTCTGAAAGCGACGGAACTGACTGAGAGCGACGAAAAAATGCAATCAAAATTTTTGAATCAGTTTAGCGAATCGCGCCTTTGACATGGACAAATTTATTGATTTGCGTGAAAAACAATTTACCAGATTAAGGCACCTTTAACATGAACTGCGAACAGCGATCGCAAATAAAAAATATTAAGCAATTTCTACACAAAATATCAGTTTTATTTTATTTTTACTAATCGAGAAAGTTACTAAATTATTAATTCTACAAACTTAAAAAGAAAAACACTGCAATCAAATGGTTTATATTACAAAATTTTACATATTTTTTCGTACGACCAAGAAAATCACGAAAACGAACTGTAAAAGTTAATTCGCTTAAGAAATGATGCTAACGTCCCGCTCAATATGTTCGAGTTTGGTGGGGGTGAGTTTCTATAACGTCAACAAAATCTACGAAATGTTTACATTTTAGCGCTAAATTGTGACCAAATATAAATTGGCTGGTGAAATTGTTAATAAAACTTTAAGATCAGTCATCGATCTCTCTGTTGCTGCGCCTCTCTGAAGAACATTTGTTCAAAGAGTGATAGCCAAATCACTGAAGAAACAGACAAAGTGTACAAAAAGGAAAAAGAAAAGGAATTGCATTCCCAACCTACACATAAGTCAACAGTTGTCTGCATTTTGAAGGAAGGAGATGCTGTAAAAATAGATTTGGTACCCATATCAATGGATTTATTGCTGTAGCAGCAGACACCATTGTCATTGGAGCATCGAGTGACAGAGTGAAAGGCAAAAAAACTGATGTTACCCTCTCAGCTTACTGGGCAGAACAAGCTGCATTAAGGCTAAAAAAAGATGAAGTAAGTAACTGTGTAATCACTGAAGCCGTACAACAAGTTGCCGAATTACAAAATTCAAACCAATTGAAGGTATGCTCATTGCTCAGTCATCAAGTGAAACAATTCAAAATGGACGGTGAGAAGACAATTATTCAAAACCCAAGTGAGGCACAACGCAAGGAGCACAAAAAAATTTATTTTGAAACCCACGAAATCGTGAGAAGGACAAACAAATTTCATTATATAAGAAGACCGATGAAAACTATCAACTCAAATTGAATGCATCAAGAGCACTTCTAGCTGAGGTAACGACGAAATATTGAAATATGCCCTTCAATCTGCGACATTTTAATGAGGAGACGAAAGCTCGAATGGATGTTGTTGAAGGTGTTTCCAATAAGATGGTTGAACCATGTCAGGTGTTGTATGAAAAACCCAACTGAATATGTGGCACAATTCAAACAAACTGTCCTGCTGACGCCAAACGATGTCAAGTTGGTTACCGGTATCCTATTCGTTGAGGAAAACTTTGCCAACGAACACAGCATAGCTCAACCTGAACTCAAGGAACTCCTGCATAAACGATAACTGATACTGATGAATTAATTTTTTTTTTAATTCTTTAGTCACCAAAAAGTTTCTGAACTATTTTTTTTTAATTCATAAATCACCAACCACCTTAAATGTTTTTTAATTCATAAGTCACTAACTACCATATGAGTTAAATGTTTTTATTTCATAAGTCACCAACTAACTTATAAGTTAATTTCTTTTTAATTCACAAGTCAATTACTACCTTATGAATTAAATGCTTTCTAATTCATAAGTCACTTACTAGCTTATGAATTAAATGCTTTTTAATTCATAAGTCACTTACTAGCTTATGAAATAAATTGTTTACAATTCATGAGTCACTTACTGACTTATGAATCAAATTCTTTTTATTCATAAATCGACTACTAGCTTATGACTTAATGATTTTTTAATTCAGAGACTCGCAACTCGCGGCAAAATTATGAACATGAGCCGCTCATGTTCATAATTTTGCCGCTCGTTTGTGTGTTCATTTGTGGAGCTCTTTTCGTTTGTTCGAATGCTGCCACTGTTCATTTGTATGCTCTCGTTGGGTTTTGGTTGATTCCCTGTCATTTGTATCTCATTGTCCCCTTGCTCTGATCGTCATCCCTTTTGGCCATCTGCGTCTGTGCTGTCGTCCGTTGCCATTTTTTTTCTTAATAATTTTTTTATTTTTGATTGCCCTATAACTAACTTAATGCTAGAAAAAAAATCTAAAAAAATAGTTTAAATATTAAAATAACTAACTTAATGACCCTATGCGGGTGCTCTAAATTATTCACTATCTTAAATTGATTGCCTTTCGCTGTAAAACTAACTCCTATTTTTTTATTTTATATAATATAATATTATACTTTTAGATCTTTATTTTTCTAAAACTACCTTAATCTTCTTAAAATCAACTAAAACTAACATTGTAATAACTAAAAATACTTAAAACTAGTACATCCACAGCAGCAGTTTTTTGTGTGCCGTCGCAGCTGCCTATCCTTACCTAGCTTAAGCCCCCTACAACTATGTAAGCCGACGATAGGCAATAATGAAGGTCGACCGCAACTATCAGCCTTTAAGCACCTGAACAGTTTTACGGCCGACGTGATAGATTCAAGAAAGGAAAGTCTCGGGCCGAATAAAACCGCTTGAACGGTATGTCCATCTTGGGGGTAGTAAGTCCCGAAGATTTGGCCATTAGTCGATGTCATTGCCCTTGCAATGTGACCTTCAATCAGCTTAATTAAGAAGTAATCTATCCTGTTTATATTGGCCCCGTTGTATAGGACCTCGTAGGGATAGTAGTGTTTATACTACGACTCTGGTGTTCTGTGTAGTCCAAGACAGCCCCTTAAACACCCGAATCTTTTCCATTTAAGACAGTGCAAGGTTAAACCACACAGGGCATCCATAGGCAATCATCGGCCTAAAAAGGGCTATTTAGCAAATCACTTTTACCCTGCTGAAAGCGGCTGCTATAAAACAAACGTCTTGTTAGGGCAAAAGCTCACCTAGCTCTAGCCAGAGCAGCCTCTACATGCCAAGGTACTTTACTACATTTTTACTTGCCAGTGGATGTACACACGGCCCAGCAATCTCTAGCTTGCGCCAGTTCTTTCTCGTATTCCAAAAAACCCTAGACACAGGAGGTCTAAAGAGCATATTTTAACATTTTTGGGAGTTATTTTTTAACTTCCAATCATTACAATATTGCTGAATCTTGTCGAAGTCACTGTGCAGAGAGTTTTAATAATCTCAACTTTTGGACCTGTGCTGTATGCGATTAAATCGTCGGCATACGCAATTGCATGAGGTAGGCTTCCAATGGGATTGCTGGTGTGAATACTAAATAGAATCGGTGAGTTCACCGCTCCCTGTTGCAGACCATTTTTAATATCAAAAGTTGTATCAGAAGTCATATTGCCATTCACCATTAAGCATGTCATAAAGCATATAAAACAGAGGTATACTTATGCCCCACCTAGTTAGCTTTAGATAAAGACCTTCAAACCATACGGTGCCGAAAGCCTTTTCCAAATCAACCAAACAAGCACCCTTGCATTGTTTATTAGCATTGTTCCATTGGACAGCAAATACTTTCTTGTAAGCTGGTTAATTGGCCCTGCATGGCTGCTTGGATCGCAGGAACCATAGGCACAAGGGACTGTTTGGCAACATTTTATTGTGGTTGTACCGCTGTTGCCTTCCATGTATAGCTGACCGCCTCTCCACCACTCTCGGAGCTTTTGTTTGTTTTATTTGTTGAAACTTAGGACAGCCCCGATAGCATGCAGGGTCCTCTAACCAACACACAGTACACATTTTAGCTGAGTCTTATCTTCGACCCTATCCTGTCCGAGTATACACTCTCCTACATTGTGATTCTCACCGCATTTAAAACAGTGAGACTGCATTTTGCAGTTCGCCACGGCATGCCCGAATCTTTGGCAGTGCATGCATTGGAGCATATCACCGCGTCTCTTTAGTTTATCCCAAGTGATAACCTCGTAGTCTTGGACCGAAATACTCCTTAGACATAACAAAAGACAACATAAAAGAACGGCATTTTCCGTTGCTCCCGCTTGGCTCTTACCGTGGAGAATGGCTTGACCCCGACGAGCTCGGCATCTTAAGTCGCGACTCTTCGGAACTGTTCTTGGAGCGCCTCAGTGTGAGTGGAACTATCAAGGCCCTTAAGGAGGAACGACTGGTACTTTTCTTTCGAAGGAGTGAAACTGTAGTAGTGAAAATGTAGTTTTAATGGTAAAGTTATTGCCTATGGTAGTTCTATGATCGCTTTCAGCTCTTTCTTGTAGGTTTTGACGGCCGGCACCTTTTCTTTTTTGTAGCTGTCTGCAATAGCTGTTGCTGCTTGTTGTTGCTGTTTTTGCCCTTAACTCTGATGGTCCAAATAACTTGATTTTTGTTATTCTGGCTGCTATTGTCAGTTGTTAATCTCCTTTTGTTGCCGCTGTAACTCTTTTACCAATTTTGATGGTTGGACCAACTTGGTGGATGGCGGTTACATGGTTTTATGCAATTTTTTTTGTTTTTGTTTTGCAGTCTGTGTTTGCTGTTGTTCCTGCTCTTTTTACTCAGCCGTCTGGAGCGCCCTTAATTTGGCTGCCTCCCTCTTCTGCGCTATCGCGAGCCTCCCCATCTTCCTTCTGGCCATCTGATTTTCTCTGATAGCTTTAATTTTCGCATCCACCGCACTGATTTCCTCTTCCTCATTTTCTTAATCAGATGAGGACGGGTGTCAAGTCAAATCAACTTCCTTGTTTGCCACTCATATCTGGGACGCTGTTTTTGCTTTCAAGGCTTTCTCTGTTCTGCAGGACTTCCTCTCCGAACTCAACTTGGATTTGTCACAAGCCGGATTCAAGAGCAAAGTAAAACGATTGTTCGTCTCATAATGTCCTTTTTAGATAAAGTAGGTCGAAGTCACCGAAAATAAGAATTTCATCATGGGGTTAACCCAAATCTGGAATGTAGTTAACCGGTTTGATTAGAAGTTCATAAGATTCAAAATATTGAAAGAAGAGATGAGTCAATTGTGTTAATGACAACTACTAGGATGCCTCGGCAAGGGGAGTCATCAATAACGCGGTTTCGATCGTCATCTCGGTAAACATTGAAAGTAGATGGGAACAATTCCTGGTTGTTTATGTTGGGAATTAGATTCGTTTCAGTCAATTCATAGATTTCAAGGATAAAGTGTGAGATTGTTGCAGTACTTTTTGTGTAGTTTAAGAGGAAGGTTCTGAGAGGCTGTATTAGCAACGAAAAAAACCGTTCATGGTCAGCTCTGCTGCGCTGAAGGTGAGATATGCGTTTTGTCCAAAAGTACCTAGATCATTCTCAACTGTTTGGGACGTTAGGTCGAAGTTTAGAAATGGGGGTGGGATTTGAGGGTTTGGCGGGCCCGAAGAAGTGGAAGGAATAGTATCAATATTAAAGGACACCCTTCAGGTAAGAGTATTTGATGGGTAAGTGGTTTCCATTTCTTTGATCTTGTATGATTGAAGTAATGACTTTCGGGGTTGGGGTTTGCGGGGCAGGGACATGCTGAGGTCTGCCGGGGAGTAAAATTAGGTGTAACGTTGGTTTTTAAAGAACATTAAGGATTAAAGCGTTACTTAGAGGGTTTGGGAATGGGTTTGACTAATCTACGCTTAGAGCTAATTTTCTTATTATTATTGGATTTTAAAATTGACATATTTCCAATTCTGATGGTATTACGAAACGGGTTTGTGAACAGCCATTAATAGATCGATGGAATACTTATCCGAAATGAATTAGTGTTTGGAGTGAATATTTTATGGATATTTAATAAGTTGATGGTATAGTTCCAAAGGAAAAACTGGATAGCCAGACGGCGTCAGCTGCTTTGTGTGCGTTCTTTACTGTATAGATGGAAACATTATTGTTTCTTTATTTTTGTATCCTTGCGTTCCATTCCGACGAGTGCCAAAATGCTTTATGGAGGGGGCGGGGAGGAGAAATCAATGCTGGGTTATTAGAATTTTCAAATACAGACGCAGTAGAAAAGGCAGGAACCGAGAAAGCTGTTGTTGTGATGGGGGAGGAATCCATATGCTCAGCGAGGATTAATTTGTTATTTCTAAATCTACGAAGTAGACACATTTAAGAGCACTGGCTACTGAGGCCATCGGCTCAGACAATTACAAAGACAACACACAAGACGACATTGATACAGGACAGAAGAGAAGACAGAAGGAGAACGGAAAACAGAAAACACATAACACATGTCAACAGCACGCAGTTGGTTTTTGAGACGGTCCCCCATCTTTCTACTAACCACGCGCAACGATGCTTGTTTTCGCTGATCTCACGGGAAGCGATGCTTTATCGGAGCCAAGGCCGTTGACTGCTTGGTTTTATAAAACGTAACTCTAAAGAATTTAAAGATGTGTTCACACTTAAAACCTTTTTTAACTCTTTAGTACTTCTTTATCGAGAAAATTGTTCTGTTATTTGGAGTCCATTCTATGCAAATTGGATTCAAAGGATTGAGCGAATTCAGAAAAGATTTCCTAGATTCGAACAACGAAATCTGACTTGGACGGTGATATGCCGAATTATATATCAAGATATGCCCTAATTAATATAAAAACGCTTGAAGTAAGAAGAAACTCTCATAGCATAATTTTTATCAAAGATATTAACTGTAATCGAATTGATTCAACAGAATAATTAAATTTAATAACTTTCTAAGTTCCGGAAAGATTGCTTCGGAACAGAGATGTACTTTTTTATATATCTAGTCATAGAACTAACTATGGCTTAAATGAGCCCATCTCACTTTCACTAGCATTATTTAACTCCGTCTGCAATGAAGTCGACATTGTAATGAGTAGCGATCAATTTAAACGATTAGTCTTAGAGTTTGTTAGAGAAAATCATTTAAACACATTAATTTTAAACTGTATGATCAGCTGTAATAAATTCCAAAAAAATGCATAACTAAATATCAACATTATTTTTTTTAAACTAAAAATAAAAAACAGTCGTGCTCATTTTTATTTGAAATTATAGGCACTATAATGCAGGCTATGCTCGTGCAGATTAAAAAATTGAGATAACAATCAAACTTGACATTATGATGATTAGTGAAACATATTTGAGTTACGGGCAAAATTCTGTTTGGCTGTCTGTCTGTTCGTATGTATTTTGGACTACACTCTAAACGGTTAGGCCAATTGTCTTAAAATTTATTTTAAATGACTATTTTGACATTCTACAGAGGGCTTTTTATTTATATTTTTTGGTTTAAATCTTAACGGTACCTGTAATATCTAATATGACCGTTAAGTTAAAGCATAGTTTTCTCGAAAACAGCTCCAAGAATTTCAAAAACAGTGTAATTTTGTACGTGTGGTATGTTTTAGGGTTAAAAACGGTACCCCACTAGGACCGCTTTTTTTCTTCGGCTTTCTCGAGAACTGTTTAACCGATTACAATCAAATTTGATATTTGGAAAGATTAGGTATTCAAAGTAATTAAACATAAAAATTTTGTCGAATAAGTTTTTTTTTTGTATTTTTAATATTTATATTTTTTTTTAATTTTTTTTTTTTTTTGAAAAATCAATATTTTAAAAACGGGTTGTAGATTTTTTTTAGTAGAAGTAGTGCCTTGTGGCTTATTTATTAGTGTGTCGAACTACAACACAAAGAGCCGGGGTTCGACTCTGTAAAAACGCTTTAAGTAAGAAGAAACTCTCATAGCATAATTTTTATCAAAGATATTATCTGTAATCGAATTGATTCAACAGAATAATTAAATTTATATTAACTTTCTATGTTCCGGAGAGATTGCTTCGGAACAGACATGTACTTTGCTGTATGAATAGGGTAGGCACTGGAAGGCATCAAACTGGTGATGCACAGTCGCTGCAACTATATCGTACACATCAATTGTGCTTATTTTACCTCCCCGCGGTAACCACCGGGTACTGGTCTGTCCATCCGGACATTCCTGCTAAACTTATAAGCGCGAGTGTTGAACACAGAAAAAAATAGCAACATTTTAATGCTCTGCTTTATTGACTGTTCTGATCGATTCGCAGAAGTCTTGCACGAGCCCCTCAGAAAGAGGACGTACGGCGAATGAGCCCAACCAATTGGATCAACGGTGGCGTCAACAGTCAACGAAGCAGACGCCCTAATGAGCTACTTCGACATATTTGGAGATAAGGTCATTAGGACAATTCAATGCAAGTCAGGGCATTGAAATAGAGATGATGGCGGATGAACCCTTAATGGGCCAATGGCAGCGCTCATATCCCCGAAGTGGGTTACTGACTCCGGATTCTCCGGTTCCTTTTGTCCAAGGAATCCAACAAAGGACCTGGCCCTCCAGGTTGGGGGTTGTGCGTGGGGTTAACAACCCTGCCACGGAAAAAAGAAAAAGTTGCGAAGCGACCAATAGCCTCGGAAAAGGACGGATTTACTATTGACGACCCGGAAAAACGAATCAAGGACAACGACCTTCGGATCTGCACGTGGAATGTTAGAACTCTTAACAGACCACGTGCATCCAAACAACTAGCGGAGGCCCTAGACTGCTACAGAGCAGGAATTACTGCCATCCAGGAAGTGCGATGGAATGGGCCGGGCAAAAGGAGGATGAAAAACTGTGACGTGTACTACGGTGAGGCAAGAAGTCTTGGGCTTTCGACACGTAAGTGAGCGACTTGTGACAATCCGTATCAAGGCTAAATTCGCCAACATTAGCCTAATATGCGCTCATGCCCCCACAGAGGACAAAGATGACGCCACCAAGGATGACTTCTATGAGCTCCTCGACAAAACCTATGAGCAATGCCCTAAATACGACGTTAAGATCGTACTAGGCGATTTTAATGCCAAAATAGGTAAAGAGGAAATCTTTGGTAGGAATGTCGGAAAACATAGCCTACACGACACAACGTCTGAAAACGGACTTAGGCTAATTGACTTCGCAGCGGCACATAACGACACCATTGCAAGCACACGGTTTCCTCATCTCGATATACACAAAGGGACTTGGCGACACCCAGATCAAAGAACCGTCAATCAGATTGATCACGTTGCGATCGATGCAAGACACGCCTCCAGTATCTTGGATGTTCGCACCTTCCGAGCAGCTAACATCGACTCGGATCACTACCTTGTTGCAGCAAAGGTAAGAATGCGAATAACCCGAACTCCACAACAACGGAGTAATACTGTGAGGAAGTATGACGTCGGAAAGCTGCAATCGCAAGAAACCGCCAGAACCTATGCCGATCGAATATCCCGTAACCTCTCAAGAAATCCAGTACCGCCAGCATCAAGTGCCGAAGATCAGTGGCAACACTGCCAACAAGCCATCAGAGATGCCGCAACTGATGTGCTAGGTTTCACCAGACCACCACCACGAAAACTCTGGTTTTGATGACGAATGCAGGCAGGCCCATGCAGCCAAACAAGAGGCATATAAATCGACGCTGCAAAGAAAGACGAGAGCTGCTCGCGAGCTTTATGAGCAGAAAAGACGGGAAGAACACTGGCTTCTCCAAAAGAAAAAGAGAGAGCATGAGAAGCGCGCGATCGAAGATATTGAGAGATGCTACTCCAGGAACAACGTGCGGAAGTTTTACCAACAGGTAAAAAGAACATGCCAAGGAAAAAAATCCCGCACAGAAGCCTGTAGAGATAGGAATGGAAACCTCGTAGTAGAGTCACAGTCGGTGCTGAGTACATGGAAGGACCATTTCTGCAGACTGTTAAACGGCGATGAAGTCCAAAATCCCGCTGTCAGGCAGAATTAACCATTCAACATGGATGATGACAGACAAAACTTCCGTCCACCTGACCAAAATGAAGTAAGGATAGCAATATCTAAACTCAAAAACAACAAAGCTGCTGGACCCGACGGACTACCCGCCGAACTTTTTAAAGCGGCCGGAGATGACCTGGTGGAGTGCATACACCAACTCATCTCTAAAGTTTGGTCAGAAGAAAGTATGCCTGATGAATGGAACCTCAGCATCGTTTGCCCGATCCACAAGAAAGGAGAACCTCTAAACTGCGCCAACTCGAAGAGGATATAGTCTTCTGAATATCGCCTACAAGATCCTCTCTGCTGTACTATGTGAACGCCTGCAACCTTTCGTCAGCAACCTGATTGGCCCCTATCAGTGTGGTTTCAGACCAGGAAAGTCCACAATCGATCAAATGTTCACTCTACGGCAGATCCTGGAAACCACCCAAGAATTCCAAATCGATACCCACCACCTCTTTATCGATATTAAGGCCGCGTACGATAGCATTTATAGAGACGAGCTATACAGAGCCATGTCAGGTTTTGGCATTCCCACAAAACTCGTCCGACTGTGCAGGATGACGATGGAGAACTCTCGCTGCTCCGTCAAGGTTGGTTCTGACCTCACAGAAGCTTTTGACGTCAAAAAAGGATTCCGACAAGGTGATGCGCTATCGTGCGATTTCTTCAACTTAATACTTGAAAAAATTATAAGAAACTCGAAAGTCAATTGTAGTGGGACAATTTTTTTAAAGTCTGTGCAATTGCTAGCATACGCTGACGACATAGACATCATTGGCAGAACTCGGCGAGCTGTCAGTAGAACGTTTGCTAGCATTGAAGCTGAAGCGGCTAAGATGGGACTAGCAGTCAATGAGGCCAAAACGAAGTACCTGCTGTCCACAAAAAGGGACACACAACACCGGCGGATTGGACAAAACATCACAATAGACAGGTACAACTTTGAGGTAGTTAGGGACTTTGTGTACCTCGGATCCGCTATAACATCTGACAAAAACATCTCGTCAGAAATAAAGCGAAGAATTACTCTTGCCAATCGCTGTTTCTATGGGCTAGGAAGGCAATTGAGTAGCAAAGCCCTCTCTCGAAAGACAAAGGAGACTCTGTATCAGACTGTAATCATCCCAGTCCTGCTCTATGGCGCCGAGGCATGGACCCTATCTAAAGCGGATGAAGATATCCTTAGTCGTTTCGAGCGTAAGATTCTTCGGAGGATTTTTGGCTCTATCTGCGTTAACGGGCTTTGGAGGAGAAGGTTCAACCATAAACTATACGAGCTGTACAGCGACATTGACCTGGTCAAAAAAATACCCATATCACGTTTAAGATGGCTAGGTCATGTAGAGCGAATGGACAACAATGCTCCGGCTCGCAGGATCTTCGATTCTATCCCAGAGGGTAGACGCAGTCAAGGAAGACCTCGCCTTAGGTGGCGCGCTCAAGTGGAGGACGACCTGAACCAACTTGGAGTGCAAAACTGGAGGCAGCTAGCCAAAGACCGAGTTGGCTGGAGAGGCATGTTGGTTGAGGCCCAGGTTCGTCCCGAACTGTAGTGCCCCCTAAGTAATTAGTAAGTCTGTCTGTTCGTATGTATTTTGGACTACACTCTAAACGGTTAGGCCAATTGTCTTAAAATTTATTTTAAAGGACTATTTTGACATTCTACAGAGGGCTTTTTATTTATATTTTTTGGCTTAAATCTTAACGGTACCTGTCATATCTAATATGACCGTTAAGTTAAAGCATAGTTTTCTCGAAAACGGCTCCAAGAATTTCTATGCAAAAAAAAAACTGTGTAATTTTGTACGTGTTGTATGTTTAAGGGTTAAAAACGGTACCCCACAAGGACCGCTTTTTTCTTCGACTTTCTCGAGAACTGTTTAACCGATTACAATCAAATTTGAATTTGCCTTGTGGCTTATTTATTAGTGTGTCGAACTACAACACAAAGAGCCGGGGTTCGACTCTGTAAAAACGCTTGAAGTAAGAAGAAACTCTCATAGCATAATTTTTATCAAAGATATTATCTGTAATCGAATTGATTCAACAGAATAATTAAATTTATATTAACTTTCTATGTTCCGGAGAGATTGCTTCGGAACAGACATGTACGTTATTATACATCTAGTCATAGAACTAACTATGGCTTAAATGCGCTTATCTCACGTTCATTAGCATTATTTAACTCCGCCTGCAATGAAGTCGACATTGTAATGAGTAGCGATCAATTTAAACGATTAGTCTTAGAGTTCTTAATTCTGCATGTATACATTTATATTTTTATTAAGAATATTTTACTTATTATTGTTTTATAGCAAAATCTATGTATACACGTATTTGAAAATCTTATTAATCTGTTTATTGTAGATTTTATTGTAGATGTTTAAAGTAATCAGCAGATTTGTAATCCATTAATGAACAATAAATAAATAAATAAACTGCTTCGTCGAGTATTGCAAGTGGTTGACGAAGGCCGATCGGTTTGAATTACAATCGCAAGATGGTATGTTGGAATGTTAAATTTTAGACTTTTTTCCACCACACACCTAAGGGAAAAGGTCTGATCAATAGCTGATTTGCCTGATATCGAACCACATTTATAGTTGCCGGCTATGGTTTAAGATTAGGGGGCTATCCGTTCTTGCAGGATAGAGGAAAATATCTTACATATATGCTGCACTCAACAATGAAATACCCCTAAAATTGCTGCACTTTGTGATATCTCCCTTCTTATATATTGGACATGTGATGCTTTTTCACCAGTCTTCTGGCATTTCTTCTTGAACTATATTTCATGATGCAGTGTTGGCCCTACATATTTGACAGCTCGGCAGGTATGCCATCGGCTTCCGAGGCCTTGCTATTTCTAAGTTTGTGAGCCGATTATTCGCCTTTTATAACTCCTCAATGCTTGGTGGCTCCAGCATGAATTCTTTTTCTTGAACTATTTGAGTCTCCATCTCCATTTCAACAATTCATTTAAGTGTACTTCGCATCATTGGTAGAACTTCCGCACCATTTCACAGACAATGTTTTCTCCCAGGCTGGCTATTTTTGCCTGTGATGGCTTCTCTAATCTTCTGAGCTCTTTATATTCATCTTCACGTGCCCACGTTCTTTATTATTTTATTTGCTGGTTCTTCATCGTTTATTTTAATTTTTCTCGAGGCTTGTAGTCGGGTTCTCAGTTTTTTTTGCGGGAGATGTTACCAGCCTCGCCAACTCTTGGGGTCCTAGCGTTTGCAATTTGTGTATATAAGTAAGGTCCCCAAACGTTACATTCACCATCTTCTTATTCTATCGACTGCGGAATATGAGAACAAATTAATTCTCTTCGAGTTTATAAAAATCCAGAATGTTTTAATATTTTCTTTTATTTTTGATTCAGTGAAACTATTAGATCACTTATAAAAATATAAAAAAAATAATAATATAAAAATATTAAAAGCCGATTTAGAAAATCTTAATCTCTTCTAGGTTGGAGAAACACTTTACTGTCAATATTGAGCCCTGTTTTAAAACGGCTGAAAGCTTTATTTTTGACATTATGCTTATGTGTAAAACGGCTCATAGGATTTCAATAATATTTTATATTTAAAAAGATCCATGAAACACTGTGCATACCAATCTTTTGAATAATTTAATTCTTTTATTAAAAATTAAGCTTAGAATTTTTTTTTGAAAAATTCAATATTTTTAAAATCATTTCAACACATTAATTTTAAATTGTATGATCAGCTGTAATAAACTCTAAAAAAATGCATAACAAAATATCAACATTATTTTTTTTAAACTAAAAATAAAATACAGTCGTGCCCATTTTTATTTGAAATTATAGGTACTATAATGGAAGCTATGCTTTCGTGCAGATTAAAAAATAGAGATTACAATCAAACTTGACATTATGATGATTAGTGAAACATATTTGAGTTACGGGCTGTTTGTCTGTTCGTATGTATTTTGGACTACACCCTAAACGGTTAGGCCAATTGTATTAATATTTATTTTAAAGGGCTATTTTGACATTCTACAGAGGGCTTTTTTATATTTTTTGGTTTAAATCTTAACGGTACCTGTAATATCTAATAAAGTAAATGGCACCTGCTAGATCATTTAAGAAGATTAATTTAAGCGTTCAAGGTCAATACACGGGGAAATTAGTCGAAATTGAAGTAGTAGTTGTACCCGAGATTTGTGCCGGTGTGCTTAGCGCTCCAAATTAACATTGTAAATTTTTTGGTCGTCTAAAATTAGCTGATTGTGTCGTCGCGAATCTGGAGGAGGAGGATGAGATAAGTCCTTTAATCGGTGCGGATCACTATTGGTCTATTGTTACGGGAAGGCAAAAGCGTTTATTATTATTTTGCGAGCGGTAGACACGGTTTTCGGCTGGACACTCCAGGGCACTCACCCGAATACAATCAGTTCTGGAAAAGGTAATGTCGTTCAGCCATTGGTTGTTTGCAAAAACTGCAGCAGCAGCGAGCAGGATTTTTCAGCTCTTTGGGCGTTGGAATCCCTAGAAATTCTTGGAGAAGATCTCGAACGACAGCGTTTAACTAAAGAGATGACATCCAAGTATATTAAACGAGTCGGCTGTCGTTATAAGGCCAGCTTGCCATGGAAAGAACCAAATATTGTGTTCGACAGCAACAAAAGTATGGCGGTAAGTTTAAATAATTTGTTTCACCGTCTTGGATGGTAGCCGACGGAATAGCTCAACGTGTTCCACCAGCTTCTTCGACAAGAATAATTTATTTGCCGCATCGCCCTGTGTACAAAGAGGACAGCACAACAACGAAAATGCGAATTGTGTTTGACGCTTCCAGTCAGACAGAAGGCTGTCCCTCTTTGAACGATCAGCTGTTGACTGGTGCAAATTTGTTGCCGGACGTTTTGAAGACGCTTCTGAACTTTCGACTTGGCAAGGTCGGTCTTGTTGCTGATATAGAAAAAGCGTTTTAACAAATTTTATTAAACGAAACTGACCGAGATGCCCACAGATTTATTTGGTATACCTCACTACAGAGTGCATCATCGCCCTATCAAGAATACCGAATGACCAGGGTCACATTTGGGGTCTGTAGCAGTCCGTTTCTCCTAACAGCTACCATCCGTACTCATTTGGATCAGGAAAAGAAGAGGTATCCAAGGACCTGCCAACTGCTGGAGAATAGTTTCTACATGGACGATCTTGTCATGAGTGTAAACTCTGATGCGGAAGGTGAACGAGTGTGCCGAGAAGCTATCAACATCATGAGCAGAGCTTCTATGAATTTCAGGAAATGGCATTCAAATAGCGCGACTATTCGGAATGTCATCGCAGCAGAAGAACTGCCAACGCAACAGAAAGCTCTAGGCTTGGAAGAAGAAGCTAGATTGGGACGAGAGCTTGCCAGACGATCTCTATTGTCTGAGTGGGAGAGCTGCGGGAAGTTTATATTGCAACTCAAAGACATGGCCATACCAAGATCAGTTTTCCCGGCAACATCGATGATACATTTGGTTCAGTGTCACATTTTTTCAGATGCCAGCCTTAAGGCCTATGGTGAAGTTGCATATATAAAAGTGGTCGATGCAAAAGGCCAAGTATCCGTTTTATTCTTATGCTCGAAGAGTCGCGTAGCACTTCTTAAGATCGATGGGAGCGATGAGCTCACCCTTCCAAAATTGGAGCTCACTTCTGCATTAATCGCGGCCAGATTGTGCAAATACCTGAGAAATTCACTCAAGATTCCAATCAAAAAGTATTTGCTATGGACCGATTCGAAAATTGCCTTAAATTGGATATACGACCAGCTGCAGAAATGGAAGCCATATGTCCAGACCAGAGTAGATGAAATTCGCCGTCTAACTTCAGTTGCTGATTGGAGTCACGGCTCAGGCAAAACTAATCCGGCTGATTTTATCACAAGAGGGATCTCTGGAGAAACACTGCAGTCGTCGCCAGTTTGGACCTGTGGACCGAGTTGGCTGAATGATCCTGTATTCGACAGTTCTAAAGGCAATGCAATTTTTCAAGATCAATTAAGCCTATTGACACAAGCTGAAGAAGACATTTATGAGCAAAGAGGACCGATGGAGGCCATCGTTAATTTCGTCGCTAAGGTTTTTAAGGTTGACCTGCTGGGTTCTGCGTTTTGCTCACCGCAAACAAAGTTTTGAGAAGTTCTTGACTAAGGAAGAGCTGCACGATGCCGAGCTCTACTGGCTAAGGTATGGACACAGAACAAGTTATACTAATGAATATTTTTCTTTAAAGAGAAACGGCGTTTTGGAGTCTTCGTCCAAAATTCTCAAGCTTGGTCCGTTCTTAGACGATAAAAAACTTCTCAGAGTAGGAGGCAGACTTCAGATGCTTGAAGAAAGCTACGATCTCAAGCATCCTATTATCTTAGCGACTCACCACCATATAACGGAACTTATTATTGATGATTGTCACCGTAAGACTTTACACGGAGGAGCTGACACCGTCCTAGCAAAGATGAGGGAACGTTTTTGGGTCATCAAGGGACGCCAAGTTGTAAAGAAGCGGATCAAGAGCTGAATCATTTGTACAAAGTTGTTTGGGCAGCCCGTTTCCCAGCCATTTGCGCCACTGCCACAACATCGAATAACGTTGGTCAGGCCTTTTAAAAATGTTGGTATCGACTTTGCTGGTCCTCTCTTTTACGAAGCTGGCGATGGTTCTTCGACGCGTTAAGCATATTTGTTGCTCTTCACCTGCGCAGCTGTAAGAGCTGTTCATATAGAGCTTACCACGAGCATGTCCACGGAGAGTTGTGTCATGGCTTTGAGAAGATTTATAGCGAGACGTGGCACCCCATCTGCTTTTTACTCCGACAATGCCAAATCCTTTCGGCGAGCCTCATTTGAATTGAGAGGGGTCAACGAAGTTCTACAAGAAGGTCTGCCTCACTTTCTAGCGAATCAACGGATAAAGTGGAACTTTATCGTTGAGCGGGCTCCCTGGTGGGGAGGCTTCTGGGAGCGGATGATAAGGACAATCAAAAATGTTCTCAAAACGGTCATTGGTAAGGCCAAATTAAACTTTGAGCAATTGAGAACTTTACTTTCAGAGGCTGAGGCGTTGGTTAATGAAAGGCCCCTTACTTACCTTTCCGAAAATTATTTAGGATTAACGCCTCTTACACCGGGGAAATTTCTGCAAATGTGCTCAACAAAAACGAATCAAAGCCAATCCAAGGAGCTTAATTCTATAAGTTTGAGGGAACTTTGGCAACATTGAATGAAGTACTTTGCTAAAATGACTATAAGATGGCGAATCGAATACATGCAGCAGCTTAGGTCTTTTCACTCATCTAATCCGAAGACATCAAAGCAGTTAATTCCTGGAGACGTGGTTCTTTTATATGACCACACTAAGCCGCGTGTACATTGGGAGATGGTGATGGTTAATCAGACGTTCAAAGGCCGAGATGGTAAGGTTCGAGCTTGTGAGGTGAGATTTGCCGACCGACGTTTAATGCGAAGACCAGTCCAGCTCCTACATCCACTGGAGCTTGCGGATTCTGCCGGGGCCGCAATATGTTAAAAAAACTCAGCCTATGTATGCAGTACATATTATATTATGTATTTCTTTATTGAAAATTACTCTTTGGCTATATTCGATTTCTCTTTTAGTGAACTCTTTAAAATTTCCAATTACAGTAACTTAAGTATTGTATAAATAACGCTTTTGAAACCGAGTTAGCAGTCAGTCATTTCTTGTTCTTTGATCTTAACGTATTAGTTCTTAATTGTACTACAATCATTCTTTAATTAAATCACCCATTGAATTATAATATTTCGGTGTTGTCTTTTATTTCTTCGGGACGTTTTTTAACATTTGGTGTCGAAACCCGGGATCAAACCGGGGACCTTTTAATAAGAAAAAGCATATTTTTCTCGAAAACGGCTCCAAGAATTTCTATGCAAAAAAACAGTGTAATTTTGTACGTGTGGTATGTTTTAGGGTTAGCAACGGTACCCCACTAGGACCGCTTTTTTTCTTCGACTTTCTCGAGAACTGTTTAACCGATTACAATCAAATTTGATATTTGGAAAGATTAGGTATTCAAAGTAATTAAACATAAAAATTTTGTCGAATAAGTTTTTTTTTGTATTTTTAATATTTATAATTTTTTTAATTTTTTTTTTTTTTGAAAAATCAATATTTTAAAAACGGGCAGTGGATTTTTTTCAGTAGAAGTAGTGCCTTGTGGCTTATTTGTTAGTGTGTCGAACAACAACACAAAGTGCCGGGGTTCGACTCTGTAAAAACGCTTTAAGTAAGAAGAAACTCTCATAGCATAATTTTTATCAAAGATATTATCTGTAATCGAATTGATTCAACAGAATAATTAAATTTATATAAAATTTCTATGTTCCGGAGAGATTGCTTCGGAACAGACATGTACTTTATTATACATCTAGTCATAGAACTAACTATGGCTTAAATGAGCCATAAGCATTATTTAACTCCGCCTGCAATGAAGTCGACATTATAATGAGTAGCGATCAATTTAAACGAATAGTCTTAGAGTTTTTTAATCCTGCATGTATACATTTATATTTTTATTAAGAATACTTATTATTGTTTTATAGCAAAATCTATGTATATACGTATTTGAAAATCTTATTAACCTATTTATTGTAGATGTTATTGTAGATGTTTAAAGTAATCAGTAGATTTGTAATCCATTAATGAACAATAAATAAATAAATAAACTGCTTCGTCGAGTATTGCAAGTGGTTGACGAAGGCGGATCGGTTTGAATTACAATCGCAAGATGGTATGTTGGAATGTTAAATTTTAGACTTTTTTCCACCACACACCTAAGGGAAAAGGTCTGATCAATAGCTGATTTGCCTGATATCGAACCACATTTATAGTTGCCGGCTATGGTTTAAGATTAGGGGGCTATCCGTTCTTGCAGGATAGAGGAAAATATCTTACATATATGCTGCACTCAACAATGAAATACCCCTAAAATTGCTGCACTTTGTGATATCTCCCTTCTTATATATTGGACATATGATGCTTTTTCACCAGTCTTCTTGCATTTCTTCGTGAACTATAATTTCATGATGCAGTGTTGGCCCTACATATTTGACAGCTCGGCAGGTATGCCATCGGCTCCCGAGGCCTTGTTATTTCTAAGCTTGTGAGCCGATTATTCGCCTTTTATAACTCCTCATTGCTTGGTGGCTCCAGCATGAGATCTTTTTCTTGAAATATTTATTTGAGTCTCCATTTCTGCCATGAGCTGACCATTCAACAATTCATTTAAGTATACTTCCCATCATTGGTAGAACTTCCACAGACAATGTTTTCTCCCAGGCTGGCTGTTTTTGCCTGTGAAGTCTTCTCTAATCTTCTGAGCTCTTTATGTTCATCTTCACGTGCCCACGTTCTTTGGGACTGCTGCATTGCTCAGTATGCAATTTGTTTGGTTTTGAGATATAACCAAAATTCACGTCTGGTTGAGTGTGGCGTCACTTGAAACGTATAGCACCCAAAAATTCTTAATCAAAGCTTAGTTTGCCTAAGTTTTTACTTATATAATAGCAGTTATACCCTCCAAACATAAATCTGGAAAATCGCCATTTTCACCTCGTCTTCGTCTTCTTAGGACTCCTCTCTCCACAGTATCTGCGTCAACGTTTATGAGGCAACTTCCTTTCGTTTATTGCATTAAAGCTGATTATAGTAGAATTAATTTTTTTGCTGGTTCTTCATCGTTTATTTTAATTTTTCTCAGTTTTTTTTTTTGCGGGAGATGTTACCAGCCTCTCACCAACTCTTGGGGTCTTAGCGTTTGCAATTTGTTTATATAAGTAAGTTCCCCAAACGTTAGATTCATCATCTTCTTATTCTATCGACTGCGGAATATGAGAACAAATTAATTCTCTTCGAGTTTATAAAAATCCAGAATGTTTTAATATTTTCCTTTATGTTTGATTCAGTGAAACTATTAGATCACTTATAAAAATATGAAAAAAAATAATAATAGAAAAATATTAAAGCCGATTTAGAAAATCTTAATCTCTTCTAGGTTGGAGAAACACTTTACTGTCAATATTGAGCCCTGTTTTAAAACGGTTGAAAGCTTTATTTTTGACATTATGCCTGTGTGTAAGAATGCTCATTGGATTTCAATAATATTTTATATTTGAAAAAATCCATGAAAACGGTTGAAAGCTTTATTTTTGACATTATGCCTATGTGTAAGAATGCTCATTGGATTTCAATAATATTTTATATTTGAAAAAATCCATGAAACGTAATAAATTCTGCATACCAATCTTTTGAATAATTTAATTCTTGTATCAAAAATTAAGCTTTAATTTTTTTTTTGTTTTAAAACGGTTGAAAGCTTTATTTTTGACATTATGCCTATGTGTGAAACGGCTCATTGGATTTCAATAAAATTTTATATTTGAAAAGATCCATGAAACATAATAAATTCTGCATACCAATCTTTTGAATAATTTAATTCTTGTATTTAAAATTAAGCTTAGATTCTTGCAGATTCACAACACACACACAGGAATGGTTGAGAGTATAAGTCACTAGGCCTTGGCTCTGTTTTCTTTTTTTCATTTTTTTTTAAAGAAAGAAAATGGCGTTTAAATTATACGGCTGAAAACTATTTTAAGTACTTTTTTCCGAACAATCAAAACTCAGAAATTCGAATAAAAACTTTCAAGTTCCCTTCATATTTTTCATATCCAGTCATGCAATTTAATTTATTTGAATTAACGATAACGATGACCTTAAAATCGCGAAGTGAGGACGCAGTAAATAGGAAATTGTTGAGATTTGATTCTTATACCTTAAGTTTTTTGGTATCCGATGAAAGCTAAAGTTAAACTTTAGGATCCGGTTATTTTCCTTTGACTTTCTCGAAAACTATTGATTTGATTACTATTAAAATTGATATTAATTATGATTAATTGATAGTAATTTCGCATTTATTTTTTCTAAAACTTTTTTTTTGTATTTTGAAAGGTAATTAAAACATTTTTTTTTTGAAAAATCAATATTTTGAAAACGGGTAAGTGAATTTTTGTTTTAAATATTTGTTATTTGTGCGCTTAAGTTTGTATTCCTAAAAAAAAAAAATTTAATTTTTTGAAAAAATTTGTTAAGAAAAAACCGTTTTATTTAAAAACTGCTCCTACAGTTTTGAAAAAAAACACACTTTTTTAATTTTTTTAAAGAAATGAAATGGCTTTTAAATTATTTCACTCAATACAATTTAACGTACTTTATTCGAACAATCAAAAGTCACAAAAATCGAATAAATGCTTTGATGTGCAATTTAATTTTCCTAAATTGTATACTATAATGTGACCGCACATATGAGCATTTCTTGTTAAAATGACATCATTTTGTCCATTTGCTGACCAGTAAAAACAATTAAATCAAATTTAGTTTGTCCTATCTAATTAATACATTAATTCTACAAAATTGCATACAAATCTGTTTTTTTTTTTTATTTTTTTTATGATTTTTAGGTAATTTGGTTTCATTTTCTGAGTTTTACATTGACTATATTATTAAACAAGTTCTGTACAATGGAAACATATTATTATGAAACGTTTAGTCTTTATGATTGTGGATATCGTACGGGGTTATTTTTTTTTTTTGTATTAAAACACTAAGAAGCACAGTCCATATGGCCAAAGACGTTGACCCAAAATTCAGAAACCAAGAGAATATTTAATTAATAATATAAAGATTATAAAAAATATTTCATATGTATTAGAAAAGATTAAAATCCGATTTAAAAATTAAAAATGTTAAAACTTTTATCATTTCAGATGTCTTGGCATCAGTCGATGACGACTTCATTATTTCTTCATATCCTGGTGACTCTATTACCAGGCGAAATAATCAAAGAATCTCTAGCGACAAGTACGAACCCGGGCTGGCAGACAGCAGTGTTTTCCAGCAGTTACCGGCTTAGTACTTCTATGACATCCTCAGTTTCGGACGTCAGCAAAAAATACAATACAAGCGCGAATCTAATTAAGAGAAATCAACAAAAACGCCACACTGTAAGAGAAGGCTCCATCAACCAAGTTAATTTGCTGGGTGATTTGTTGCCAAAACTGCCAACCTTACACCTTCCAGCAGTTGCATTATTACCAAAGTCATTTGATGAAAAGCAAAACAGTCTGCGCAATGGCACAGCAACCAAATGTGGAGGATACTTTCGCGCCTCTGCCGGTACCATTCAAACACCAAACTTTCCTCAGAGATTTAAGACACCCATCGAATGCATATGGATTGTTGATGCGTCAGAAATCCACTCCAATGATAAACCTGGTTCCAAAGTTTCGATAGTAGTCTACCTTACACAAATGTATGTTCTTAGTGGGCTTAAGTTCACGGAGTATATGTATTATAGCGATGACTACAAGGTTCCCAGCCACCGGCTTTTTCAACTCACCGAAGACGATGCAACGAAAGTGGCGTGGATACAGTTCACCAGTCAATATCTTGAGATTCGTTTCGAGATGCAAACTCTCGACGGTACGCATTTGAGAGCTTTGGACCGGCTTTTGGATGTTTACGGATTCAATATAACGTATGAAGTTAATGCTGCTGTGAAGCCTTATCAATGCAATGCTTTACAGTGTCGATTTCTAGGACATTGTTGGGCGAATGCAATGTACACGTGAGTAGATTGATGACTACAATTTTCTTAAAACCCATAAGTTAAAGAAAACTCCACCGATAAAAAAACTTTCCTCGGCTAATAACTACTAGCTATTGCGCATTGATTGAATATTTTCTGGAGTTTTGTTTTCTTTTTCATAGGTTTTCAATGTTATATTCCTATCGGAAAAAATCATTTTCAGTCTCGGTTCAGAAATTAAATTACAGAAACAAATCTTCAGTCCGAAGCATTATATTTTGGTGAAAAAAGAAATTAATATGGTGGGCAGAAAACGGTACCTCCCACAGGTCCGTTTATTTTTACTTGCGATTATAGGTACTATAATACAAGTTATGCATTCGTGCAGATTAAAAATTTTGAGATAACAATTAAACATGACATTACGATGATTGAGAAACATATTTGAGTTACTGGCAAAATTCTGTCCGTCTGTCTGTCTGTCTGTCTGTCTGTACGGATGTATATTGGACTGCAACCTAAACGGTTGGGCCAATCGTCTTCATTGAACTTAAGGTTATTTTGACATTCTACAGAGGAGTTTTTAAATTTTTTTTTTAGCTCAAAAATTAACGGTACCTGTCATATAACCGTTATGTAAAAGCTTATTTTTCTAGAAAACGGCTCCAAGAATTTTTATAAAAAAAAAATCAGTGTACTACTGTAGGTATGTATTATATTTTAGTGAAAAAAAAAATAATATGGTGGGCTAAGAACGGTACCTCCCATAAGACCGGTTTTTTTTTCTTCGACTTTTTCCAAAACTGGAGATCCGATTGCAATCAAAATTGATATTAAAAAAGATGTAGGTAGCCTGAGAAATTTTGCATTAATTTTTTTTCGAAAACTTTTTTTTTTGTATTTTTAATAATTTCTTTAATTTTTTTTTTGAAAAATCAATAATTTTGAAAACGGGTAAGTGAATTTTTTGTTAAATTTTGTTTTTAAATGAACGTTAGTTTTGTGCTTAAGTTTGTATTCTTGAATTATTTTTTTTAATTTTTTAAAAAAAGTTGTTAATAAAACCGTTTTATTTAAAAACGGCTCCTACAATTTTGAAAAAAAAAATTCACACTTTTTTACATTTCCTAAAGAAATAAAATGGCGTTTTAATTATTTCACCCAATACATTTTAACGTACTTTATTCGAACAATCAAAAGTCACAAAAATCGAAAAAACGCTTTGATGTTCACTTTAATTTTTTAAATTTTATTTTACAATGTGACCGCACATATGAGCAAGTACGTGCGAACTAGTCGTGCAATTTATTTCTTCGACTTTCTCGAAAACTGGTGATCTTATTACTATCAAAATTGATATTCAAGAAGATGTAGGTGGCCTAAGTAATTTTGCATACATTTTTTTTAAACTTTTGTTTGTATTTTTAATAATTTTTTAATTTTTTTTCCAAAACGAGAAGTGATTTTTTTTTTTTTAATTTTGTTTTTAGATGTTTGTTATTTTTGTGCTTAAGTTTGTATTCTTGAAAAATTTTTGTAGCTTTTTAAAAAAGTAGTTCAAAAACCGTTTTATTTAAAAACACTCCTACGATTTTGAAAAAAAAATTCATACTTTTTTACATTTCTTAAATAAATAAAATGGCGTTTAAATTATTTCACTCAATACAATTTATTCGAACAATCAAAAGTCACAAAAATCGAATAAATGCTTTGATGTTAACTTTAATTTTCTTAAATTGTATTCTACAATGTGACCGTACATATGAGCAAGTACGTGCGATCCAGTCGTCAAGACAAATATTAAATTAGATTTAAAAATAATAGCGCAAAATTATAGTCATTTAACTCGACACTAAAAATATATTTTATATGTGAAACTAGTTTGAAGTTTGTATGAAAATATGACTTAGTTTTTGATAATGTCGACTTTAACTATTTATAATTTTGCGGCATTGCTATTACATAGATCAAGGCTGCCCAACCTTTTTAACATGGGGGACAAATTGACGATTACAAATCACTGGCGGGCCACAAGTATTATCTACATACAGCTCTTGCCAAAATATTAGGAACACACAATGCTTTTAAGCTTAATTATCCATGGTTCTTATATTAGTCGATCATGCGACGAAAAAGTGGTATTGGATTAACGGTCTTTTAGTAAAGTGTTTATCGGTTCAGTGAAATAAAGTCGAAGGTAATAAGGTCAAATCAGCTTTATTTCCATTTCAAATGGAAATAATTTCGAATCCACCTTTTTTATGGTCGACTTTATTCCCATAGTACATGTTAATAAGGTCGAAAAAGGTATTAATGTCGAAAATTGAAAAATATAGAAAAAAGATCGAAATAGATAGGTAATAAAGTCAAAACTGTACTAAATGTAAACAAAGCTTGCCAACAAATTCTGGAAATAATGACGAAATTCTTAACAATGCATCCATCCATTAGATCGGAATATACCAACATTTTACTTAATTCCAAAAGAACTAGCAACAGCTTCTCTGTATGCTTTTTTCCATGCATATAGCTTTACTGTATGCTTTATTTTTGATATATGTACATTTTTATTTCCCACACGAGTAAGCACTTATTTGCATTTAAGCCAGCGCACACCTTTCTCATATTTATGTATTATGTTTCATTAAAGTTATTTTTTGCATGTTTATTCTGTAATTTTATTTTTGTAAATATAGCAAAGTAAGCAATTTTAATGTATAAATAGGATTTTAAGTTAATAAAAATTCAACGACTGTTCTTAATATAATTATTTGCTTCCCCCCACCAGTAGTAAGGGGCAATAATTCAACAATCACAAAATATACATAGGTACATAGAACCTTCTATATAAATCATCGAGCTGGTCAAGGCTTGTGTGCCCTGTCCAGCATATCGGTCCAATATTTCCGATAATTTTAAGCTTCGAGCTGGTCAAGGTTTTGCACCTGTCTAGCATATCGGTTCAAAACAGTTCCGATATAAACATTGGTTACCCCGACGTGATTTAAACACAAAAGAACACTCGTCATTCGTAGAGCGTTTCAAGAATTTTAACACTTAAAAAGTATAATTCTTAAAATAATTTAGAGTCTTGTTTTGGTTTTGAGAGTAGTTACATTTTGTTCGCTGATGATACATTTGAATGGAAGGGTCAACTTCCATTGGTTCTGGTTCTTGTTGATTTGAGTCAGTTTGAACAGGTCTTCGGTTAGGTTCCCGCTTGGGATATCTAAGCGTATTATTATTTTGATTTGTTTTTTGATTTTGAGAAAAATGTATACCTTTATTATTGTAATAATAGTTACATTTCCGTGAAAAGAGCTCTTTGCTCGTTAGACTCTAATTCCTGAGTTTTAGCCAGGGCGTTAGGAAGATCTATTGGGGACATTGAATGTATTATATTCGATAGTGGAGGATTTAATCCAGTTATAAACACGCGCAAAGCATATGCTCTATTCTTTGTGTTTAATTCTTTTGTAACCGAATTATTGGTCCCATGGGTCATTATGGTTTTGTTTATGAGTAAGGTTAACTTTTTGTTAACTGCATTGTAGAAATCAATTACGGACATATTGCCCTGACGAAGAACACTAAGTTCCTCTTCCACAATGTGAATTGGTCTCCTGTCGGAGTATGCGAAGTCTAGGCGAGCTATTATAGCTTCGAAATTAAGCACAGTGCCATGGTTAGTTAAAACGTCATTGGCATATTGAGTTATCTTATTTCGCAGTATAGTTAACGCCGCGAAATATTTTCTGCTGCCTGCTTTATATAATGACATGCAGTTGTAAGCAGCTTCTCGCCAACTTACATATTGATTTTGTTTTCCAGAAAAGTCTGGAAGGGACTTAATAACGTCTAGTGCCTCGTCGCACTTTACTGTCTCGTCTATTTTTTGAGTTTCATACTCAACTATTTGCGTGTCTTTTGACTCTAACTCTTGTTTAAGTCTTTGTATTTCGTTAACTAAGGGTGCCGTTGTGTTGACTATTAATTGAGTTATTAACTCGACTGTTAATTCGTTAGGCATGGTGGAATGTGAAAGATTTAAGTCGGCTAATTTTTTTATTAAAGCTTCCAGATTTATATTAAAAACTGAATTTTTTTCTTTTCTCCACTTTCAATTAAATGCTTAATATCTGATAATATTTAATGACATTTTCTGTACTCCACTTTCAATTTATATTTTTTTGTTTACACTTTAAATTATAGCTGAATATTAGCAATATCTAAATACATTTTTTTTACTTTGAATTAATTGCTTAATATTTAAAAATAACAATTATTGTTTATTTTTTAAATACTTAAAAACTTACAATAACATGGCCATTCGCTTGTTCCTACTGGATTCGTTGGGCTTTTTGTTTTCCTTCTTTGTTGAACTCGTTGGGCCTTCGAGCTGTTTGTTTTTGTCAGATGTGATGATTCATAAAGTCACATAGGTATTTTTGATTTTAATTATATCTCAATGATTTAATTGTTAATGCGACCACTAATTCTGTATTATTTTATTATGAAGTCATAGGTTTGTTTCTTATTTTATTATTATTAATGATTTATTTGTTAATACGAGTACTGATTCCGTATTATTTCCGTTTTATTTTGATTTTGATTTTTATTAACACTGGTACTCTGCACTGGTACTGTTGTGTTATGCTTAGATTCACTTAAAAGACTTTTTAAAAAAAATTATTTTTGACCCGTGTAATTTGTTTAACACGATGTCCTTTGGGTACTGGTTCTGTATTATTTACTTTTAATACAATCACGTTGGGCGCCAGTTATGTACTTCACGTACTTTTGAGTTAAAAAAATATATATTTTTTTATTCTTTTTTATTTTTATCTTTTAATTTTTATTTTGTAACAAATATGCTTCAACTATTTTACATGAAATCAACCGTCGTGGTTGGAGCCGATCTTAAGACTAATGATTAATATTTCATTTAAATTAAAAGTGAGCTTGGGAAGCATGAGATAAGAGACCACCAAAGTGTTATCTCGATACACAAATGCTGAATTGCATTTGGTGTTGGGTATGGGGTTGCGTTTGCGACAAAGAAAGATAATAAGCAAATGTGCTAGGTTGCTCTTTTGTGTAAGGCTGATATTGATTGTTGTTTTTGCAACTAAGTAACGGATGATACAAATATTTTTGAATTACTTTCATTTGGATTAACCCATGAAATATCTACAGTGTGGGTGGTATAACTTGCAAGCTGTCTTATGGGCATAACACCTAAGACAGTTTGTTTATTACAGATATTAATTTAGATTTTCACTGCATGGTTCGTCTTAGTCAGAATTGTGTTTTGTATGTTAGTATTTTTAAATGGTAAGTGATTTTCGTGTCGTATATTCTAAGTAAGATTAAAATCTACGAAGGAATTATAATTATTGAACTGTTTACATAATAGAGAGAACGGTTCATTATTTAAGTAGTTTAAAGTAGTTTCATGTGTTCGCAAAATTTTATAATTTCGACTTAGACGGAATGACACATTCATTTTTATTAAGGAAAGCAATTAGGAAGAATTTATATCACCGTTTAAAAGTTTAAATATGAATGCAGCATTGAGCGTATTAAGACCAATCAGTAAAAGTCGCGAACGATATTGTGGAAGATGGTGATGATTATCCCAGTTAAGATGACGAAGAGCAAATAATAGAAACTGTTTTTGAATGGATTCAATTCGGGCAATGTGACAGGAGTAATATGGGCACCAAACTTGGCAACCATATTCCAAGATCGAACGAACCAGTCCAACAAACAGGCTCTTTGTTACATAAGGGTCGTTGAATTCTTTGGACCATCGTTTAATCATTCCTAGACGAACAGAAGCTTTTGCAGTTAAAGAATTGATTTGCATTCTGAAGTCTAATTTTGGAGCAAATATTACTCCCAAGTCTATAAAATAATTAACTCTTTCGAGTTTTGAATTATTTATAGAGTATTCATTAAAGAAAACATTTTTAACTCTAGCGAAGGTCATTACTTTGCATTTCTTAGAGTGTGAGATCATTCTTATTACACCATTCCTGCAAATGATCAATATCAGATTGCAGTTGAAGGTAATCAGCATTATTTTTATATGAATATGAAATTTTCGCATCGTCAGCATAGAGATGTATATCACAGTATTTTATCACAGAGGCTAAATCATTTATAAAAATTACGAATAACAGTGGTCCCAGGTGGCTTCCTTGAGGCACGCCAGACTTGACATCTATTGCGTTGGATAAATGAGACTTGAGCTTAACATATTGAGTACGAGATGATAAATAACCTGCAATCCATTGCACAAGTTTTGGGGACCAGGCGAAAAGTGAAAATTTTCTAACAAGCAGCTGGTGTTTAAGTTGATCGAAGGCTTTGGAGAAGTCAGTGTGTACCACATCCGTTTGATGACCATTCATGAATCCTTTTGTTATGCATGATTTAATTTCCAACAGATTTGTAATGGTAGATTTGCCCTAGACGAATCCATGCTGTCTGTCCGATAGATGCGATTTTACACCATGTATCAACTCATGGACTATTATAGATTCCATCATCTTGGGAATAACGCTGAGTTTTGCTATACCTCGGTAGGCACGCATATTGCATCGGCTTCCTGATTTAAAAAGTGGAATTATAAATGAAGACTTCCAAGCTTGCGGGAAAACGGAAGACGACAAAGATAGGTTAAAAAATAATAATAATAATAATAATTATTATTATTATTACTATTATTATTATTATTATTATTTTTATTATTTTTATTATTATTATTATTATTATTATTATTATTTTTATTATTATTATTCTCTCGGGATTTTTTGTTGCTTTCCCCTAAAGGGCACGTCCCAGGTGGCGGATAGGGAAGGCTCGGCATTTATGCAGGGTTTGTGGGAAATAAAGTACCACTCGCGGACCAAAAAAGCAACTATGTGAAGGAACACAGAACAATAAACCAAATATGGATAGAAAACAAGAAGGAGAAAACTTTACGGTGCTGGGAGTCGGATCCCCAGTACCGGCGTCTGACAGGGGTGAGCGCGCGGGCCCCGAGACGTCGACATACTATGACCGCAATCCAACAGGAAAAAATATAGTAGCCCCGGGAGTGGCAACCTTGGCTCCCGATGATCGTAATGCTACAAGTGAAACAACAAATTCAAAGAGAAATGACGCGAGGGGAGTGGAAAGCTTGGCTCCCACGGATCAAAATGCTACAAGCGAGACCATTGGTGACCATTTCAAAAGACTACCAAAAATTCTTCGGACTCCTCCTCTGAAGAAGGGTACTCCTACAGGCCCTAAACCTTCTGAAGGGCCGAAGTCTGCAAGGCGTGGGATTTTTCCGATTTTTGTAACCGAAACGGAAAAATTGAAAGATGAAGCATACTCTGCTGCGCCGACGAGAGTAATTGCCTCTTCTGCCTCCAAAGAAACGAATGAGGGAAATTCAAACCATGTTTTTCTTACGGAGATGCAGAAATGCCTTAATACTCTCAAGGTAATGAAGACGGCGTACCTGAGACAAAAAAATATCAGCGTAAAATATCAAAGCCGTCTACCACGAGCACAGAAGCTTCACACCAGAGGGTTGAAGCCGGAAAGAAAAAAGGCCCTAAAAACCCTTCGGAAACGGCAACCATTAAAAGACCACCGTCGAGTCCAATTCAAAAGGATCCCGACAAGAGAACGAGAAAGATCTCACAAGCCGCAAGGGCGGAAGTCAGACAAGAAAGTAAAACACTGACCGACGAAGTCAACCTCGGAGAAGAGAGCTACGCTCAAGCTCTGATAACCGGAGACGGTTGGGACAGGCCAAAAGAGTAAAAATCAAGAAAAACCTAAAGAAGGCCCAAAAGAAAAGAAAAAGAAGAAGAAGGAAAAAAACGCGACCGACGGAGAGCTCGACCTGAAGCTATCCTAATAAAGCCGAAGGGAACGGAAAAATTCACCGATATTCTGAGGGAAATCCGAAGCAAAGCAAATCCAGACGACACCGAAACCATTGTCAAAAATGTTCGGCAAACAAAATCTGGACATGTGCTTTTGGAACTCGGAGCAAAAAGTAAAGACAAAAAAGCCTTTGGTGAATCCCTGAAGTCCATACTAGGAGATAAGGCAACGTTTCAAAACCTCGAACCGAAAGTGGCTATCGAAATTAGGGACCTGGACGAGCTGACAACTGTGGAGGAAGTCGAGGAAGCTATTAAAAAGAAACTCCCCGATGTTACAACAGATATCCAGGTAGCGATCACTGGTAAAAACAGAAGCTCGCTGAAGATAGCTCAAATAAGCGCAAGAGCACCCAACGATATGCTGAAGTCCCCCAAGATAAAAATTGGATGGGTTCAATGTCGAATCCGCAGACGAGTTGAAGTTAAAAGGTGCTTCAAATGCTTCGGATATGGCCATATACAATCGTCTTGTAACAGCATGGACAGAAAGGGCCAAGGACTCTGCATTAACTGTGGAGAGAAAGGACACAAAATGAAGGATTGCAATAATCGTCCAAAATGTTGCCTCTGTGCCGACCTGGAAAACACACCATACCTGAACCACGTGCAGGGCACAGGAAACTGCCAAGTGTTTAAGAAAGCACTTGAACAGGCGAAAAAAGCGTCCTCAAAATAACCATAATTCTCCAAGCGAATGTCCACAGGGGTCTTACCGCTGATAGCCTCCTGACAAAACTTGTTGTGGAATTGCGAGCAGAAATCGTCATCGTAAGCGAGCAATACCGTGATAAGGACGGACCAAACTGGATACCGGATCTGCTTAGAACTGCTGCTGTTTGGATCCCTGACACAAGAAAATTCCTCATTGAGATAAAAGGGGCAGAAAGAGGTTTCGCATTGGTGAAAAGTGAAAGGCTGACAGTAGTTAGCATATAACTCACTCCTAACGAAAGAATTGAAGAGTTCCGTACAAAACTGGAAGATTTAGAAGATTTTCTAAATCAAACCGAGGGAGATATCCTAGTAGCTGGAGACTTCAACGCCAGAGGACAGGAGTGGGGTATGCCAACTACAGACTTTCGAGAAAGGCAAATACTCGAGATGGCCGCGAGACATGGACTATACGTAGCTAACGTAGGAGATACCCACACCTTCAGGAGACCAGGACACAGAGGCACTATTCCAGATGTTACCTTTGCGACGGACAACGTATTTGCAAAAATAAAGAACTGGAGAGTAATCGAGGACTATACAGGAAGCGGCCACCAGTATATCGTTTTTGACTTGGAGGATAACCAACGAGCCCAACCACGGGCTCCAAGGTGGAACATAAACAGGCTTAACGCGGATATTTTTAAAGAAGTGATCGAGGAAGGGGCAGATGCTGTGCTACAAGTACAAGGACCTGCTGAAACCAAAGCTGAAGCCACGATGCAACTAATTCGGCTCGCCTGCGACTCCTCAATGCCCCGAACGAGTGGTGCCAACAGACACAGAGATCCAGTGTACTGGTAGACAGAAGAGATAGCTGCGTTACGCCGGAGATGTTTACAACTTCGTCGAATAGTCACCAGGGGGAGAAGAAGAAACGCTGAACCTATGGAGGACGCCACAGCGGAGTTCAGAACCAAGAGATCCGAGCTCAAGAGGGCCATCAATTCGAGCAAGAGAGAGAGATGGGAGGATCTCCGCCGTGATGTAAATAGCGACCTCTGGGGACTAGGCTATAAGATTGTTACGCGTAAAATCGGAGCTCAGATGACACCCCCTGTTCTTAGCGAAGAAAAAATGGAGCACATTTTTGAAACACTATTCCCAACTCATCCTGTCAGGGAACCTGACAACACACCGGTCCAAAGACAGGATATCCCACTTTTTAGTGAGGAAGAGTTGAGCATAGCTGTGCAGGCACTACAAAATAGAAAAGCCCCTGGTCCCGACGGAATCCCTACAGAAGTTCTGAAAGTGACTGCCCAAGCATGTCCCCAATTACTGCTGAACATGTTTAACAGCCTCCTCGAAGAAAGCATCTTCCCCAAGATCT